>OW386285.2:262199298-262799298 GCA_936432065.2 Rutpela maculata | reverse complement strand
CTAGAATATCAACAAGCTAAAAACTACATTTTGATATGGTTTTTATCCCTGTTGGGATGATTCAGTACCTTTTCAGCAGAGGGTCGTAGGATGACTCAGTATATTTTGACATGTTTTATTTTTCTTTTTTTTTGTTTTTGCATTGACTAAAGTAAAGGCTAACTACATTTTGAAATACAGAAAGGGCATCGGTTATATTGTTATTTAGTAAATGAAAATCGGTCAAATATTTATAGAGATAGAATTTTCACCGGTATGATCTTCATTTTTTGTGTTATAAATCAAGAGCTACTGGCTGATGGTTTCATCCAAAGCCAAAAGGAGGAAAAAAAAAATCTTCATTTTTTTTGGTTTGGACACCTATAGATAATTTCGTGTATTACCAAAATAGAGACTTTTTCGAGAAGGCACGATATCAAAATCTGTTTCATAGTAAAGCCTGTTTGTTTTGTATTCTTATGTTTCTTTTACAATGGGTGCAATGCAGGAATTGAAAACAATGTTTCCACACACCTCAATCCTTTATCAAATTTTAATTTCATCGTACAGGTAAAAATTATAAGTAAATTCTTAAATTAATACCATTACTTAACCAAATAATGAAATAAATGATGATATTTTAAATTTAACATTACATTATTTTTTTGCACCTATATCGCACGGAGAATTTATCAGTTTGTAATATTTTTTTAAATAATTCTGTGGACAATTATATATTATTTATATTTTTATTACTTAATTTTCCAAAATTTCACTCAAGAATATAGCAATAGAAAATTATAAAATGCAGAAACAGCAGCGGAGTGATTTCAGACTTACGATTTTATTTTTGGGCGGACTGCCACTCTGATATACCGGTCATGCATCTTTGTAAACAACTCGTTTATTTTTAATTTTACGAAAAAACCCCATTTCAGATTTTTTATCCAAAAAGGTTAGTGCCTTATACTGGTTATAGAGATTGATCGACGGAATACTTTCGATTTTTATTAGGAAATTGTTCGGTATTTGTAGAATTTATCAAAAAAATCAAGTTTTCCAGGATTTGTAGATTCGCCTTTGTTTTGTCAAATTTTTCACAAACGTCACCTAATAAACTTAATCGAGCCCTACAATCGCCATTTTTGAAAATCAAAATCGGACCTTCGGTTCGGGAGTTATTAATTTCTTTGGAAAATCATACTCGGCCTTGGAAAAAATACTTGCGGTCAACGGATTCGGGCCGCCAGCAATAGGCTTCATTTGTGGCCGTGTACCTTTGATCCCACCAAGTCTCATCGAAATCGATCAATATCCTGAACAGTTATCGTGCTTCCTAGCCCGATTTCAAGAAAACCAGTTTTTTGCAAAAAATTCAATTTCCATTTGTTTTTGACATAGTCTCTGGTATACTTATCTGTAGATCATTGCTAGCGGCACCATTTCTTTTTTGAAATATCTCGATCCAACTGCCCGTTACAGAGTTATTCAATTTTTCCCGAAAAACTTGAAACCTCTATATCGGATACTTCCGGTTTCCGAACTGAGCGGAGCTTCCACCGTTAAGGTTTTCTAAAGGCCTCCTATTAACCACCCAAGTTTCATCGAAATCCGAAAACGGATTAGGGGGGCTGAGCGTGACAGACAGTCAGACCGACAGACCGACAGACAGACCGACTGACCGACGGACGGAATTTTCTAAATTCGCTCTCGAGTCGATAGATATGACTTTCATTTCGATCCGACGTTTTTTTCGGGTTTCGATGGTCCACTGGAAAAATGCAAAACCTATACTACATTTTTTTTTAAAATGTAGTAACAAGGAGTCCCCTTGCGAACTGACTTGTCAACTTCTTCATACTCTACCATATCTAGTATTTAATATGAAAAACAAGAAAATAACTATCCTTTCTTTATATTGAAGATCGTGCCAATATATTATAAGAAATCCTCCCTTACGAGGAAATGTTTCAAGCATCTCTAGCCCTACCTACAAAGAAACATTTGTTACATTTCAAAGCCAAGAACTACTAAAAAGCACAATGAAATATAGGTATAAAATTTCACTCACATATCTTAATAAATAAAATATTTCAATCAATGTTTGACTGGAGTATCCTTTGGTAGGGCTAGAGATGCTTGAAAGATTACCTCGTAAGGTAAGGGAAGATTTCTTAAAATATATTGGCATGATCAGACTTAGACCTTCAATATATAGAAAGAATGGTTATTTTCTTGTTTTTCATATTAAACGTTAGATATGATAGGTGTATTAAAGTTGACAAGTCAGTTCGTAAAGGGACTCCTTGTTAATATTCTAGCTTGGTCAGATTTAGATCAATGATATATGAAAGGGACGATTGATTTCTTTGAAAGTTATTCGCTGAATACCCAAAATAATATTTTATAACAATGATGTAAGCAAAAATACAAGATATTTATTTTTAAGAACACATAATTTTTTCAATTCTTCCGCTCTATCGTTTTTGAAATATTCGCGGTTAAAGAAAGGGCTTAAGACATTTAAATAGTATAGTAGTAAAGTGAAACTAGAAAAATTATGAAACGTGAAACAGTATGTTCAACTTTAGTTCAATCTTACAATTGTTAATAAAGAAATTTAAAATTTAATCATGAAAATACCTTTCTACGCTTATGAATTTAACGTGCAAGGGAGAGATATGTGTGACTTCAAGTGTGCTATTTACTCTTCTTATCCTTGCAATTCTTACGTATTACATATACGTATTATTGCCTATAGACAGATCAACAGCAAATTTAAAATATAAATAGTGGCAAAAATAAGAGTTAAAATCTTGGCACGTGAAAATGTACCTATATTGTATTTATATTAAACAAATAATTTGATATATTTGTACATATACAGTTTTTTTGCTGAATTCGGCTCGGCAATTGTTACACTAGGGTTATTGTGCCACTCCTTGTTTCTCTAGATCTTCCGGTTATTTCTGTATTGCTAACTAGCCAAGATATGGTTCTATAATCTACCTGTTCGCAAGTGTTCTCGGGTATTTTTCATTTCTCTAAATATGTTCTGTCGTTTGCGATTCAGTGGCTCGTATTGTAGGGTGACCAGATTTTTGTGCTGGACAGTTCTGTTGGGAAAATGGCAGAAATCTGAAAAATAAATTCTTGATCCCAACATTTTTTGATGACCGAGAGGAAAAATTTTTTTGATCACAGATAGTACTCCAAAATGCTGGACTGTCCAGCGAAATTCCGGACGTATGGTCACCCTATCGTATTGGCAGAGTATATGTTCGCTGTTTCTGGCGCTTCTCCGCAAGGCTTGTCATGTATTTTGTGTAGGCGTCTCTTCAAAGATGCACGACCTACCGTTGTTGTGTAGCGAGCACCCTGTATATAAGTTTACGTGACTACTTCGCATTTGTTAAACATATTTTTATTTCATATTTCATATCATGTTAGTTTAGTTATTCTTGTTACTTGTAATGTAATATTCTATTTCTGCTGACTCCTTGGTTTCGAAACTAGTTGGTACATTCTCCAAGTTTAAACACTTTTTGATAAGACCACGAATTGTGCAAAATAGGCAAGTTTGATAACTTATTTTTCTCCTTGTTGATTGGTTCAAAATATATCATGTCATTCCACGATTGGTTTAAATTAATGACGCTAAATTGGCGAAGCGGGGACCATCGAGTTTAACAAAACCAAGGAAGTCACCCCAAAACGGGGAGACATATTTTTGAGATGTTAGCCTGAACACGTCAATTCTGTTAAACAGTGTAAAACTACATAATTGTCTTACTTCAAATAAATTATCAGGTACATTTCCCAATAACTTAAAAATTGGTTATGTTACACCATTGCACAAGAAAGGTAACGAAGAACTTATAGAAAATTACAGAGCGATAACGCAAAATTCATTCTTAGCGAAAATTTTCGAAAAAATAGTCCACGCACGAGTTTACGAATACCTAACATCATTCAAATTATTGAGTAATAATCAGCACGGTTTTAGGCCAAAACATTCGACCATGACGGCTGCATATGAATTTTTACAATTTATTTATGAATCTTTAGATGATAGCAAATATGTACTTAGTATGGTATTCGATCTCAATAGAGCATTCGATTCCGTTAATCATGACTTTCTCATAAAAAAGATGGATTCACTGGGAATTAGAGGGAATTTGAATAAGTGGGTAGCATCTTACATAAGGGAGAGAAAAATTGTGGTAAAAATAGACAACAATTTCTCCCTCCCATACAACACGAATATTGGCCTCCCTCAGGGCGCCATCCTCTCTCCATTATTGTTTATAATATTCATCAACGATTTAGAAACACACCTGAGCTCAAATATTAAATTGGTCTTATACGCAGATGATGTCTCTCTCTTACTCTTACATCGGACTCGAAGCCGACTCACCTGAAGAATTGAATATAAAGGCAAATGAATTACTAGCCGAATTCACGACGTGGTGCGCGCGAAATCAATTAATATTGAACTTAAATAAGACATGTTACATACAGTTCTATAAAAGACGTAAGCCACCAGTCTTAAACATAACAAATAGCCAAGGAACGGTCACTCGTTCCACAACTATACAGTTTCTAGGCCTAACATTAGATGAAAATCTCACCTGGTGTAATCAAATAGAACATGTATGTAACAAACTAAATTCAGCATTTTTCGCAATTCGTAATTTAAAACCAATATTGTCAAAGGCGCAACTAATGAATGTATACTACAGCCTTGTTTACGCACATCTTAGATATCTAGTTATCCTCTGGGGTATAGGTACAAGTTCTGAGAGAGTTTTTATTTTACAAAAGAAAATCATCCGTCTCATGTTTTCACTCATGCCTCTAGATTCGTGTCGACCTATATTCATTGAGAACAACATCTTAACATTAGCCTCAATTTTTATCTTTGAAGCTGCTGTGTTTGTATTCCAAAATAGGAGTAAATTTTCCCTGAACTCAAGTAAACATACACATAATACCCGCACGGCAAATCAAATATCGATTGAAAATTACAATCTTTCTCTATTTAAAAAAAGTCCATATGTATGTTGCGCTAGCGTTTTTAACTCACTCCCCACTAATATAAAAACCCAACAAAATTTTTCTATATTTAAAAGTAACCTAAGGAAATATTTAATAAATAAATGTTATTACAACATACAAGAAGTTTTTCACAATGTGGAGCCGAACAATATTCCATGATATTTATAATGTCCCCTTAATATGTGTAGTATTTGTCATTAGTTAATTGCTGTGATACACGACTTTATTATTTAAATTGTTATATGTGTATTTTATTATCTAATTGTTCTGTATATTGTTTTTGTATCTAATTGTTTTAATGTTGGCAGCTCGTTATGTCATTTTATCTTATGTCATTTTATCTCATATCACTATGATTACCTACTTTAGCTTAAGCACTTTGAATACTTAACTCCTTTATATTACATGTGATTATATTAACTATCATCCTATCCCACTATTATTTTGACATGTCACATCTGTACTTATGTATAGCTAACGTGAATAAAGAATTATTATTAAATGCTTTAAATAAACAGTGTTAAATTTACCCGTGTGTTTAATTTTCGTCACGACTCCCCAATACCGTTTATCGGCTGGTTTCTGGTTAGCATTAATAGCTACCGAGTTATTTTTCGGAGGCAGACTCATTTTTATCGCTATAGTGCCTGGCACATGAGGTTTTTAAGGATTTTCATATCAGTTTTGACGTTACTTTGTAGCAGGTGTGCCTCAGTGCTACCTGACCGTGAAGCTAGTTGTTTATGTAAGCTCTTGTTAAGTTTTTGTGATTACACTCTTTAGTATTGCGTATATCTGACCACAATACTGACGTGTTCCTTTTTCGGTCTTGGACCCATCTGTGTATCAATCAGGTCAATCCTCTGTGACTGAATGACGGTGTGCCTTCCTACCACAGCTCTCAATCTGCTATAATCCTTTCAATAGGTTTGCGGGCACAACAAGATGGGAACTGCCACAGTTTCTCTTATTTTTCTCGTGATCTGAGTGATGTACCTGACGCATCAATTCCTCAAACTCTTGTAGCCTAAGAAGTCCCATCCTCGCCTATCCTTGTATTAACAGATGCAGTGGGCATAGGTTTAACAGGGTCGCAGTATGAATTGACTGCATTGCCCCCGCCAGTTCTGGTCCAGCTTCTTCGAGACTGTTGATTGCAGAACTTGAGTCACCATGTCAGGAAATTCGACAGTCTTGTAATAGACAGCAATGCACTACTATACCAAATTTGAATCCGGAGATTCGTTTAATTAATCCATTTAATTCTATCAACATGCTGATTTCAGGTAAATCTTGAGTCAACCATGATGTCTAAATACTTTACCACCCTAAACATTGTAATGTCTTTATCTGGGAGGTTTAGATGTATTAGTTCCTCAATCTTCCATTTCCTGGTGATTTGAATGACGATATCTTGAGATATTGTCTTAAGTTTCTACTTTGCATCCATATCTGAGTGATGTTAAGGGCGATTTGCTTTTTACCATGCTGTTAAATTTACTCTTTACAGTTATGATTATATCGCGGTGACTGTATCATCAGCATAGCCATGGCTAAGTGTCTCGAGAAGCTCGTCCACTATAATGTTCCACAGCAGAAGAGCAACCACACTTTGGATATCCCTTGACCATTTAAGCTTCTAAAGTTACCACTCATCGATATGAATATGACACTACCTTTGAATATATTTTGTATCTATTCACAGCAATTGGAATCGATCCCGTGCTTTCTAAAACTATGTGTTTGAAAGTTTTAACTTTTCATTAACTTTATTTTGTTCAATGGTTTATTGAAAATAATATAAGTAGTATGTTTCCTATTCGGTGCATACAGATCGGGTTATAATGTAAACTGGCTGAAACTGAGTTTTACAAATTCAACTTTGTCGCATAGTAAGTACTGAACTAGGATCAGTATTCCTTGTTATATAATCAACTTCAACTATTTATACGCATTTTTATCGGCCTAAGTTTAAACATGACATTATTATTCGTGAAAACAGAATGCGAGTTTTCAGGGGGTTTTGAGAAGATTTTTACCTCATCTTTGACTGACTATATCTTGATTTCTATACAGAGATGAGAAAAAGTTATATTCATTTTTTTATATTCAAACTGAATAGACTAGGGTCTTTATGTCTGTATAAATGTAAGTGTAGCCTCATAACTGCTGGCCCGATTTGAACGCGGATTTCACTAATGTGACGCAAACCACATAGAAAAGATAATAAACTACTAGGTGAGCCCGTCGAAATTCGACGGAATGAACATGTTTAAAAATGTATCCTAGGAATTATTCTTTGGAGGCACACCTTTGTACTTACAACCAGCATTCTTTTTCTGGAAATTTGCGGCTCAGTTTCAACGTAATCTCACTTTTTCCTAGAGTTGTCCAAATGTTAACGTGTTTAGTCCAGTTAATTATTTTATTCTCTTAGTACCATAGTACGTCGGGTGCACCAAAGAAAGCTGCACTTTTTGATTAGAATGTGCCACTTTCTGTGGTCATAGTTGATGCCAAAAGGTAACTTTTTAGACAGGAAGCCACTTGAAAATCCGTGCAGAACGCCAAAACGGCGGCCATTACAGATGGCCGCCATTAGCCACACTAAATTTTTTTGTATCTCAGCTCCTAATGGTTCCATTTCGATTTTTCTTTATTGTTTAAAAGCTAGGACACTTTTTTGTCCCTATACATTTATCACTACACCTTAAGGGTTCTGCGCAATTTTCAGAAAAACAAATAACTTTTAATTTTCACGGACTTTTGGAGAATACTGTGATACGGAATTCAAAAACAGAATTTTGAATGATGCTGAGAGGTTCCATGCAAACAGAATACACATGGGATAGTTACTCAAAAACCTGTCTGAAGAACCATGTGAGAGATAAGTTGGTCTTCTTCGCCAAGTAGCACAAGAAATAATTGGAATGACTACGTTTGCTGCAATCAAACTAAGACAGAACTCTTCAGGTTACTTGGAGAACATGCATTTTTGAAGTTTGATTGGGCCCACATCAGTACTGTGATTGATGGCATAATTCACTTATCTCGGCCGGATGAAAGTTCAATTGACGGAGTACAATGCAGGCAACAGGAAGAAGCAGACGGTAGGATTTTTCTCCACGTTAAAGACAGTGTTGAACATGGAACAAAAAAATAATTATTTGCACAGTAGCTACTGTTGTGTTTGTTTCTTTCACATTCTCAAAATTGCGAGACTTCAGGAGACGTGGATTCTCTTTGGTGCTGGGAAGGGTCAGAGTTACATGAGCATTAATGCCATGTTTGAAAGTATGAACATAAAGCTATTGGATTGCGAGAGGATTCCATGCATTCACTGAATCAGATGTAACGTCATCATTTGCAATGAAAGGGAAACAGACTGCCTGGAAAGTGTGGAAATCATTTCTTGAAGCTGCTGAAGCCTTTCAAGCCATCTCTCTACTACAACAGTCTATTGCCGACGAGATTTTTCAAATTCTGGAGAAGTTTACTGTTTTGCTTTTCTACGGAGATGGTAGCTCAGTGGGTTAGCGCGTCTAGCTTGCACTCTGAGTGTACCTAGCGAAGTGGGTTCGAGCCCTACTCAGTGAAGAAATTTTTCATAATGATTTTCCCCAAGAAGTGGTTCGGATTCCACTATAAACTGTAGGGCCCCGTTTCCTTTACTCAGACAAATCTAGATCTCTTAGACTTAAGAGGGTCATTGAGGTGACATGGAAAGCGGTTAAAACACATTTTTTTAAAACACAAAGACGTAGAAGACTTCTTAGTTAATCATTTTAGAAAACTTCTCTTTACTTCAGAAAGTTGCAGTCCACAAAGTCTGTCCTAACAAAAGAGTCACCAAGGCAGCGTTGTCTTCGATCAGCATACCAGGCATGACAAGTTTTGAGTCGTGCGTGCTCCCTGATGGATAACATTCCAGGACCAGAAGGTTGGGGATGGACCATGGTTGCTGGGGAGTGGACGCCGGTCTGGTCTTCTTTTCCTTCTATTAAGGCAGACTGCAGAGACTTGGTTAAGTGTAGTTGCTTCGGATGCCGTACACGATGCTCCTGTTCAAAGACCAAGGTTCCATGCACGCTAAAAGTAGCAGGCAAAGGCGCGAACTGCATTGGGGGTCGACAATGCAGTAATAAATACAATAAAAGGTATGCGTTTAAATGATTATTTTTAAATTCGTTTCACAGTTTCAAGATCATAACATTGCTTTGTTGATGTATTGCTTTAATATAATAATAATATATAATTATTTTGTTCCAGTGATGAATTGGAAGATGAAGAAGATGATTGCGTGATCTACAAATATAAGAGCTGTATAGAAGCAGTTCATTTACATGAGTATTTCTTAGTATTTAGTCGTTTTTTGTTCGTTAAAATTTGTTTCCTTAATGTAATAAATGTTTTCAAAATAATTAAAATCACTGATGTGTATGAAAACATAACACTGTTTGTAGGGATATTGAGCACACTTAAAAACTTACTTATCAATAAAATTCGTGAGAAAAGTAAAATTTTCAGATTTTTTAAAATTGCGCAGAATCTTTAAGGTACAGTGATAAATATGTAAAGACAAATAAGTGTCCTATTCACAAGAGCTTTCAAACAAAAAAAAAACAAAATCGAAATCGGACCATTAAGAGCTGATATACAAAAAAAATTAGTGTTGCCAATGGCCGCCATTTTGTTGTTCTGCACGGATTTTCAAGTGGCTCCTTATCTGAAAAGTTAACTTTTGCCATCAATTATGACCACAGAAGGTGGCACATTCCAATCAAAAAGTGCAGCTATTTGGCTTTTCTAGCCATGTACCCGATGTACTACCATCTCGTAGGTATATCTTTTTCACTAAAACTAAAATATGTTTCTTCCTTGGCAATTCTGTTAACTACATGTCAAATATTATTGGTTTCCTATATTTTTCCTTAATTATTTTTTTGGGGTGTTCAGCCCCTATATTTTTCTATCAAAATATACCTGATATTTTCCATGGCAATAAGCCTGATTTACCAGCCTGAAAAATTATTTTTCTCAGTCAAATATTTTTTTAGATATAGAGCAAAGAAATCGACCGGTAGACGACCTGAATTGGAATACCTAAATTTTCATAATATAAATCTGAAATGTGAAAATATTAAGTAATCTGGAATAACGTTTTTTTCACGAATGCAATACTGCTCTTCGGTAAGCGAGGAAGATAAAGAATTTGTAAAATTATTAGCAAAAATCTCCCCTTTCTGTTTGGCACCTCCTAGTCATTAATTATCTTATCCCTTTCAGTGATCACTTTGTATATTTTTATTTACCAAAATTGTATCAGATTTTCATGCCAGATATTGTTTTCTTGTCGTTTTATTTTAAAGTATCCACCCTGTATATTTTTATTAGGAGTTATCAGGTATCTTTCTTGGCAATAGCGTGAACTACCTATCAAATATTATTTTACATTTCAGAAAGTGATTTTTTTCATGATTATAATTAGCTACAAATAATATTTTCCTAACACTAGTCAAAACTTTCTTCGCTGTTATCGTCTCCATATATTCCATATAAATAATAATTAGAAAATAATTGAATTAGAGAATAATTGATGGAAATAATTGAAATGCAATGCAATGCAATTTGACATGACTAACGTATGCACCTTATAACGATAACAAATTTTCATATTCAGTTAAATCACTAATAGGCTGTGTATAATATGGGTCAACAAACAACAAAACACCTTCTTAATATTAAAAAATAAACAAATTAACAAATAAACAATTGCCATCACCTAAAATGAGAATAACATGTCGTTCCATAATGAAAAGAAATATTCGAATTCGAGAAGGTCAGCTAAGGCCTGTGGGCTCTACATGTGCAATTTGATGTAGTAAAGGTCATCACTCCCTTATAATACGAGCGCTGAGGTTCATGTATTTATTTCAACTTCTATTTCGTCTTTATGTATGAAAATAACAATTTAAGAAAATAAAAATTAGTGATGACAAATGGATAAAGAGCTTTATTTAAAAAAAAGAATCATCAAAATCGGTCCAGTGGGAGCCGCTGGCGAAGCCAGAAAAGAAAACGACTTGTGTTTTAAATATATAGATAGCATTACGACCACAAAATACAATGATAGGTAGAAAAGAGGAATTGAAATTTGAAAAGGGGGTTTCAAAATCACCGGATCCTCCGCCATTTCTTTGAAAACTGGGCAAAATTATATTTCATAATTTATGACTTTTATTTTTCAAAATGGTTTATTTCTTAACAAATTTTTTAATATAGATCTGATTGTTTAGAAATTGTAAACGGAAACATGCACAATTGCAATTTCATTGAATTAATGCATGAACCTATCAATAATGTTTTGTGACAGTTTTTACTACACAAACGACACTGTTTTTCTACCAAATATAAATCACATTCTAAGAAAACTACCCCGGTAGTGAATAATTACTATTCATATTCTAGAAAATAGACTTTCATGGATACTCACGTGCAAATAATACTAAGTGCATTACTTTAATCAATATAATGGTAGTAACACAAGTATACAAAAAAAGGTCTTGTCCTAATATTCTCATCTAACTTTTCTGAAGTATTTTGACGCGCTGAAGCCAATTTTGGACAATTTTTTTTATATTGTCAGTTTTTATTTACCACCCCTTCCATCCCCTAAAAAGGACAAAAAAGATATTCTCCTAGGGTTCTGATCAAAATTTTCTGAAGTGTTTTGACGTGCTGAAGTCGATTTTGGGCAAAAAAATTTCTATCGTGTCAGCAGAGGGAAACTGACACTATAGAATTTTTTTTATTGTCTAAAATAGGTTTCAGCGCAAAGTTAGATCAGAACCTTTTGCTCCCCTTTTCAGGGGATCAAAGCGATAGAGAAAAACTGACACGATAGAAAACATTTTTTTGTCCAAATTTGGCTACAGTGTGCGTCAAAATACTTCAGTGAAGTTAGATCAGAACCTTAGGACAAACAATACCTTTTTTTGTCCTTTCTAGAGGACAATATATGAAACTGACACGACAGAATTGGCTTCATCGCGTTAAAATACTTCAGAAAAGTTAGGTGAGAACTTTAGGATAAGCCCTTTTTTTTGTAGACCTGTGTAATCAATTACTTACGTAAATCAAAACATGCACATTTCAAGCCTTTATTTAGAAAAACATAAATCGTCACTTTCACACTATACTGAAATAAATAATTTTGTCAAATTTTGCACAACGATGTGGAAAATATTTGCTTGACTGTTTTAAATAATTGAAAAATTTCAAAGCAAAAAGTTATACAGTTTTATATATTTTAATTATGGATAACTCTTGTACATTTCATTTGGCCAATATAAAGATCTTACAATATTTTGTTGGAAACGCATTGTAACAAATTAGAGAAATTCCGAGTTAAATTTATTTATTTTTTTACTCAATAAGTATTTTAATCCGGGGTGACATTGGCCATTTAGGTAAAATGAATGCCACAAGAATCCTACATGCACCAAAGTGTCTTGTATCATAGATTTTATATCAACTACTTCACTTTTTTTTTATTATATAAATAGGTGGCCAAAGTCACCCCAATGTCTGTGGTCACTTTGGCCACAGGTAATATTTCTATGTTAGGTCAAATGGGCGTCTATGGCCGGCGATAATAAATAAAATTTTAAATAACTTTTTATTTTGACATTTTTTTTAAAGAAAGTCTTTTATATAAAAGAAAACTTTATTTGTTAAAACAGCTAATCTGAACGCCTTTCTTGTTGAAATAATTTTTTACAAGTGGTCTTAAATCAAATGCACTTGCACGAAACCCATACTCATTTAATTAATGCACCTTCAAACTGATCCTCAATATCCTTTGAGAGTGCCGGTTGTTCTCCAAATTTTCTTTTGAATAGATTTTTTTCTTTTATTTTGTAAAGTTCCTCTTGATATCTTACAAGTTTTTGCAGCTGTTCTTTGCTCATTCCATTTTGCGTTGCATTTAATGCTTGCTTAAAGGCATCTTCAGTAAAATTAGCGTAGCTGCTAGAGCCAAGTGTTTTCTTATATTTTCTTACCATGGCTAACTAAAATTATCTAGGTATTACCTATCTTATGAAAGATAATGTTAATTTAATATTGTTTACCTTAAAGCCTTCATACATTCAATAAATGATAAACGAAATGTTATAAAGATTTAACAATTAGGCACTAACTCCGACCACCTGTTGCATACAGGGAACACCCACCCATTGCATATAAAGATCATTTAAAGGTTAAATTTTACTGAACCGTGTGGCCAATGTCAACACAACTACCTTAAATATGTAAGGGTCGACCCCATATCTCTGAAATTAGAAAATATTTAACAAGTTTTTTTGAGAGTAATTCATTGTTAATGTATAATAAAGCTGAAACAACCGGATGACCAATTTGTTTAATAGTTACATCAAAATTCTTCAACTGCTGTAACTCTTTTTTCATGCAATTTTTTTTATATATTTTTTTGTGTCAAAGCTGCAGTTTATTCAAAAAATGTTATACAGTGTGTGCTATTTAATAACGCAACACCCCGTTATTTTGGAACGCGTTGGTCGATTTTATTATTATTGTTTTAAAATATAGTGCTCGATGAGTTTTATTTGACTGTTTTGAAAAATTTATAATTTTCATATTTTCAAGGCCTACTTTACCTTTTTTAGTAAACCTAACCGACTTTTATATAGGGCCAGTCAAAAAGTGAGAAATTTTAAATTTGGCTATTGAATAACGAACACCCTATATGAAGTATCCAGCCAAAATTTTGTTTATAGGTATTTGAGACAACTGTAAATCGAAAACGCTATCCAAGTTGCTGATAAAAAATTGCCTATTAGTCGATCTCGTAATTTCTATTCCTTTAGAGGAGCGTAGTAGGACTTGAAAATACGAAAATTGCAATTTTTTCAAAACAGTCAAATAAAGCTAATCAAAAAAAAAATTTTATATTGTCCAACGCGTTCCAAAATAACGGGGTGTTGCGACACACACAATCTCTAAATACATTAATGGTTATACACGACTTTTTCATCAGCTTGTAAATACTTCAAATAATTTAAAATGTTAACAAAACTTATTTTCTAGTTTTGGCCAAAGTCGCCTTAGAGGCAAAAGTCACACCGAATTACGGTATTGTCAGTCGTACCTTCAAACTTCATATCTTGTACTATTGGTACTATTTACAACTAATTAAAGGGTTTGCACATTGAAACGTTTGTGGCTAATTTTGCGAAATTCTGAGCCCGAACTTATTTATGTTCGTTCTATAATAATAATAATAATCTAAATCTAATTTCATGGCCAGAAATGGTGTAACTATATTTCATACTATTTACAATCAATTTGGTGCCATTAATCATCTGAGGGTTTTAAAAAATATTTGCAGTGAATAGTGGTAGATGGAGATATCGATTTAATTTTTAAGTTGATTCTTTAGGACTAGCTTAGTAAGGTGAGAGAGGCTGTATCGGTGAATTTGGTCATAGTCTACTTCATGTAGATGAGAGCCCAGAAGCGCGAAACCAGTCCGTGGGTGACTGACAATAGTTATCGATGCAAGGACTTTAATTTAATATGAGGGATTTATATTAAATTAAAGTACTTGCATCGATAACTATTGAGAGTCACCCACGGACTGGTTTTGCGCTTCTGGGGTTGCATCCACATCACAGAAGAAGAAACAATTTTCTCCTGTGTCCCCACGAAGTATAGACTATGACGAAATTCACATTCGACATTAACTGCATTTATTATTACAAATCATCTTTTGTGATTATTTGATATACACCAGCACTACAAGAGAAGGGGCAGTGTGCGTATAGAGGATTGGAGATAAATATTGTCAATCTGATTATTACATTTCATGAATTGTAATAACAGGATAACAACTTTAACAGGAGTATAAATATTGTGTAAAATAAGTTGCACTATTGGCAGAACAAAACGTATAATTTAGAGATTTCAAATAAACAGATTGTGGAAAACTAACTATAGAGTTAATGTATTGCCAAATAACAGTTTCTTTGAATTAAGTGTACATATTGAGTAAAATTATTTACAAAATTTACAAAACCAGTACACAATTTGTGAATTTCACATTCAGAACTTATTTCAAAATTTCACACGAACTGCAGAAAATAACTTAATCTGTTCGGACATGGAAACACTTTACTTTTGTATGTGTATAAATTACACAAAAAGAGAAAAGTGAAAAAAGCTATTATAACGCGACAACTGGTAATATGTGAGAAATAATTTAGATTTGCAGAGAGCGGCAATTAAACAGGCCTAATAAAATATTAACACCTTATTATGTCTAGAGCTTATAGAACAGAGTTCTTCTGGAAAAGCCAGTCTTTAATATACCCCTGGGAAATCTACATATTTTACGTTGTATTACGTCGCTTTACAACATTTTCACACGATTACACTGTCGCATAAATACATCATTGGATATGGTTTTGGTTATAGTCCGGGAGATAAAACCGAAAATAAGATAATTTTAATCGAACCCAATGGTATTATGTTACAATAAAATACGGAGTAACCTTCTTTATAAGATGACCTGCCATTTATGTATTATTTTATCAAACTAAGTGTCCATATTCTTCGAGTATAGAGGTTTCCCATAGTAAAAACCGCTGCCCAAGGAATCACAACTTCCATATCCAGATATTCTATCCAAATCTCTCACAACGAAAAAAATGTTGATACTATATTTGTACTCTACTATGTGGAAATAACTGTTCATATTCAGAACTTATTTCATATACATATAACATATGAAATCGTCGACCCCAAGAACCCATAAAACGATATGCCACATCGGTAGCGCTAATGCCAAAACGATTTTTGAGACCTTAGCTTCTCTTATACCTATATACTAAATATCAATTTTATGGATTCTTACTTGCTTGATTTACATATTTACACTTATTTACCCCAATTTACCCCTCAACCCTTCAACGGAATAAGATCAAGATATAATCTAGTTCCAGATCTCATTAAGATACATACGTGTACCAAATTTTAATTTTAAGTCAATATCTCTTACAGAGTAATCGTGCGCACAAAAAAAAGTAACAGACAGACTGACAAACAGAATTGTTTCGGTCAAATTTAAAATCTCCATGTTTCATGGCATTCTAAATAATATTTATTTATTGCTTTACACTTATGAGTATTTATATCAACTTACATATTTCAAAAATGTGCTATAATCTAATAGATTCCCTTTACTACCTTTTTACTATTTGTTTAATTTTATATTGAAAGAGGTATAAATATTAAAAACACATGAAGTATCAACTTATACTCCAAACGAATTAACGAGATTTTTGGTATTGATCTTTTGTAAATATAAAGTGTGTTCATTTATTTGGTTACTTAAGTATATAATTTAGTTATCAAATTTCATTTTTACTGATCTAAGTGATATTCTTTCTTTGTTCATTTGTTATGCCTGTATACACATCTTTCTAAATTTGTTGTATTTTTACATTTTTAAATTATTAAAAGTTAAAGGAACCCCCACAAACCTTATGGAAATTGGCTGTCAGTCGAATTTTCTGAAATTTGAATATGTTGAAGTTTTTGCTTTTCTGAGTAAAAGTTCTCATGGGCACAAGTCTCGGCCATGACTGCTTTTCAAGTTATGAGGACTTGAACGTCGCAATAAGCATAAAAATTTGGCGGAGTGAAGATAGTAATCTTTTTAGCAATCCTCCATATTTTTCTTTCTTTTACGTCATATAAATTATTTTCAGTGGAAAAATAGCTTTATATATATTTCCAGAAAACAACAAAATCCAATATAGGTAGGGGCTGACGGGGTAGCAATCCACAATAACTAAAATATTCTTTTAGTAACTGTTTTAATTTCGTTTGTACATTAACCGTTTTCGGTGAAATAATAGCTATATACATATATTTCAAGAAAACACAACAAAATTCGATATAGGTAGGGGTTGACGGGATAGTAATCTACAAAAACTAAAATACACCATTTTTGGTGGAATAATAGCTATATAGATATATTTCATGAAAACAGAACAAAATCCGATCTAGTTAGGGGCTGACGGGCTAGCAATCCACAAAAAGTAAAATATTCTTTTTGCAACTTTTTTCCACAGAAAATGGTTAATGCACAAGCGATATTAAAAAAGTTACAAAAAGAATATTTTAGTATTTGTGAATTGATACCTCTACGTATATCGAATTGTGTTGTGTTTTCTTGAAGTATAGGTACCTAGTCAATTTTCCACCAAAAATGGTTAATGCACAAACAATATTAGAAAAATTTGATTTTTTGTGGATTGCCACCCAGTCAGATTTTGTTGTGTTTTTTAAAAGTATATCTATATTGTTATTATGCCACCGAAAATGGTTAATATACTGTCGTGCGCAAAAAAAATGGGACAAGTCTTATAACGTATTTTTGCTAAAATCTAGTTGTGTACATCTAACTTTAATTTTTGTGAGTCAGTTATTTGTCAAAATTCATTGCAAGTGTGCAAATAGAGACAGATTTACATTAGAAAAAAATAGCTGTCCTATTTTTTTTGCTCACTACGGTACAAACGGTATTAAAAAAGTTACAAAAAGAATATTTTAGTTTTTGTGGATTGCTACCCCGTCAGCCCCTATTATCGGATTTGGTTCTGTTTTCTTGAAATATATGTATAAAGCTATTTTTCCACTGAGAATAAAGACGTAAAAGAAAGAAAAATATGGAGGACTACTAAACAGATTGCTGTCTTCACTTCGCCAAATTTTTATGCTTATTGTGATGTTCAAGCCCTCATAACTTGAAAACCAGTCATAGCCGAGACATGTGCCCATAAGAACTTTTGCTCAGAAAAGCAAAAGCTACAACATATCCAAATTTCAGAAAATTCGACTGAATTTCCATAAAGTTTGTGGGGGTCCTTTGTCATTATTTAATTTGTCTGTTTTGCTCTCCCGATTCTGTTGATTTTATTGGCTTGCGCCCACAATTGCTTGCTTTCATAACAACTCGTTTACCTGTAATATTTACATATAATTTTGAGAGCAAACCAACGTTTCCACGACCATGATGAAGCTGGAGCAACCCTGATTACCAATTATTTTAATATTTAGTATTATCAACTGCTAATAGATACGTCACAACATTTGTTTCACAAGTAAAGTAAGAATACTTTTATTTAATCTAGAAATATTTAAAATGCGATTTCCAAGATTGCGCAAAAACTTCAATAATGGTTATGACTAAACTGTACAACATTATTATTCCAAAATATACGATCTATTAGCACAAATTGTGTCTGCCACACTTTTAAAACTGATTTAATAATTTATAATAATAATAATAATAATGACAATGACAATGACAATGACAATGACAATGACAATGACAATGACAATGACAATGACAATGACAATGACAATGACAATGACAATGACAATGACAATGATAATGATAATGATAATGATAATAATAATAATAATAATACCGAGACCATGAAAATGCAGGGGTAGGAGCCTTTCTGTTTAAGGCAGCACAGAGAGCAGCCGATGAACTTGGTCTCTCCTTCGACGTCGAGCGGGTAAATCGCGACTCTGTCACCGAGTTGGAACCTGCTCGGTGAAAAGCCCAAATTAAAGCTGCAGAACACAACAACTTTTTGCAGCTGCACACGGATAAGCCAATGCATGTAGCTATCTATAAAAATATAGAAAACCTTGGCTTATCCGAAAGGCTGATCTTTGCCTTCTTAAGGTCAGCCGGGCTGAAGCCTGAGACCGAGGGATTCATAATGGCTTGCCAGGATGGTGTATTTAACACCCTCGTCTATCGTAGTCGTGTCATGGGTATAGAGGTCCCTGATGTCAGCTGCAGGGCCTGTCGCAGGGCGCCAGAGACTCTTATGCACTTGCTGTCGGCTTGCCCGACATATGCAGTCTCGGCCTATATCCAAAGGCACGACGGAGCATTACGAGTGCTTTATTACCATTTAAGGCACTAGGATAGCCGAAACACCAGTACTGCCTTACGCTCCGGGGGAATTGAGTCCGTTGTGGGAAATGAGAAGTGTCTAATTTATTGGAACTACTCTTTTCCCACCGTCAGGCAAATACAAGCCAACAAGCCTGACGTAGTCCTCCTCGACCATCAACTCAAGACAATGTTTGTCGCGGAGTTCTCGGCTCCCGCGGAGAACAACATTGTCTTGAAGGAGGATGAAAAACGGACAAAATATCGAGATCTGCTCTTCGAACTCCGCAGACTATATCCAGACCATACTATTAAGATAGTGGTACTGATTATAGGAGCGCTCGGTGGAACGAGACACACACTGCTTTCGGAACTTAAGATCATACCGGCATGCCGAAATTCGGCAGACGTCTTAGCCGGCAGAATGCAGAAGGCCGTCATTTTCGGTTCATTACGTCTGCTCAGGGCACACGAGCACACAGTAGTCACCTACCCCACGGGCGTGGGGAGTGGCTGCCGGTACTACCAGCTCCCCTCTGTGAGGGTCGGAGCCACAGAAAAGGGTGATTTTTAATAAGAAAAAAAAAATAATTTATTGGCAAGATAATGTAGCAACGAAAAATAATAAATAATAATAATAAATTTGGAGTGTAATTTTTTATAATTAGGATACAATGTTAGAAACATTTTTCTCTATGTGGCCTGCCCATGTTATAACAAAATCTCAGAAACCATTTACCCATTGACCTATAATTCTTTGAAATATAAGAAACTTATTTAAGGCGACGTTCTCGTCAGTCCAATCATGCAATATAAAACTATAAATCGTCCTCAAGCGTTTTATCTTGGTTATAACTGAAATAAATGACTCCTTTCAACAAAATGCAGTTTTAGTATATACAATTACAAGCCAAAGTCTGTGTTCTTTTAATAATGGTACAACTGCCTTCAAATTATCTTCACTTAATTAAACAATACTGAGTTTATGGTCTGTAAATTACAAAGTTTATTGTTCATGCCATAAATTTTTAACGAAATTGGAAATTGCTAATTTCAGCATTTCATTTTTAAAATTGTGGCGAACTCGCTGATATTAATGCTGATAAAACCTGCATAAACTCGGCTCGTTTTTATTGAATGATAAATAAGTGAATTAAATTTTCTGCTCAAAATAGTGAAATTAAAAAACATGTTTCATAGTACTTATTGGACAGCTGGAAAAATAATTTATTACAAATGAAAATATGTATATCACATCTTACACTTTATTAGGTATTTTGCCACTTCAGCAAAAATATTATGTAACGAGTAGAAGTTGCAGTCGTACGTGGCCGACTGTGAATACCTATTTGATTCATTTTTTGTTCGAACACAGCACGATTCACCTTTAAAGGTAACACACAGAAACTTTTCCAAAATTTCTATAAATATTAGATGTGTTTTGACTAAACTGTTATACTGAATACATTATGAGCTACAATTAAAAAAAAAATAGATTTTTCAGCTTACGTTTTGTAAAAGAAACAGCAAGTTATGTTTTAAAAATTCAGTTTTTCACAATTTCCGAAATAAGGGTAAATTCGCTGATTACGGGTTTCAGGCAATTCCCAATTTTTATGCACCGCCCGGATTCGTATTGAACAGAAAATTTTCCGTCGAATACGAAACTTTTCAGCTGTATGTCTGACAGGTATGTACTTTTCAAAAACTAAGCCTTAAATTAAAATTCAGACACACAAATCGTATTTTCTTAACAAGCAAAATTTCATATAAAAAGCGATTTTTTGTCAAAAAAAATTAAATCTTGATCTATTTGTGGTATAAGTAACCCGATCCGCAGACACGCTGTATATTATTGAAAATTTATTGTAAAAAATTTATTTTGGATTCATATACTTTTTTACGTCGGAACGGCATCTTTAAATTTCCACATCTCCAAAATTATTCATTCCACAGAAATAAGAGAAAGTCGATACAACTGCTGAGCATTCTTCATGTCATTCATTTACCAGAGATTCACCCATTTGGGTATTATTGGTAACTGTCCAGTGATTAAAAAAAATGAGTGATGGTCTATGCGCGTGGCCATTTTGGAAAATCGACGCCATCTTTGTTGCCTATTGAAAATGCACGGCATGGGCATGTGAGGTGTCATTTTAAATGTTTTTAGGGTGCTGAACATGTTCCCGATAATATAAATACTGAAACGTGGTTACTAATCATTATTTAGTAAGACAGATATGAATCAACATCTTTTATTTCTATATTGAACAAATTTACAGTATTTTATAAAACACGAAGTAACATAAAATGAATAAGTCAATGACATCACTAGTTTAAGTATGTGACATGACTAATATTTAACAAAAAACAATATATGACTTCTTATATCTATAATTTTAAACAGCAGACATAATAATTTACTTTGCAATATTACGACAATCAATAATGGCTACACTTCTGCAATGACAGTAAATATAACAAGATATTCCATTTGAAAAACATACACTCTTGCACACTTTAGACATGAGCAATTAGGCACAAGTTTATTGCTGGGAGGAAACAGTGAAGTTGTACGTGAGGGCTGTAGATAATCACCTTCACCTTCGTAACCAAACTATTTAGAACCAAGTTGAGTGATGTCATCATTTAAACATGTTATATATAAATGTGTGTTGTAGTAGGCCCTTAAAATGTGTGATTTAATTGATGCACTGGTTGGTGGAAGGTCTTCTCTGGAAATGTTTTTCCCATGTGCGTAATTCGTCCATTGTTTTACAAACTGATCCCCTTTTAAAAACTTGTACGAGATGTGTTTCTGCTAATTGTATCGACTGCTCCATTACTTCACTCGCAAGAATTCCGAAGTTTATGAGAAATGTTTCGGTGTACTTGCCATTCCAGCATGGTTTGTACCTATTTGGCTAGTGGAGTCCAACCCAGTTAGGAAGTGTAAAACAGAAGTACGTGGTATATTTCAATTCGTTAAGCCACCATATGAACTGAAACTTGGCGCGTCGTAGCTCCAACACCTAGACGAATCCACAATTCCTTCAATTCAAGATTCTTGAAGGTAGTCCAATGATATAACAGAAGAATCAGAACGTCTGTCTTATTCGATAATACCATCACTCTCTCACACCCTCTATTTGTTGCATGTTCAATATGGGGCATAATACGGAGATCTTAAATTAGTTTGCTGTATGGACATGCATATGGTTGGGTTAGAAAAAAAATGTTGCACTACAGAAGACCTTTATATTTGGCCCTATATTGCTGCATTCTTCTAGTAGGTACGATTTGAAACAGTATTGAAGTTTGACTTTGTTGAAACTAGAAGACCAAAATTTGTCTTTTTGTATAGGAATAGGTGTTGTATTTTTAATGGAGTGAAAGTTGGTTGATCCACATGTGTCACGACGAATTCGTTCGAAACTCTTTGGCGACTTATCGAAGTAAGCAAGAAAGTCAATTCTTACTGCTGTATTTGCTGTGATATTTTTCACATATGAACAGACAGCCTTGAAGAAATCTCCAAATGTTTTCAAATTTTTCAGAGAAATCTTTCTAGTGCAAGCCATGATGTCCACAATATAAAAATTTGCAAGATTTGATAAATTCACATGTATCGGTTAATACCTTTTCAAGTTCTGAGAATAGTGTGCTCTTGTTTGTCTTTGTAAAGAACCCGTTTTCTTCGAAAAGGAAAACCTCTCTCTCTAGCTAGTTGAATAGTGCGTTGAGCCATAGCTTATCTTTTTTAGATGTCTCGGTTTTTAGAGTTAATAGGTGGAAAATTCGTCCTATGGGTGGTATCTGAAATATTAGCTTTCTTATCAATGAATCTGTCTTTCCTAAATGTTTCATATGCTTCATTTCTTATGGTGAAGACCTGAAGTAACTTATTTTTCATAGCATCTTCAACTGTCTGTTCCGTAATAATGTTTCTCAGTTCTTTTGCCCCTGAAGAAAATGGGTTTTCGTTATCTGTACTGAAATTCATCATCGTTTTAATCTTACTTTCCATATTATGATGATGACTCATGGTGTGCCCTTAGTTCATAATTCTCTGAATAAACATTTGTAACATTCATGTGCATATTACTTATTATCAATGCAAACAGAAATGATTTCCAGATCCACTAATAATTATTTGACATAATAGGTACACTTTAATGAGCTTATTAATTTAATATAACTTTTCATTTAATTAGTCAGTTATAACATATTATTAATAAAGGAAGATCCTCACTCATCCTTGCCCTACTTGGGAAGGCGTTTTATTGAAATATATAGATTCTCTTAGATAGGATAATTGCATAATATCATTTGTACTTATTTTGAATCTAATCAATAAATAGTATTATTCTAACTATCGTGTTTTTATTGATTGAATGGTTGACTTTCAATTTTATCCCTCTAGGGTTCTTGTTGTGTGTTAGGCCAGAATTGAGTATCGAAGCGTCTCCAGACACCGAAAAGTTTGTAACTCACCGGTCACATCACGGAGGCTCGAGAGGGATTTCTTTTGAAGGAAAATCAGAGATCTCTAAGCCATAAAATCCATTAAATTGTTAGCTAAAAAAGATAAAATGTATCAAGAGAGAAACTATTTGGGGAGAGCGTGGTTAGCAATTTACAGTAAGTGCAGCTTTTACCTTTCTCGTCTGTCGAACATCTCATAAATATATATAGAACGTCTGGGAGTGGAAAACCTCATACGAACATGGGAGAACGCGGCTGGCGCCCTCTAATAAATAAATTAGTGTTGAGTCCCTCAGACGCTGTGTGTAGGGTTCTTCTACAATATTACAGGGCAGTAAAATAATGTTGTATATTCATCAATCGAGACTTCAGACTTATCTAGCTTGGTAAATATCTCCAGAGCCGGCAGGTTTTGTTACAGGACGCGGTACCACGGAAGAAATACTGAATTTATGACAACTTATCGAAAAGGCAAAAGAGCATTACGTGCCTATTTATATTTGTTTCATAGACTAACGTAAGGCTTTTGACAACGTGGAATAGGAGAAACTGTAGACTGTATTATTGGAGATGGGAATACTTAGATATTTGGTGTTTATAATATCTCCGACTGTTTGAACTCTACTTTTATGAAAGTTGACAACACGAAATCCGATGATTGTAAAGGTTGCATTGGAGTCAAACAAGGCTGTGTTCTGTCACCAACATCAACATTTATAGTGAACACGTGATGTACTGTTTGGTAGAGGACTGGCAGGGAGGTGTAGCTATAGACGAAGTCAAAATCTCCAACTTTCCAACTTGGATTTGCATATGACGTCACCTTAGTAACAGCAAGCGAGGATGAGCTCATACATCTATTGGATAACCTTAAAACAATAGGCTGTGAGTATGGTTTAAGTATAAACTATAACAAAACAAAACTTACGATTATACCGAGCGATGAAAGTCACTCAGACATACTAAGGATAGGTGATTGAGAGGTAGTAAACAATATGGTCTATAGATACGTGACTCTACGGTATCGTATTCTCTAGAATCCTCTCATTTTTTGATCACATCGACCGGACAGGGGACAATATAGAACAGCTTATAGTTCAGGGAGAACCAGATGGCAAAAGGCGAAGAAGACGCCCAAGGAGCTGATGGGAAAAAATTTTGGCGTGGCTACGCGCCTAACAGGTAACCAGGATAGAAGTATAGCAGGATGTTGTTAGACGAGTCACTGAGAAAAGAGAGGCCTAGGATAATTCATGGATTACAAACAGTCTGCCAAACAGTCTGCCAAGACGTTGCGAATAAGAAGAGATTAAAGACATCACAATACTCTTAGCGTAATCTGCCCATTTTATTGTTTCATTATTTATGGTTAAGATAATCCTACTTTTTAGGTAATTAGATGCGCTTTTAGTACCAAATATTAAAGCCACAGATTTTCCAGGATACATCTTTAGGTTGTGTTTCCTTGGATATATCCGTAAAGTATATCAGTCGCAATTTAGAGTGGTAACAACACATAAGTAGTCATAATATCTAAAACTTGAAATAACGTGAGTATCATTTGCATAAAATTATTGTATAAGTGACCCAACTACCTCAGACATATTTACCGTATACCGGGTGTCAACGGAATCATTAGACAAGCCACAAGCCATAGTTTCCAGAATTTTCAAAATATAAGTCTTAAATTTGGCAGGAGTAATAATATATACCAAAAATGGAAAATTTTTCTTCATTTGACACTTTTCCATCACTTCCGGTTTCCCCGGAAATGACCTCAACTTTGAAATTTTAAATTGATCACACTGTATATTTCCACATTTTTGGATTCCGGAGACGATTTTAAATACGACTACGTGGTTTTAAAAAATTTTTGAAACTGCTTGATTTTTAGGGCTATTTTTATTTTTGCATCTAGTGTACAGTGAATGGATTCAAATCAATCAAATGGACCAAAACAATAAGAAAAAAATGTAAACGTGGGGGTGACCGACAATGGATAATGATTTGATTCACAGTTTGCTCGAATAAGACACAATTCATTTTGGTGACACCGAGATTGGGTATATAAATAATATCTCTATTTATCTTCGACTCGAGTTTCGCTGACCATGTTGCATGTGGATATCATACGGAGATGACTAAAACTTTTAATATCTCCAGACGATGCCAATATGGTTGGCGGAATGCACATTGAGTGGTAGTGTTGACGTGTTTTGGTGTTTATGGAAACTACTTTAGAAGTTCCTTTTATATCTATTCTTTAAATAAATATTCTCAATCGGCTACGCCCGGCTGTAACTTTCACTCGTTTCGTAATATAATCTTATTAAAAATACGTTAATAGCTTTTAAATTAAAATTGATATACCAACAAATTATGTGTAAAGTTAAACAATAATAAGGCTTTTCTGATCACTTCGGTTTCTCCTATGTGTGAATCAGGCTGCGGTTGGCTGGGAAGATATCACTTCACGCTTATTTCTACAAATTTGAGAAGACGGTATAACATCTCGAGGCGGATGAGGCGTAATGATATTGAGTTTTATGTAATAGGAAATCAATCACCTACTTGGCAGATTATTGTGTTTACAGATATAGATAGCAATGATGAAGAGATATTTCATATAAATAGGGATAGGAATGCTTGAAAAGGAATATACTATTCACATTCTATGTTTCGAAGGATTTACATAAAATTATATATACTCCTTGCATAAAGTTTTGCTATGATACAGGGAAATTAGCCAAAAAAAAGGAGTAAACCTGGACCAAAATACCAATCTTGCAGATAATTGAATTCTCGACAACTTCCATATTAATTTTATTGATGTCTGATTTTTTTGGTGCGAGATATTCGCGAAAAAATGTGTTTTTGAAACTTTGACCTTGAATATCTCGAAAAGGAGGAGGTTGGAAAAAATAAAAAGGACAACTTGTAAACAATTTAATTCTCTACAACTTTCACATTGACCTCATGGGCATCCGATGCATAGAAAGCGAGATATATGCAAGAAAACTTTGACCTGCAACACCTTGGGTAGCCATCTTGGGATTTTTGTCATATCAGCATCCGCGGAGATATTACCTAACTCACTTACTCTTTCATATCAAATAGATATGTTCTCTTAAACAACGCTGAGGAAATTTCGTATAAATAGGGACCACAAATTGGTGTCTTGGTCAGTTAGATCAAACCAAGCAACTATGCTAGAACCATCTACTTATGCTTAACCTGGTCCTAACTGTCAAACATTTTGCACCCAACAAGAAACTTAGTCTTTATAGACCTATTTTTCTGTTGAGCGCTAGAAAATAGAAACTTAGTCTTTATAGACCTATTTTTCTATTGAGCACTAGAAACTTAGTCTAGGAGCACGCTTCGGCGTCTTCATAGACCTATTTTTCTCTAATACACCAAGACTTAGTCTGGATACTGGGGGAGAAGAAATACTGGTAGTATAACAATGTATCAAATAATATTTATTTAAATATCAGTAAAGTAAACGACTTTATATCTTCGGCTTCGCGATTGCGACAATACTGTGGTACCTTTTGATTAGCTCATTTATTTGAAATTATACTATATTGGTTTATTTCACCGTATTATATTCAGAATTAACTTACTATTTTATTTGATTTATAAATGGGAAGTTTTCTTTGGTTTTTAAAATCTGATCACAACGATTGTTGTTATAGTCCGGGCAATATTCAGCTTAGCTATACAAACGCTATTTGCACATCCGCGATGTTGTAGCTTTAGACTTGGCAATTATTTACTTTTGCAGGATTCTGCTTTACAGAGTTCTTAATTGTCATCTCTGTGGTTATAGCTGGAACATATCTGTTATTTACATATGATAAGATCTGAACACAGCTCTTTGTTATCAATTATATTTTCGAATATTTTCGAAAGACAATCACAAGATTTTGTTGGTTGTCATTTCATCTAGAAATACATCAGGTGTTAAATTTGAGATCCATTGATCTCGGCCAAGTACAATTGTAACTAGCCAAACTACGAATCTTCGAAACACCGAAACAAGCCTACGTCAGTTGACGTGACAGTTAAACAGGATTTTGTTGATTGTCTTTTCCCACTACTGGGAGATTTCCCGAGTTTTGTGTCAGATTTTACGTATGTCCGACTCCAACTATAAATATTTTTCGAGTAATGACTATTGTCATTGTAAACAATGTATTTTATTGTTTGCATAGCTGACCTGACTATTCTATGGAAGTAATAGTGATGATTCTTCACAAAGAATACTTTCCATTATTTTTCTATGTGGCTCTTGCCCCAACGAATATTTAATTTGAACTTATAGTAAATTTTTGTGACTATTGTCCCAACTTATATTTGTATTATTTTCATGTAAGATGTGGCGGTTGCCCAACAAATGTGTAAACTATCTAAATGAATATGACGATTGTCTTTAAATAAATGTATTAAAACACTTTCGGTATTTTCTTTCATTATGTTACTTTTCAGGAATAGCTTAAATAAAATTGTAATCACAGTGAAATCTTTAATAAGTAAAATACAAATAAATAAAAGGTACCAAAAATAAAGAGAATTATTAAATTAACGTTTCCAAAATTAAGGTAAATAAATTAAATCAGTAAACAGAAACAAGTAATATCAAACTTTAAAAAGAACCTGTTCAATAAAATTACTATCACAACGTAAATTTGGGTCCTAACTAAACAAAAATAGACGATCACGTAAAAGCTAGAATTGTTATGTTTTTCCTTTTTATCGAAAAGGGGAAAAATATACAAGGCCTAGATACAAACCTCTTCAATACTTTACATGAGAATAATGATATTTTGTGTATTAAGTAATACATTATATTTATTATTTAATATGATGTAGAAAAATAAGGCATGCCCCGCTCTTTCCTAAGAGGATTCGCGGCAAAGCTTTGTGATATTTTACGTGTCTTATAACATTATGGGCAACTATACTAATTTTGACCAGGTCAAATGTTAATTTCTCTGGACATAGTGGAACGAAAAATTAGCGGTATTTTTATAAAACTAAATAGCCGTGGTCGTGGCGCTGTTGCTGATTACGTTCTACCACGTTGACTGTCCCGTGACCCGCCTATGGGTCACGGACGCTGGTATTGCAGAGTCCATGAACTGTATGTGGATCACGCAAGAAATTGTATTAATGGAAAATATAATTAGAGGTTTTTATTTAGCTGCAGTGGACCTACCACGGTTCCCGTTATGTTATAATACGGACAGTCAACGTGCTACCATATTTAAGATTACATTTCACAATCTACTCTTCATCATTACGTAACATATGTAGTTTCCGTCTCTTGAGCGATTGAGTCACAATGTTTAAAGTGAGTTTTTCCTTTTATCCTCTCCCGCACCCCCATTACTGGTCGAGGCTTCGGTTATCACTTCGCTTTCATGTATCATGAGAGTTATAAGTGTATCAATTATGCTAATGTTATTTGTGTAATTTGTGGAGTGGTGTATATCAATTACAAGTTCCGCTGTCGTAGTGTCGTAGTCTTCTCCTCGAAACAACCCAATGGACTCTACCTGCAGAACTGTCTCCCTCTATCCTACCTCCACCCTGTATATAATTCATTACTTACATTACATACATTATTTCATCAATTTTGTCGTAGGAACAAAGTATTCGGACGTATGTCAAATGTGTTGACCGTGCTATCGTTATTGGAGAAGACGTGGACCTAATGATCCTCCTCAGTGGTTTGGGCTCAGCTGTAACGAACGTCTATATCCAGAAAAGTAGCAAACGTAAAGATGGCGTGTCTATTTTTTAAGCTCATCTTACACCCACGGAGCTACACAATACTCGCAAGGGACTGTCCTTTTTCTGCATGCCTTCAGCGGATGTGGCACCAACTCTATCCCTTTCTGTCAGAAAAAAAAAGTTGGGAAGCGTCCTGCAGAAAAATCCTCACCTTATGGAACTGGCTGCAGTTTTCCTGCAGCCAGATTCAAGTTATGAGCCAAAGCTGGGGAGAAATGTTTAATGGCTCTTTGCGAGGGTGATATAAAGAAGGACACTACCTCCGCTACCAGCTTTTCATGAAGATGGCAATCAACACAAAGGTTAACCTTGCTCGTTTGCCCCCAGGGGAAGACGCAGCAAGTCACCATTTTTATAGAACTTACCACCAAGTTCAGAAGTGGTTGGGGAGCTAATAAATACCCTACAGATTGGGGGTGGAAGATCGACGATCAGGGGCTCATCCCAGCCACTACCGCCACTACCACCATGGGTCCCTCTTCGCAGAATCAACTGCGCTTAATATCTTGTTCATGCAGAAAAGGATGTAGTGGGCGATGCAGCTGCTGAAAAGCCGGATTAAAATGCTCAGCACTTTGTAAATTTTGCTGTGGCAACTCATGCCAAAAAGTTCCATCTGCTCAACTACGACGAAGACGACCCCGCCGCTATCTTTGTCGAACGAGTTGAGGAGCTCCCTGCACCTGCTCAGCGAGAAACCGAGGATTTCTCAAAGAAGCATAATAGAGATTACCGTTTTAACATATGAATATTAATTATCGTAATTACATCTTTTTATAATAAAAACCGCAGTTACTATGTGAACTGTGTACATCGATTTCTCCCAAAATTCATTCTATCCGAAGTTTTGGTTTTATACCATTTTCGAGGAAACTATTGGGCCTACGGGTGTCCTTCTGAGTTCGAAATAAAACTAAATAAATTTACCACAAATTCATTACCTATGACTTATCTCATGGGATGACTACTTTTCCCGATATTTGGCAAGATACATGACCAATACGAAATTTTTTCACTTTTTGGAGACAATTGCCAATTTTTGAAAAGCTGTATGTCGGAAAGTTCTGGAATAAATAAAATAATAATATAGTAATAAAAGGAATAATAATATTTTCTGTAGGACGCATACTTTAGGAGATATGGAGCAAAAACCGAAACAAGTGCAAAAATCTCGCTGGTTTTTTTTAGCATTGCGCAGCTCGCACGAGTCTTTCGAAGCTGCGAACTTGGTTTTTTACTATTGACATAGGTTCTAACATCATTTTAAAAAATTAGAACTACACTGTAAAAAATGAGGGTAACTTTACTGTCGTTGCGTGTAAAATTTTAATGTAACTTTACCCGCAGAGAGTGTAAAATTCCATTTACCAGGGAGGATTACCCAAAATATAATGTAAATAGAAATTTTACACTCTCTTTGCGGGTAAAGTTACATTACAATTGGGTGTAATTTTACAAGCAACGACGGGAAATTTATTATGAAAAGAAAATTCTGTCTGAATAAGGGGCAATGTTGTTACACGTTACCTTCATTTCTTACAATGTACATGATCCTTTGCAAGGCCGCGGCCGGATGTATACATTGATTGGCCTAATATAGAACTGTTCTAAAAATTAATATAATTGTTATTTCACTTGTTTTGATTTAAAATTTGCATCCTATTTATTATTAGTTTCGAAAAATTATGAGATTAAAACACGTTTTGCAGCAGCTTATTCTTGATAAATAGGAATAAGAATAAACTCCTCCCGACACAAAATTGCAAATTATTAGGACTTATTTAGAATCAATCAAAATGACTTTCCCACTTCCATTAAACAAAAAGCTGTCAACCTTAAAAGGTTATTCGAAGCTCATTGAAAATACCTCGTCATTCAAATATTTGCGAAGCCTATTGGAAGACTGATAGTCGCATTTCCAACATTTCATTGCAGTTTGCTATAAAAAAACGAGTTTTTAAGAACAAACAACGGATATTTTCAAGAAGAAATATTACAATTGTAGACATGAATATTTATGTTCTCGAAATGGTATTAAATTTGGATTATTGCACTGAAAGCTTCATGACTTTTAGTACTTAATAAGAATAATATATAAGAATAATAAATTCTTTGAGCAATGAGTATTAAATAACAATTTACGCATAGGTTAAATAAACATAGGTTGTATTGCATACATAGTATTTTATATTTTTTGTCGATGTTAGTAATGGTATAAAATCGCCCTTTAAGCATCTAACTAATGCCTCATAATTTATAAGCTGAGTGGCCCCATTACCAGGACAGAGATATATTCGTGTAATTAAATCTAGAATGCAATATGATGCTACATCGTGACCCAAATGAAGGGGGCTGGCCCTAAAGGTCAATTCTTAATAAGGTTGTTTCTATTTTCATGTTTCTGTGTGAACACATACGCTGTGTGTAATAGCAATTTTCAACAAAGGCCCGCTGGAAGACTCATAAATAGGCAATTAACTGAAACCATAAGGTAGATAAGAGATCTTTTTATGACATAATCAAAAGGGAAAAATAAAAGGCCAAGTTTAATAACGTTTGATTTTAAAATGTGGAACCGCAATTTAATGGTTGGTGGTCAGACTATTGCTAGCCATTTATTTGTGTTGGTAATTGTGTACTTCAGAGCATCAATTTACGTACATTTATATTGGATATTATCATTAAATTAATTGGTTATTTCATCAACATTATACCAAAACAATAACTGCATAATACATTGTTGTTTGTAATATTTATTATTTATCAAATAGGAACAAAATATAATGAAAAGTTTTATATGATATAATTTTTTCCTACACAATTCATGCTCTAAAATTATTTTACTTCTTTATAACTATCCAGCAAAATGTCTGGCTCCACTTTATTCGTTAAAACTCATAAGTTGACACCAGTTTAAGGTGGTTTATAACTACGTGCAATATTTCAACTTTCTTGTATGTCTGGAAGAGACAAAAATTTGATGCAAAATGTAAAATGCAAAAATCCCACTTTTTAATTACGTCCACATCCAGTGATAGTTTAGTAACGCAAAAAAAAAAAAAAAATTTTTTATTATTAAAATGGTCGTGAAAAGTCATGAAACGTCGAGATTTTAAGTTTGAGAGAACTTAACTGTCGTTCTGTTTGTACGCACGATTATTCTGGAATCGTTTAAGATATTGACTTGAAATTTGGTACACATACGTATTTTAACAAGATCCGGAACTAGATTATATTTTGATATTATTCCGTTGAAGGATACATTAGGGTAAATGGGAGGAAAGTAGGTAAACCAAGCAAGAGTCCATTCAATTGGTATTTAGTATATATAAAACTAGAAGCTAAGGTCTCAAAAAAAAATTGGTATTAGCCACCTCTATTACCACCATTATTAAAAAATTGTAATTTAGTGTGTGCACAAGAACCAAAGGCCTCAACATTTTTTTTTACTTTAACTGTATTATTTACACAATTTCGATAGTTATCTGAAGTTTCCGTGAATGAAACTTCGACAGAGAACATGTTATAGTGAAACTTACAAATACTTGCAAAATAAATATATATTTTTAAATGAGTTCGTAATATAGAATAATATCCTGAAAAGTTTACATTCCGCTTGGATGCAGAACAAAAAAGAAGCGAAAAAAAAATTTTTTTTTTCATTCATTTTTTTTAAATTTGGAAATAAAGGGTAGGAAAAATTAAAAATACAGGTGGATAGACCACGTGTTTCTGAACAAAAAATCTCCCAATAAAATTTATCGCTATTCCTAGAAAAAAATAGTGAAATAACTTTGTCACTCTGCGCGGCCAAGCGCACGTTAAATGCATACTATGGAACCTCTAAAAATTCTTAACTGTTCTAAAATAAAGCTTTTTCTCTTTCTGATTACACATTTTTAACATTTTTCTTAGTGAATAGGAGGATAAATAGAGAGTATGAAGGGAAAATATATAATTATGATCGCATACACAGACATAACACATAGCCGCTGAATCGCTCGCACGAATTTTTACGTGACTTTACTGTATTGTATTTATTACAGGTACACCTATCCACATTTCAGCTATATCCAATGGATTCCTTATACATTTGTTAATGTATTGGAAAAGTTTCAGAATTTATATTCTGACCTAACAATAAGAAACACATGGAGCAAAAGCCAAACCTGCATTGACACCTGGAGTAATGGAAGCTCAATCTCACAAATAGATCATACCCTGATAAGCAGAGAGATAAGAGAGAGGATCAAGAACGTTAAAGCAAAAAGGGCAGCAGAAATCAACACAGACCACAAAATCCCATACGGAGAATTGGAAATTAAAGAAGAAAAAAGAAGTCAAGGAAACAACAAAACACCACACAGTACCAGGAATAGTTCTCTACTACAGCACGAAGACTTTCAGAAGAAATACGGTGAAGAAATAGAAAACCAATTGACAGGAGAATAATTAGACTGGATATCAATGGGTGCAAAAATAAAAATTAAAGCAAGAAAAACGTTAAAAAGGGACAGATCACCTATGAGCCCGACAAGAAAGGAAAAAAATACGAACAGCTAAACGAACAGCTAAAAAAGATGAAGGCCACAGGCAAACAACATACGACGGGGAACTTAAACGAAAAGCTAAAAGAAGCACTGAAGGAAAAAAGAGAGGCGGAGAGAAACCACGACGAGGAAAAATGCAGATCATTCTTCGAAAACATAGAAACACTCCCAACAGGACAACGACTAAACCAAACCTTCAGATATCTGAAAAAATATAGAAGAAACAACAGTACCCACAAGAGAAGATACATACCAATGCAACATTTTACCAAGAAGCTGGAGGAAGAAGAGAAGGCAACTAAAGAACGAACAAAACTAATAAAAGAAACGGATCACTGGCCGTTGGACAAGCCACCATCAAAAGACCCACTGCTAGAAATAATAGCCAGAGCTAGAAGAAACACCGCACCCGTAGTAGACAAAATAAACAACGAGTTAATACACGGAAAGGCTAAAGGAGCAAATCCTAGAAATCATCACCACAGTATGGAGAGAAACCACACCTCTGTCTACGGAATAGACCACGACTATACAAATACCCCTCCCAAAGACCAACTCGCAACAGAATATAGATGACTACACAAGAATAACACTCTGCAGCATAGGATACAAATACTACGCACAATTCTTGCTCAAGCAACTAGAGAAGTACATTGGAAGACCGCCAGACTACCAGACAGCATTCATCAAAGGCAGATCAACGGGCGACCACATGTACACCACCAGAAGAATACTGAAAGAAAAATGGAGAGAAGGGACAAAACTACACATAGTCGCTATAGATCTTCAAAAGGCACTCGATACCATCAGTCATGAGGCCATAGTCAACACCCTATATAACAAAGGAGTACCACACTATCAAATAAACAAGATAATAAAGGCCTGACTTCATGAAACCACTGCCATACAAAGTTCGGAAAAATGACGGAAACCAGACAAAAGAACAGCGGAGTCAAACAAGGATGCCCTCTATCCTCCCGACTATTCACCACGGTCCTAGCCCAAGTAATACAAAACACAATAAGGGAAACACCAAATTTCAACGAAGACATGGAAAAACTGAGAACCCCAATCATACTAGCATACGTCGATAACCTCCTAATCATCGCAGAAGAAGAGCAACAAATTCTCAACTTCCTAGAAAACATGAAACCGCATCTGGATACATCTGGGCTGAAAATAAACTTCAAGAAAAGACTAATAAAGGAGCGAGACCCATCAACAAGAGATAGTCGGATCAGTGGAGAAGAATACAAAATAGGTGACTACTCCCTAAGAACATCGAACAAACTGAAGTACCTAGGAACGTATCCGACGAACCAACTGAAAAGGAGAGAAACAATAAAGGAGAGAATAAAAACAGCTTACGAGTCACAAAGGCAATTATACCGTTCATCGAGAAAAACAAACTATCATGGGGTCTGACCAAACGGCTGTACATAGTCATCATACTGCCAACGATGACATGACGAGTTAAAAACGCGGCAACAACAAAAGCCAACAGAAGAAGTTTGAGAAGAGCTGAAAGAGACATCATGCAACTACTCAGAAAAACAACAGGACAAAAACAGCGACATAAAACATCAACACTACTAGAAGGGAAGACTATCACAAAAAGGATAGAAATGTACGCAATGAAGTACTGGGAATGCGCTCAAAGAAGGGAACCAACACATCTACTGAAGAAAGCACTAACACTGAACTGCAGCAAACTAAAAACAGAGGGACCATGTTACACGTGGAAAACAATAATAGAGATGATCATGAATAAACTGGGAAAGGACCAAACATACTGGGAAAGAAAAGCGAGGGAAAAAATGAATTCCACAAAGAAATCGAAGCGATATATACTCTACCAAAATCAGAAACGGAGGAATCAGAAGGCTCAAAAGAAGGTAACGGATCTCACAAATACCTACACCTCCCATCCCACATTCCTTTACCATGCGCCATGTGGCTCTCGCTGCTGGCAACAAGCATGACCTTACTCCAACCCAGCGTGAACGTAGTAGGCCCAGCTGTATAACCCCTGGGAGTGCCAGCATGCTGGTAAATGAATCAATCAAAATCAATAGAAACAATCAAAGATATTTTCATAGTTTTAGGGATAAAATCGTGAAAATCGCAATTTCTTATCAAGATCCGATTGGTCATATTTTCGAAAACATGCATACAAGTAAACGATTTTGTGTTTGAACATTCGAAAAATATACATTTTTTTCCGAAATAGTGATATTTTATTTTTTCCAATGGGTCAATTTCTCGGTAAGTTACAGCCTCCAATATATATATTTATCAAGAAAATCAACAAGCAAGGAAATTAAAATGATTTACTTTACAACTTAATAAGCCATAATAATCATGAAGTGTACGTACTTTTTAACAGTTCTCAATGAAGAAAGAATTTTTTTGAAGGGCTCTTATATCTATATTTTTTATTATTATATATAAATATATTTTTCCCATCCATCCTTTGCTTGTATTGTTTAAAACAAAAAAGCATCCATCTTTTAAATGAATCAACAGTCATATAGATTGAACAAATTCTGATTTAGTGACATGTAATTCAGTGCGTCGGTGTCACAGTTCATGCGTATTCAAGCGCGCGCACGCATGGATCTTGCTCCGAGTTATAACATTATTTGACTATTTTTTCCGGGAATACAGTGGCTTTAGCGATAAATTTTGTTAGGGCATTTTTTGTTCATAAATACGTGATCTATCCATCTGTATCTTTTATTATTTCCTAGCTTGACTTAATTTCAAAATTTTGAAAAAATGGATGAAAAAAACTTTTTTCACTTTTTTTTTAATGGTCTGCATCCGAGTGAAATGTAAACTTTCCAGGATATTATTCTATACACTTTCACGAACTCATTAAAAAAAAATTATTCATTTTGTAAATTTCTGTAGGTAAGTGCCCTTCATCGACTGGGCTAAATAGGGAACTTGCATACATTTTTTTAATTCGAGTTTATTTATATGGAAAATAGGCTAAATAGACTGCCAGATATCAGACCAGATATCGCAAAATTAAATTTTTAGCAAATAATTAAAGTTGCAATCGATAGCTATTAATTTCAAACCATGCGATAGACCCGGAAATGGCTATGACGTCACGTCGTGTATCGAACGGGGAACACCAATGGCAGGCATCGCATTATCATTGACATCGAGGTTGAAAATTGTAGTGGCGGCGTCTGTTTACGTTTTTATGTTTATTTTACATTTCAAAAAGCCCCAGTAATGGAAGAAAAGAAAATTACGTATTACAAATATTGTATAATGCCAATGTGTCCTAATGCGTCTTTTAAAACTCCAAACAAAATATTTAGTAGGAGAGCTGGCAAACATTATGGTGAACGATGATATTCAAAATTTTCACTTATGGCGGTCCATTCTTTGGTCTTTGGGTATGTCAAAACAGATGGTCTGCCGTTTCAAAGTGGGAGTATTAACTTGGGTGTATTCAAAAAGAGGTGATTTTAGGTTTTAGTGATCCATATTGTTCAAGAAAAATTTTTGCAGGTTAGTCTAGACGGCATTTCTACCTAGGCAGACGATTTTCCTGGATTATCATAGCAGACGCAACTCAAAATGGCAAAAAATCACATTTCGGTGAACTATATTGTTCAAAAATAATTTCCGCGTCTGTCGACTTGTCTATTTATGGTTTAATAAATATCGAATCGGCAGACGAAAAAATCGGTAGCATCGGTAGACGTTGTCAAAGTGACTGATCCGGTTTTGATGAACGACATTTATCAAGAAAAATTATGTAAGGAATGATAAATACAACAACTCAAGATTCGATTCTCGCCCGGACACACGATTTTTTTGGTAGCTATGTGTATGGCAGATGCCTGTCAAAGTGGCAAAAATCACGTTTCGTTGAACTATAGTGATCAAAAATAATTTTTGCGTCTTTCGATTCGTTTACCTATGGTACAATAAATAATAAATCGGCAGATGAAGAAATCGGTGGCATTTTCCTAGCAGACGCTGTCAAAGTGAAAAATTTTAATTTTTTTTCTTATATAAATAAGTTTAGAATGTTGCGACGAAATTTTAAGTTTGAACAACAAAAATCTGTCTCTAGGTCTGTCTATAACCTTTTTTGTGCGCACAATTACTCTGGAACTGTTTAAGATATTGACTTATGGCGTATCTATGTACTGTAACGAGATCTGAAACTAGATTATATTTTAAGCTTATTTTGTCGAAGGATTTTAGGGAAATGGGGTTAAATAGGCAAAGCAAACAAGTAAGAGTTCATAAAATTGGGATTTAGCTAGTGTATGTACGAGAAAAATTTGTTGGCATCAGCCATCCTCACCCTATTATTTAAATGAAGCAAAGGTCTCAATTTTTTTTTTGACATCAGCCACTGCCGCTACCCCCACCACATTATTAAATGGACTAAAGAAATAAAATTGTGATTCAGTGTGTGTACGAGAAGCAAAACTATCAAAACATTTTGCCATCGACCACCACCACGGCAACCCCGTTACCTTCGTCCAATCATCAAATTACCCTCTTTGATGATATGTGGAAATAGTTCCTTAGACAGCAATTTTCAAACAAAGAATTCCTCTGCATACAAACAATCGGTGACAGGTAATTATATTTGCTGTGCGAATAAAACATAAATAAAAATCTGACTTTAAACAACAGATTTATTACTTCTATACAAATAAAAAAATAACATAACAAAAAGCCTAGAAAACATATTATTTTCAGAACGTAATAATCTAAAAGTAACGTTAAAAAGTATGTACAATATCAATCTGTCATATACGGCTATTCTGTAAGGAACAATAAATGACTTATTGATAACAGTAACTTATATTACCAAAAGGAAGATTAAATACGATATCACAAGCAACTTATAACTTAAATATTTATTTAAAAAATCAACATCCTTACTTAACAAAAACATAAACTCTGATATATAAAAATGCCTAGATACTAACTACATGATAGTATCACAATATGGTAATATCGCAATAAACAAATAAATATTATTTAAAAAGTAACAAAATGGTGGATAAATAAATATAAAAGTAAAATGGAAATAAAATTATTTAAAAAAAAAACAAGGACATTTTGGTGTGAACAAAAAGAATGACCACTTGCCACCCCCTAAATTGCCGAAATGATTTTTGAATCAGAATCATAGTCGCTGATTGATTGAACCATTTCCAAATCTTCGTTACTTTCAGTATCGTTGATTTTATTGCTTGAAATCGGGACATCTTTTATCTCTCTGGGCGTTTTGGGGGCCCTTAAACCAGCAGCAAGGTTCGTATTTGTTATTTTTATAATTCCATCCGTGGCTGAGTGGTTCATAAAATGTTGGCCTAAATTCAGTAGCATTCATCCAAATGGCTGCGATTTGATTTGTTCTGTTAATTATTTCTATAAGTACCGCTTTGCAAGGTGGAAAAAGTTGGGGGTTTAGTGTCTTTTTTAAGGCAAGTGGGTTTTTGTCAGATTTGCATTTGTACGTGTCTATAAAACAATCTAGCATTGCTTTATTAACTTCTTCAACCTTTGGCCGACCATACAACTTACAAACATATTTCTCTATAACAGCAGAAGTGTTCTCCAAAATATTTGCATCAGATCCTAGCAAACCAAATGCTAATTGGTAATCCCTGCAACTCGTCAGCATTTTAAATGGTCTGTTTTTTCCTTTTCCGTAAAAGGCTGCAGTAAAGTCAGAGAAAAGGTCATTAAGGACATTTAAGAAAATTATTTGTGTCCACGAAGAAGCAGACTCCAAGATAATATTCCACATATCAAAATCGAAGAGTACTAATATTATAATAAGAACGTCCGATACAGACATTGCTGTCAACTCTAGGAAACACGGACAAAATCAAGGAGAAAAGGATTTGGATGGAAACGGGCCACGTGTAAGTTGTATGCAACTTTATGATCCGATCTATTTAGATCATCTTCGATTTTGATATGTGGAATATTATCTTGGAGTCTGCTTCTTCGTGGACACAAATAATTTTCTTAAATGTCCTTAATGACCTTTTCGTTTTCTGTAAAGTACTTATAGCACTGATTATCATCTGTCACATGCAAAACTTTATCGCCAATAATTCGTTGATTTTTTAAAACCATCCTGCCTTAAAGCTCTTATAAAATTGGCTGGACGTCGCTGATGTGACTGTCACTGTATTATGTTAAACATTATATTTAGGTCCTTTCTTTGCACAAGAAGTGTGACACTAATTTTGAGTAACAGAGATGGCATCAATGCGGATATCGTAAGTTGAAGAGAGACAATCTTATACCAGTGCAGCTCAGTGCTACACTTTTAGTGGAAAGGAATAGACCTTTTATAACTAAACTAAACTAACTAAACCTGTCATTTTGACAGCGTCTGTCGATTCGTTATTTATTGTACCATAGATAGACGAATCGAAAGACGCAAAAATTATTTTTGATCACTATAGTTCACCGAAACGTGATTTTTGCCACTTTGACAGGCGTCTGCCATACTCATAGCTACCAAAAAAATCGTCTGCCCGGGCGAGAATGTAATCTTGAGTTGTTGTATTTATCATTCTTTACATAACTTTTCTTGATAAATGTTCAACAAAATCGGATCTGTCACTTTGACAGCGTCTGCTAGGGCCATGCTACCGATTTTTTCGTCTGCCGATTCTTTATTTATTAAACCATAAGTAGACAAATCGAAGGACGCGAAAATTATTTTTGAACAATATGGTTCACCGAAATGTGATTTTTTGCCATTTTGTTGCGTCTGCTATGATAATGCTACCAGAAATATCGTCTGCCTAGGTAAAAATGCCGTCTAGACTAACTATATCTGCAAAAATTTTTCTTGAACAATAGGGTTCACTAAAACCTAAAATCACCCCTTCTTGAATACATCCCCAAGTTAATGCTTTCACTTTGAAACGGCAGACGATCGGTTTTGACATACCCAAAGACCAAAGAATGGACTGCCATCAGTGAAAATTTTGAATATTATCGTTCACCATAATGTTTGCCAGCTCTCCTACTAATTTATTCTAATATGAAAATCACTGGTTAAAAGGCAATTTTGTGCCTAATGGAAAATTAAGCAGTTGTATATTTATAAACACCACATATATTTTTTTGCAAAATCTACACAGATAAAATTTTTTATATACATAGGTCGTATACATAATACATTAATATTAACCGAATTTAATAGAAATTATCTAACTACCCATTTTATCCTAAATAAGAAAAAACACAAATTTTGCACTCCGTTTTACTTTGTCCGAGACACATTCTATCTACAAGTAGCAGGATATAGTTGTCGGTCAAAAACATAAACAAAGTGCTAATCTTTTTAGCTTTTAGTTTATACTTAAAACTCATTTATTTTCTATTTTGGAGGGTTCTATTACTATATTACTATACTCTTTAAAACAATATTTTTTAACCGACTTCATAAAATTTTAAAAAGGAGGAGGTCCTCAATTCGACCCGTATCTATGTTTCTTTTTTATATTTGTTCAATGATTATTCTGGCGTAGCTCAAGTGATTTCTTCCAAATCTGCTGCAAACTACAGGCTATGGGTCCACATTAAAATCAAGCTACCTCTAGTGTAGGGGGAACAAAAATTGGAATAAATTTTCTACATTACGGGCATATTCGAAGATTTGGCGGAGTCGCCGATGATATTAATTAAAACAGTTCTCGTTTTATAATAATAATAATTTTTCACAAACAACAGGGTATTATTATAACTTCTTAGCATGTCATATACCATTTCGAAACGAAAGAGAGCCTTCCATGGAGGCTGAAGAATATTTTCTACGACAACAGTATGAACTGAGTAATTTATTGAGAAACGTGTTCGTTGAACAATTTGCTTACGATATTTACGCCGGCGAACAAATATTTCATTGTATGGTGGATTTTGAGATGTGATAATGCCAGCAATTTTTTTGCAGATATACATGAAACCTGGTACACGGGGATTTCAGTATTCAGCGACAGCTAGTATGAGGACGAATTCAACATGGCAGACATAATTGAAACGTTTTTGCAGATTTGTGTGAAATTAGATATATAACAGTTTTTTGTCACTAATTTTGATCTGAAGTTAAACTTCAAAAATCAAATATATCGGCCATGAAAAAAAACATTGTCTATGTGTGTACGTCCGTGCGTGTGTCTCAGTGATCACAAAAGTCTTCGTTATCCTTGCATTTCTGCAAGGACTCTTTCGTCATGCCATTTATTTATGGCCTTGCTAGATTCTAAATCTGATAGAGCCAAGTCACATAAACTTTTAACTTGGCTCAGAGCGACATAGACTTGTCCATTTTTGTCGAGTCAATGAAGTCTAAAAATCGTCAAAACCTCTTAATTCAAAGTCAAAAATATTCCAAGTGGCGCAAATAATTATATAAACAATAATAACCATATTTACAAAAAAATATATTTTAAAATTTTTTTCTCGCGATATTTATAAAACATTGATTTATTAAAAATTTATATTCAAAAATGTTTCTCACAGTCGGTGATGATATGATGATAATCATTTACATTGTTTAAATAATAATAACAACTTTTACAGGAAAAATCCATTTTTTTATGTTTTTCCCGATATTCATGAAAAAGTTAATTTAGTCCAATGTTTGAAGGTTTTTCGCTCAGAATTCTTTCGGATAAAACCGATTGACATGAAATTTGGACAGTAATTAGGGATTGGCTGAAGGAACAAAAGTTATATAGTGCAGATGTGTGCTTTTACCCTGGGAGTGGATGCCACCCTGTCTCGGAGGTGGAAATTATTATGTTCAAAGTATCCACATAAATCGATAGAGGAATGAATTATAAGCAATAAATGTTCTATGAAATTTTTTCGATGAGTAATACTTTTTGAGTTATTCTTGATTGAAAATGTTGATTTTTCATCCAAAAAATGCATGTTTTAGAACGATTTTTCACTAATAACTCGAAAACTTTACGTTTTCCCAAAAAAATTATTATAAACAAAAATGAAGCCTATAAAATAACAAATCGATTGATTTTTTTTTTAATTTCTGCAGATGGAATACGAACCGAGTTATGGCTCGTTGAAAGTGACTTTTTGTTCGCCGAATACTGAATTCGATCCTTTCAACGTTAAATAACGGAAAAACGGAATATTTTTTGAGAAAAACATATAAGATATTTTTAAATGTACTTGAAAAAACCTTTAAAATGAACTTTAGTAAAAGTCGTTAGCATGAAAACTAACGAGGTTATGATGAAAATAAAATGGTTATCTCTTTTTTTCGGAGAAAAAATCAGCAATGAAACCAATGGCTTTACCGCAAGAATTGAAATTTAATGTAATCCATTTACAATTTACTTTATTTAAGTACTAACTAGAAGTTTGGCCGGTTTAGGATGCCTATATCTGAAAAAAAGTTTGATTAAAATTTGACAAAAATATCATTTTTTCACAATAAATTCAAAGACTAAACGTAAAAAATGCCTCAGTGTAAAAGCACACATCGGCGCTATATAACTTTTGTTCATTGAGCCATTCCCTAATTACTGTCCAAATTTTACGTCAATCGGTTTTATCCGAAAGAATTCTGAGCGAAAAGTTTTCAAAATACTGGAATAAATTAACTTTTTCATGAATATCGGGAAAAAACATAAAAAAAAAATAGATTTTTCCTGTAAAAGGTTTTATTATTGTTTAAACAATATAAATAATTATCAACCCCGACTGCGAGAAACATTATTTAACTTAAATTTTCAATAAAAACAACTGAATGTTTTAGAAATATCGCGAAAAAAAATTTAAATATATTTTTTTGTAAATATTATTATTATTGTTTAAACAATATTAGTATATTATATTACTAGGAGTAGAACGCACTCTTTTTTGTGTTGAGCCCAGGATTTGCGGCTGAGGCGAAGCCGAAGCCGCAAACTGGGCGAAACACAAAAAAAGGCGTTCTACTCCGTGTAATATATACTATTTTTTCTTCAAGCGTATTAAAATGCAAAAATCCATTTATTTATCATAAATGTACAAATATTCAAACTACAGTCTTACATGTTGACACAATATGACAAGTGGCTAGTGGATAGCGCGCCACCGGTGGCTTTCGGTATTAACATTATGTTACTAGTAAAAAAATACCCACTGCGGTGGCGCTTTCGGAACTAACATTATGTTACTAGTAAAACAATGTCCACTACGGTGGCGTTCGGTACTAACATTTTGTTACTAGTAAAACAATGTCCTACTTCCACTTCTGTTTTTGGTGACAGAATTTAAACATTTTAATACGCTTGAAGAAAAAAATAATTATTTGCGTCACTTGGGATGTTTCTGATTTTGAGTAATATTAAAAGAGACACATTTTAAAAAAGAATGATCAAAATCGGAGCTGTTATGAGAATTAAAAAGTAAAAACCTTCATTGTCTCGACGATTTTGCGAAAATATTTTTTCTCAAATCAATTACGGCTTTTTCTAACATAGTGCCTTGCAACTTATGAACTGTTACCGCTCAACTTAGGATTCTGGTAGCATTAGGTGCTCAACACCGATGAATTATTGCGAGATCAGGAGCTAGATTATATTTTGTTCTTATTCCGTTGAAGGGTTGAAAAAAGTAGTTGATCATTTGATAACCAAGCTTTTATCATGTAAATTTCTTGCAGTACACCGATTTCACGTAACCACAAACAGCTTTAAGATTTTCGAATGCCTTGAATTCATCCTTCTGTCTAAGTAATTCTCTCAAGTAATTCGCAATATCCCCATGTGTAATATTTGGAAATACATCAATATTTGTATTAAAGTATTTTTTCTCAAAATATAAGGATTTAATTTGATCGCAGCAGTATATCTAACCTCTACATCAAGAGACAATTCTGTTAAATACTAGCTACTCTCGTCATTTCGACGAACAAAATTGTTGATATAATAGTATTAAGAACAGTTGTTAGGTAATCCAACATTAAGTCTCTAAATGGCACAAACACAGCAAAATTCACTTTAAGGAAACACGTTTAATCGGCGGATGACTTATGACAGCTGTTTGTTTTTCTTAAGGTCTTAAAATCTGTGACTTCAACGTAAGCGACCCACATAAAGACTTCAAAAATGTTTTTTTGTCAGAAAAACATGACATTTCTTAACTCATTTCATGACATTAAAGTTTGACTTTCTAGACAGCTGTGCATTGCCATTAACAATGGAAGTAAAATTACTTTTTTCTCGTCCGACCAGAAAGTGCACCCTTTCTGGAGACATTATCCGCCAGAAAATAACATTTTCCCGGGCTAGATCGGAAAGTGACATTAGAGATCGGCAAAGTCTTTTCCGATTCCTGCTATTCTCGTTTCTATGAAAACGAATTTGTGTTAATTGTTGAGATAAGTGTCAAATAGACATTTACGAGTTGTCAAAAGTCAATTCACAAGTTATGGAAAATATGGATTCAGATTTTAAACTGTCGGCCGAAAAAAAATATTGTACGTTACACGACCGAAAAACAGTGTTTTGCAGTCTCCCCAAGCTTCCAGGACTCACCTGCGGTTCGCCCCGGAATCTGCAAAACACCACTTACCGGTCTTGTAACGTAAAACGTAAATTACTATTTACTAATTCTATTCCATTGTTTTGTCGATCGTAAGTGATCCTTTATGTACCAAATACTTGTTGCCATTGGCAATGGGTCGTTATTTTTCATAACGCCCCTAGGGATATAAAGTAAATTTGGTAAAACTTTATCTTTTATATAACAAGTATTAAATTAAATGTTTTAACTTTTTTGGAAGTAAATCCAGACAAGCCTTACTTGCCTATATCTTCTATATTCGACATTATTTTCAAAATGTTCAGAACTATTATAATAACATGATTTAATTTATCTTGACAGGAGTTGTACTAAATTTATTTTATTGACGGTTGCCATGCATCGCTACCTTTACTATTTGCTTAGAAAATATGAAATCTTACTCAAATAATTGTAGTTTTCCACTAGTTTTTCTCAAGTTTTTTTCTAGTTTAACGATTCATAACGAAAAATATAATATGCACTGCGGGTCGTACAGTGCGATTTTTTGGTCTCGAGTACTTGCAAACCTCAGTCCTACGTGTCTCGGATTTCAAACTGTATTCTCAACCAAAAAAAGTGCACTTACGACCCTTGGTACATAAATAACTATTTCTGACGCTGTGAGCGACAGAAAAAGTAATATCCATAGCAACGCGTATTTTATTTAATACGCAGACCATGCGATATTAATACAATGCGTTTTTGGTGGTGAAATTCGAGATCTTTTATCTATATTACTTCCACATCCAGTGGAAGTATAGTAACGACAAAAAATTTTTTTAAAATTTTTATTGTTCAAATAGGCTTAGAATGTCACGAAACGTCGAGATTTTAAGTTTGAGCGAAAAAAAAATTTCTGTCTGTCGGTCTGTCTGTAACTTTTTTTGTGCGCACGATTACTCTGGAACCGTTTGAGATATTGACTTGAACTTTGGTACACATATGTACTTTAACGAGATCTAGAACTAGATTATATTTTTATCTTGTACCGTCGAAGGGTTGGGGGGTAAATTGGGGTAAATTTGGGGAAAATAGGTAAATCAAGCAGGTAAGAGTCCATAAAATTGGTATTTAGTATATACAAGAGAAGCTGAGGTGTCAAAAAAAATTTTAGCATTAGCCACCCCCATTACCACCCCCACCCCATTATTAAAGGGGATGAAAAAAAATTGCGATTTAGCGTGTGTACAAGAACCAGAAACCTCGAAATGTTTTTTTACTTCATCCATCCCCACTACCACCCCCTATCACCACCCCCACCCCGCTACCGATGTGGGGTATCATTTTATGGGTTTTTGGGATAGAGGATTTCAAATATTATATTATTAATGTTCCATAAACAATTATTTCCACATACAAAATTTTTTCGTTGTGAGTGACTTAGATAAAAAATCTGGATGTGGAAGTAGTGATTCCTTGGGAAGCGGTTTTTTTTATAGCTAATCGACGTTTGAAGAAAAAATAGCATGTTTTATTCGGAGTAAAAGCCACTTGTTGTGACTCGTCTGTAATTACCGGACTCACTTCGTTCGTCCGGCAAACCTACAGATTCGTCAGGAAAGTATCACTTTTACTCCTAATAAAACAATATACTATTCTTGTGAACTATGGGTTTTTCAATGAGATTCTAGCTTACATTTGTGAATATTGTCTTAAAAATTTAATTTGTATTAAGTTCCCTATTACAAGATATTGTTGTTAACTCTATTTAAAATTGAAACGTAGAAAGTCTCTGAAATAGAGAGACATGTAAGACTCGAACTAAGTATATAACTGAAAGAAGTAAATTAGATAAATATAGAAAAACGATGTGATGTGATGTGGTGTGATGATAGCCAAACGATGTGATTGGAAAATGAGATCAATATAAGCTTTGTTGCTCCCCTAGGGAAATTGCATGATTATTATGTTGTTGTTTGTAAACATAGTTGGTCTCAAATTTGAATTTCCATTATAATGAAAACTGGCGTCAGAGGTCATTTTCATCATATGAATAATAACTTCTATAATATAATAGCAGTACCCGAGCGTGGTTGACTGCAACAAATATTTTCTTCTCATGCTAGAATATAATTATAGATTCTATTTTCCTTGGGACTTAGGAAGCTACAAGCTTATTAGCAGCTTAGAAAAAATATTTCGGATGTCAAACTATACAAGGTGGTCCAAAATTGTCTCTGTGGATGATAGTATCCATAGTATCCCTTTTATATAAAATTATTTCCAAGATAAATAATGGGAGTTAATAAATATAAGTTTTTCTGCAATATCTTCTAGTTTTAATGGGAACCACTCACCCAGCAAACACACATATTTGGTTCATCATTAATAAACCACCTACATGCCTTCACTTCATCATTGGGAAAGTACTGGCAATGAGCGTTAAATTATTGAATACAGTGCAATACCGACCAACGCTCACCCATCACACACTTTGCCAATAATAATGGCGGTATACTAGATTTTTAGCACTAACTTATTTTCCATGTGCCGTTAATGAAAAGCATGATTATTTTACTATTGCCTTAGCATATTAATATACGGGGATTGCAGATACAGTTCGAGAGAATGACGAATGCATCCACTACATAATACTACTAGTTTAGAAAATTGTGTCAACATAATTTATGCATCTTCGTAGACTTGAAATATGTTTGCACAGCCAGTTTTACTATAAACCTATACAAAATAGTCACAGAAAACAAAGGGACCTTATAAAATATCTGAGTTTTAAAAACGGGTAATCTGAATATTTATTTTTTTGCAAAATTTCAAGATGGCAGGGCCATCAACAGTAATCATTGGTAGTTAATACATTGATTTAAGTAGTAAGGTAAGCACTGCGCCACCGGCTCGGTGGCGCAGTGCTTAAGGTGTTAGGCTTGCAGACATCGACTAAGAAATACTCAAATTTACACAGACAATACAAAACGCCCGAGACAAGACAACAAAAATTATTACGCTGCGAGCCAGACAAGAAGAGATCCCTGAAGAATAAAAATCTCTTATTAAATTCAAAAATAGAATTAAACGCCGCTGGCAGCGTAATAAAATAAACATAGACAGATTAAGACTGCGTGACTTGCAGGCAAATATTAGATCAAAATTAAATAATGCGGGAGCTGAGGCGTGGAACAAAAATGTTTCGCGCCTCACTCGAGTAGATAATACACTTTGGCGTATGACCAAACTTCTAAAAAATAACTATAAAACTATTCCTACATTAATCAAAGATAATGAAACATATGTAAACGACATAGAAAAGGCCAATTTGCCTGCAAGTCACCTACAACTGACAAACACTACAACCCCGAACGAAACAGAGGAACAGGAGAACATAACTAGACTGGCTAGACAAATCCCATCCTATCCCTCCTCGTAAACTAGTTAAAATTCAAACTAATCCAACTGAGATCAAAAATATTTTGAAAACATTACCAAATTTAAAAGCTCCCGGCCCAGACAACATCCCTAACATACTTCTAAAAAATCTCCCTAAAAAGCCCTTGTCCAGTTTTCCTACATCATAAATTCGGTGCTAAAACTGCAATACTTTCCTGCGTCATGGAAACTGGGAATAGTGATCCCCGTCCTGAAGCCAAATAAGCCGTCGCACGATCCTCGAAGCTACTATTTGTTTACTAAACACTATGGGGAAGGTAGCTGAAAAGGTCGTGCTTCATCTTCTACGTAAAAAATTAACGAAACACCGCCTAATTCCGGTGGAACAGTTTGGTTTCAGGGAGGGGCACAGTACAACACTGTCGCTAGTTAAAGTGGTGCAGGATGTAATCGACTCTTACAATAAGAAGCAGTGTACTGTTATGTTGCTCTTGGACATTGAACGTGCCTACGATACCTACCGTTTGGCATAACGGGCTGATTTACAAACTGCAATATGTTTGTGGGCTGCCCGGATATTTGGTTTCCCTCATAAAAAGTTACTTTTGGGACCGACGAATAACGGTCAGGGTAAACAACGCCCATTCTGAGTACTATAGACTTTCAGCAGGGGTACCTCAGGGTGCTGTCCTTTCTCCCATTTTATTTAATCTATTTATTTCAGATATTCCAATGATAAACCTTTTACTATACGCCGACGATACTACCATATATGCCAATAGTTTCTACGGACAGACAGCGACGCAGAAGGTTAGATATCACACTCTAAAACTTCTTGACTATTACAAACTATGGAAGGTTAAAATAAATCATTCAAAATCCGAAATAATAATTTTCCATAGAAAATTTACTAACATACGTACAATAACAAAACTAAAACTAGACGAACATGACGTAACAGAACGCAAAACAGTAAATCTCTTTGGATTTGGAGTTACACTAGACACCAGACTATCATTTGCACCCCATATAACAAAAGTTATAAATAAAACTTATGCAGCTCTTAGCAAATTGTACCCACTGGTTAATAGACGTAGTAAACTTTCAATAGATAACAAAATCTGTCTATATAAAGTTGTTTTCAGGCCTATACTTACGTACGCCCGTGCATCTTGGAATATTATTTCGGATGCACAGTGCTTACGATTACAGAGAACTCAGAATAAATTGCTGCGTCTATTAACCAATTCCTCACGCTATGTTACCATCGCCGAGCTCCATAGGCTTACGGGGGTGCAAATGGTACGAGATCACATCGACGAGACTGCACAAAATTTTTTTAAGTTTAAACTAAGTAATTCCCCCTCAACACAAAATATCGCTAATATAAGACGTAAAGACAATATACATCATACCCACAAACTAATACATGAACGCCTCCCAATTTACAAAATCCCCCTACAAAACTGACGTTTAGTTAAACCATACAATACTCAACCCCCTATAAACTACTCTCCCTCAAAATCTCAATTTTTATACCCTCTCCTATATTTTTCTGACCCTTTGCTGAAAGCCTATCTGCCCTGAAATAATTTGTTATTAAGTAACAAATAAATATTTTAACCTTTCTAGACAACTTAAGCAGGGCTTTTTCTTATTTATTTTCCCTGAAAATTTTTTATTATTACCCCCTTAACACTTAGCAAAACAGATACAGATCCCTTAAGGAATCAAATTGTAAAGTCATACATAATCTCTAAATACGATTAATCTCAATAGAAATCAAAGTAACAAATACTAATAACAGTACTGAAAATCATTTCGACCACAACACCCGGTCATTGCGTCACTCTCGCTGCTCAGGCGCGTTAATGTGACGTAGATTTACGTATCCGAAGAAATAGCCAGAGCTCCCATTGACCGTATACTCTTTTTTTGGAGAGGAACTGGTTTAATGGGATAACGAGACTATGGGGTACAATAAGCTTAAGCTTCAGTTTCAGTACAGCGGAACTTCTCGCACCGCAACCCATAAGGAAAAAAAATCTACTAATAAAGTAATAAACACCTTCAGAATAGGAGAAATATTTGAGAACTTACCTGTAAACTAAAAACTAAAAAAAAGAAGTATATCCTACTCCTTGTAGATAGAATGTGTCTTGGACAAAGCAAAACGGAATGCAAAACTCTTGTTTTTGTTATTTAGGATAAAATAAAAAAAAAATCTATTAGACAAAAGCGATATTTACAGAAAAGCAAAGGTATGTACACTATACCCCATGCTAAAAATAAAGGAAATCAAATACAGAATATAGGAGAGTACACATCTAACATTGCACTTTTACTGTAGTAGTAGTATACATACAATCCCAAGTAACAATTTTAGTTTTAATATACTCTATACTTATAAATATAAATAGACTGGAAGGACTCTATAAAACTGACTTAAAATCCTTATAAGAGTACAGGGGCCTACCTAGAGAAAGATTCACAGGCCTCTTTTTAAAACTACTATTAAAGGTCTCAAGTTTTAATGAATCATCTAAATCTTTACTCGTAGAATATTTGAAGAGTATTATAAAACTATATTTGGTTTAGGATAAGCACTATAGTAAAATTTAAAAGGCACACACAAATGCATTGAGAAAACGTTTTATATTTAATGAAGTAAATATAAAAGCAAATAAATCTATTGCCACACTCACATCATCCATACAATATATGGGCCGCCATGCATAGTTATAAAATGAACATATGGCGAATACTGAGAGAGAGTATTTACAAATAAAGTATTGGGAATCGTCATAATGGCCTAAAATCTTCAACGAGACTAAGTTTACTGTAAAACATGGTTAGATAGTTCTTAAAAATTCCCGCGGCCTCTAAAACACAAAATAAAAAAAATATATGGATAAATTAATTTTTATTTTCGATGACTTAAAATCTTCACAAAACCAAAACTTGGAACCTCTCCAATATGGCTGACCCCTATACATTGCTTGGTTGCTAGAAGTAATGGCGGCTGTAAGCATAAACCCTACTAGTTGTGAATAATTCTACTTCTAACATGCTTTGTCTTAAAATGTCTATTAACTTACGCCGATTTGTTTCTGTAGAAATATATTTTAAGTCTCATTCGTTTTAAAATATTTCTTAAAACTTCTAGGCTATTTTAAAACCTATTCTAAACCCTTTAAGTAATTAAAGCAACCGCTTTAGGACCGATAGAGTTTATGGCGCCTGTAAAGCCTAACCTAAAAACCGCTGCCCAAGGAATCACTACTTCCACATCCAGATTTTCTATCCAAGCCACTCACAACGAAAAAAATTTATATGTGGAAATAATTGTTTATGGAATATAATATTTGAAATCCTCTACCCCAAAAACCCACACAACGATACCTCACATCGATAGTGGGGTGGGGGTGGTGATAGGGGGTGGTAGTGGGTGTGGATGAAGTAAAAAAATATTTTGTGGTTTCTGGTTCTTGTACTAAATCACAATTTTCTTTCATCCCCTTTAATAATGGGATGGGGGTGGCTAATGCCAACATTTTTTTTGAGACCTTAGCTTCTCTTGTATATACTAAATACCAATTTTATGGACTCTTACCCGTTTGATTTACCTATTTACCCCTCAACTCTTCGACGGAACAAGATGAAAATATAATCTCGTTAAAGTACATATATGTACCAAATTTCAAGTCAATATCTCAAACGGTTCCAGAGTAAACGTGCGCACAGAAAAAGTTACAGACAGATCGACAGACCGACAGACAGACCGAAATTTTTTTTCGCTCAAACTTAAAATCTCGACGTTTCATGACATTCTAAGCCTATTTGAACAACAAAAATTTTAAAATTTTTTTTGTCGTTACTATACTTCCACTGCATGTGGAAGTAAAATTTGGTTTCTTTCATTTTAAGATTTTGCCACATTTGTAGAAAGTTATTGGTAGTACCGCTTGCCATGTCGCAATGTCGGTCAGTAATGGATATTACCTGCCCTCTTCCAGACAACCTTGTCTTTGGATTTGGAGGTTTTTTACTATGTGTGTTGTGTTTATTCATCCACATACACACGGCATCCACAAATACATGAAATTCCAACGAATATTTCTTAATACAGCTTTAAAACTACCTATTTTAAAACACAATAGTCTGGACAAAGAGAAACCAAATCCTTTTATGGTTAAGCCTGACTTATTATAGGTTTCCGCCCATTTCGTTAAAACTCTAATAAGTTGTATTCATAGCATTTCCTAAATTCTTCAATAAAACTCGATCCTCCTAAGTTGGACTTAATAACTAGAGAGTTTTATTGAAGGCTTGACAATTACCTTGATACGTTAGTCATATTGGTTTATGACTGACTTATCAAGACTACAAGATAATTTACTTTTAATGTAAATTCTTGAAAGCCTTTTAAAAACTTTCTTTAAGACAAGACTATCTTTAAGTGTATTTGACATTTTATTATATTTGGCATAAATCACTGGTTTTTGAGGTGGTCATTATAAAGCACTGATAAAACCTAAATAAACCTAAAAGGAATTTAAATTGTTACCTATACATTCTTATTTACTACAATAAAAAATAAAAGTACCTATACCTTAGCAGGAAAAGGATACTGACGAATTGAATTATTAATAATGACACAATTGAGCGACGTTGATTTGATAGGCCTTTGTAAAAATTATTTCAAATTACACCCCCTCCAAATTTAAACGCCAGTAGGATCTTTTGCAAGTACTGATTACGTGTATTTATTACTATCCTCCTTTCCCAGCTAAGGTATTGCCTACTATTTTATATAATCAAAAATAATTATTGATTTTTTTTTTTTATTTATATTAACGTCCTGGCAAAGTTTAGCTAATGCTACTTTACCACTTTACCAGGACGGTGAGATGAGATACGGTCACCATTCCAAGTGATGGACTCGCTCGGCACTTAACTTCGCCCCACTTCAATGTAATACATTAAAACGCATTATACGATATTTATTTTGTAGTATATATTTTTCTGAGTATCTTCCATTATTGGCGGTTCTTCAAACGTAAAATAACACAAAAACCTAAATAGATGCCGCCACTACAATTTTCAACCTCAATGTCAATGCGAATGCAATGGCTGCCGTTTGCTGTTCTTCGCTCGACACACGGTGTGACGTCACAGTTATTTCCGTGTCTATTGCCTCGTTTGAAATGAATAACTAGCGATTACAATTTAAATAATTTGTTGCAAATTAAATTTTGCTGTGCTGATATTTGGCACAGCCTACTTTTCCAAATAAATAAACACTCTAGTGAAATAACAAAAAATATGCAAGTAGAATTTTACACGGGCGAAGAGGCGGGTACACGTTAGTATGGTATTTTAATATAATCACTAGACCGTTAGCATTTATAACTCAATAAAAGTGTAAATATAGGCAGAAGGATCTCGGTCATTAGCCTATGGATTTATTTATGATTCATTAAAGTGCTTTCATTATTATTATTGCTGGTGAAATAAAAATGTGTTAATACCCAGTGAACAATATTTTTTTTATACAATGTGTCCCATTTTGCTTGGCTTGCCATGAACAGTATATTTTAAGTCCTATTTAGATCGCTTTCTTCCTAAAACGTAGACCTCTGGAAAGTGCATTCTTGAGGGGCACAGAGCTGGGTAATTACTTGTAATTTAAAAATAATCACAATTACAAATTACTTTTTAAAAAAAGGAACTAATTACAATTACAAATTACTTTTTAAAAAAAGGAACTAATTACAATTACAAAGTACATGTCTCTAAAAAAGGAATTAGCAATTACTTTTCTAATTACTTTTCTAATTACTTTTCTAATTACTTTTCTAATTACTTTTATGATAAAGTAAATTATAGTCACCAAACAGACAAAAAGGTAAGTGAAAAATTTTAATTAAAAGTGTTGTGTAATATTGCGTTTTAATATTTATTAGAATGTTTGACCTTATTAAGAGTAATCAGGAAAAATTAAATAAATATATAGAAAAGGCAGCTTAATAGTGGAGTCGGTTTAGGAAAGGATTTGAAAAATTTTTAAGATAGATGCAGACCCTGCGGAAATTGTTTGTCATGACGAGTATAGTAAAACCCTAAAATTGGAAATTCCAGAAAAATGTTTTTTTGGCCGAAAATGCGTATTTTGGACATTTTAAGGGTCAAATTTGTTGTTTTAATTTTTTTTATCACTTAAACAACTAGTTAAGAAAAGAAAATGGCATACTTTTATTCTCACTATCAAAGGAACCTTCAGTTTAAATTTGGGGAAGATATCTGACCATCCCCCATCCTGATATTAATATATATATACGAAAAAAATTGAGAAAATCAAATTTCGGCTATCTTGATCACATTTCAACCGATTTGGCTGAAATTTGGAATGGAAGTAGTCTTTATCACACAAAAACTGTTAACCAAATTTCAGCCAAAAATGTTAAATAGTTTGGCTGAAATTGCAGTTTTAGTCAGATTTTCTGAAATTTTCAAATCGAAATATCTTCGGACCTAAAAGTCGGATCAAAATTTGCTTTATGGCAAAAGGTAGGCGTGGTACAATATCAAAACATTCGTTTTGAAAAGTAAAAGATAGACTACGGTTACCCTTTGATTATACATGAAGCGACTATCTGAGTCACATTCACATACTTACGGAAATAAATACTCGCACGCACACACATATATAATATAATATACATTTATCTATACCTAGTCAAAGCAGTAGACAGATACAAATAAAAATATATATATTCTTTAAAGTTTTATAAACAATAAATACAATTGTTTTCTGCTTCATACCAGTGCGCGGACACATAGTCGCTGAGTACACATATATTATATATATAGTCAAATGACGAAAAAACGACCGGATGTAAAAAAAGTGATTCTTGACTTATATCATGTAAAAGTACATAAGATAACCTACCTTTTGCCATAAAGCAAAATTCGATCCGTCTTTTAGGTCCGGAGATATTTCAATTTGAACATTTCAGAAAATTTGACTGAAACTGCAATTTCAGCCAAACTATTTAATATTTTTGGCTGAAATCTGGTAAATAATTTTTGTGTGATAAAGACTACTTTCATTCCAAATTTCAGCCAAATCGGTTGAGATCTGATCAAGATAGCCAAAATTTAGTTTTTTCAATTTTTTTCGTGTATATATATATGTGTTGTTTCTTAGGTTTTCGCGGGTGTTAAATGAAGTGTTGGTGTGCTTCCGGGTGTTTTCCTACGTAGTTGATAGCAACAATGGCTCCTACTCGAGCCATTGTTGTCTAAACGACGTTTCGGCAGAATCCCATCTGCCATCTTCAGGTTCTCGCTGAATGCTGCCTACTGCTGCTCTTCGTTGCTCGAACTGGACTGTTCGAGCAACGAGGAGCAGCTTTCAGCAAGAATCTGAAGATGGCAGAAACGTCGTTTAGACAACAATGGCTCCAGGAGGAGCCTATCAACCACGTGGGAAAACAGTGGTCAAAAAAAAATTAAAACTGCAAATTTGACCCTTAAAATGTCCAAAAAACCCCTTTTCGGCCAATAAAACACGGTTCCGCCCCTATTTGGAAATCAAGATTTTAGGGTTTTGTTATACTCGCCATGACAAACAATTTCCGCCGGGTCTGCATCCATCTTAAAAAATTTCTCAACCTCGCTATTTTATTGACTAAATCGACTCCACTATAATAACAATGCCTAATAATAATAAGAATGATAATAATAAACAGTAAACACATTTAGTTTTTAAAAGTTTATTGAACAAAAATACAAAAGTTTGTGTACTTAATAAAAAAACATAAATGTGCAGCGAACCACGGCAAAAACTCGTTTTTAGTCAGTAACTTTTTTTTAACTTTTCAGATTCATTTTAAACTATGCAACTGTAAAATTCTGCTTTAATGTATTCTTGTTTGTTAAATCACATACGCATGTTCTTAAAGTAATTGTAATTGGAAAAAGTAATTGTAATTATAAAAAGTAATTGTAATTGGAAAAAGTAATTGTAATTAGATAGTTCAAATAATATAATTATAAATTACAATTCCTTTAACAATTTTCCTGCAATTACAATTCCAAATTACTTTAATAAAAAAAAGTACTTAATTACAATTACAATTACAGGAAAAAAAGGAATTGTAATTGCTAATTACTTTTTCACCAGGAATTACCCAGCTCTGGAGGGACATTATATTTTATAAAACATAAAAGCTCGGGCTACTACGGTCATTTTTCGGGGTGAAAAATACATATTTTTGGATTTTTCCCGTAAGAAATAAGAATTCTAAAATTGCCAATGAAAATCCACTGTTGCACGGGATTATGTATTTAAAATAGTGCTTTGACTCAAACAACGGAAAAAGGAATGTTTAATTGTCAGTTGTCAATTTATGTAGGCTTACTTATTTAAACTGCTTGTAATAATAATTATGTCGCCGAAGGGTTGCGTATGTGTGAATTAAAATATTAATTGCTCTAAAGGTGCTGAGATTAATCGGAGGACGATCTTATATTAAATTCTTGAGCTGATTCTCTTGATGATCTCGCATTGTTAACAACAATTTTAACAATATATAACTCAATCTTAACACGGCAATAATTATGTCAATCAGAAAATAAAAAAGTATAACATACACAAATTGGCAAATGAACATTCCTTTGTCAAAGCACTCTTTTAAATACACAATGCCGTGCAACAGTGGATTTTCATTAACAATTTCAGAATTCTTGTTATTTACGGGAAAAATTAAAAATAGGTATTTTTTCACAAAATTTGGTACAAACTCATTTGAGACGTTGCCGAATTCAGTGGCGTCCTCAAATTTGAATTAAAAAAATCGCAAATAAGATTTCTTCATTTTCCGTCTCGAAGAAAGACCGCAGTAGGTCGAGCCTTTGTGATTTAAAAAATGTAATGTACCGCAAGAATGCACTTTTCAAAGGTCTACGTTAAAAAAAAAACGATCTAAAAGGTACCTAAAATAAACTTTTTATGGGAGTGGTTCCAAGCAAAATGGGACACACTGTAGACTGGAAGATTGAGAAACACCATTTTTTTAGGAGAATTTTTATAAATGCTTTCTGGATTTAATTATGCTGAATAGCATTCAAAAAAGTATTTTTAAAGATTGAATATTAAATAACTACTAAAGAATTATATTGTCGCTATAAATAAAAGCTAGTAGGAATCATATTATTTTATGATTTATGAGTTTTATTACGTATTTCCTTGGCTGGTAACTAAATACCCTACGTTATTTAACGAATAAAAATTATTTTTACATCCACAATTCCCTCAATTCAATTTCAACACAATAATTGAGCAGTAATAAGATCCCAAAGGAATAAAATACAAAAGTACTAGAAGGCTCTGTTTAATATTTCAGGATGAGCCATAAAGCGTATTTCGTTTTTGCGCTATTCTAAATATACAATTCTGGCAAATAATATTTTTATGTATACTGGGTGTAACAGGATCATGGTATACCTCCCTTTTTTTCTTCAGTTTTGAAGATAATTGATTTAAATTTGGGATATCCTATATACATAAGTGCCACTTTTGACATACAAGTGATTTTATTTTCACTTCTGGTTTCGCCGTCAATATTTTTTATAATATAATTTTTAGTTTTCCATATAAGTGTGCCATGACGGTTCCGATTTATTCTAAATGACCCGTGTATTGCTAGAAAAATCGAAATCTCGTCAAAAATACTAAATTATGTGATTTATGAGCAAATAAAGTTCATCAAAATGATTTTTGGGGCAAAACTCAATTTTTTCAAATGGAACCATTTTGGTACCGTGGTACCATTTATTAGTACTATTAATAAGGAATTTATTCATATGTCGTATTAAAATGTGCGATAAATACAAACAAAATTACAGGTAAAAGAAAATAGGAAAATACAACTTTGTTCTAATTATCTTGTTATACATAAGATGGCTTTGGAATATAAAAATGAAAACAAAACATTACAATTGTTCAAAATGTTGTCCATTAACGTCAATGCACTTCTGAACTCGCATAGCTGTTTCTCGAAGAACGTTCGCCAATTGCTGAGCCGTTATGTAATTAATTGCGCGTCGTACTCGTAGTTCCAGGTCTTCACGGGTTGTAACGGCGGTTACGTAGACAATATTTTTTAAATGACCCCAAACACATTGGCGCAACTAGAGAATTTTTCTGGGGGTGGCCAGGCCCCTTGTGTCTGAAACGCAAAGTTCAGTGGCGGCTCGTGCATAAGATACTTAGGTGTTCTGCAGATATATATGTGTACACGGAGCGGATAGTGATAGTGCCGCAGGAGAAAATTTTTGGTGATTTCAAGGTCATTTAATGACCTTGACTTTGGCAACAGAAGTCATCGTGCTCTGGCAACGCTGGCCAAAAGGCGAGCCGAGCTGGCCGCCTTTGGTGTATAGTAACATTTTGAAATTAATGTTACATTGAACTTTCGATGCTCGGAGCCACCCCCCCTAGTATTGAAACAATTTAAACATAATTATTATAATAATTACGGTCAGAATTTTTGGTAGTTCTGCAGCTCTGCAGCACTTATGAAGAAACCGCCTCTGAATTCTTATACACTCACTCCAGAATGACGATAGAACGAAAGAGATACAGCAGTCAAGTCAGTCAGCAGGCAGGCGCAGAGACTCGAGACTCGCACGCAGACGCGCAAAGTTTAAAAACAAAACGGCTGAGCTGGCACTCTTCGACATTAGTGTTGTAATCGACGGGCGAAAATGGTTGACCTCACTTTTGTCAAATTGGTATATAATATTATGGATTCCGAATAATTTAGTGATACATTAGTCGATGAATTTAATTTTTTTTGCTAATTTCTGTTCTTCTGGGGTGGGCCGTGGGCCCCCAATTTGCACCAATGCCCAAACAAAGAAATCAAGGCCCTTGGAGGCCACCTCACAGGATCGTTCATCGAAATTACGTTTCCTCTGAATCTCCGTTGAAGGTAATCAATTACTATCCTTGAATTATGGGGAGGAGCGCCGTCTTGTTGGAAATACATTCTCTGTCCTAAATCCAAAGGTAACTCATCTAAAATGTCCTCAATCTCATTTTGCAGGAATCCAGGTATCTGTATATTATTGGACCAATGATTCTATTACCGATTATTCCAAGCCACACATTGAAACCGAACCGTACGTGAAAATTACTCTCCTGCAATAAATGTTGATTTTTTTGTGACCAATATTTTGTATTTTGTCGGTTAAATAATCCCAAATTTGTAAACCTAGACTCGTCCGAAAATAAAATCATTCCCAAAAAATCATTGTTTGGCTGCACGTTATTCTGCAAATTCCAGTTGCAATATTCCATCCTACGTTCGTCCTTCTTCAAGAATGAAGTTTTCTTCGGAATTGGTTTTCAAGACGTTTAAAATAATTTCTCGCTGGACATTTTCTATCAGGATATCGTTCGGCATAAAGGTGTCTAGCCGCTACGGCATTTTTTCTACATTCCTCGTAACAATTAACTTTTTTACACTTTTTTTATCTCTTGTATAAAGCGGCATTTTGAACACAATTAACAAGAATTTTAAACAATTTCTAAAGACAATAAAAACAATAAAAACACCGGTAAACCAATAAATGTTTGACAAGCTAAATATTTCATTGTTTTCAAAGCCACTAAGGCTGTGGTTAAGCACTTTATCCCACAGCTAATTTAACTAGAAGTTTAGAATGTGAAGTGTATTGAAATGTTTACTAGAAGCACATTCTAAACTTCTAGTTAATTTAGCTGTAGGATAAAATGCTTAACCGCGCACTGATAAACCGGTCCTTAGTTAGTTACTTCTTAACATTTAATTAGAACAAAATTGTATTTTCTTATTTTCTTTTAGCTGTAATTTTGTTTGTATTTATCGCACATTTTAATACGACATATGAATAGATTCCTTATTAATAGTACTAATAAATGATACCACGATACCAATATGGTTCCATTTGAAAAAATTGAGTTTTGCCCCGAAAACCATTTTGATGAACTTTATTTGCTCATAAATCACGTAATTTAGTATTTTTGACGGGATTTTGATTTTTCTAACATTACACGGGTGATTTTGAATAAATCGGAACCGTCATGGCACACTTAAAAATGGAAAACTAAATTATAAAAAACATTGTCGTTTGAAATGTCACTTATTTGTTATCGTTAAATTCAGAAAATTATGCAGAATTCAAAAATGTATTGCATATACAGGGTGTTTCATTTAAAAATCGAAAGTTCTCTTCCGGCCAAAATGGAAGTGAAAAAAAAATCACGTGTATGTCAAAAAGTGCCGCTTATTATGTATATAGGATATCCCAAATTTCAATCATCTTCAAAACTAAAGCAGAATGATCTTGTTACACCCGGTAGATATTGTCTGAATTTCGAAAATATTGTGATTAATGATGTTCATAATCAGCATGTTATACAGGGTGTCCAGAAATACCCGAATTTATATTTGCGCTAATTCTACATGTAAAAATAGTAAGAAATTTTCCTATAAACATGTGTCCGGAGATGATTCCTAAAGGAGCTACGACCGTGATAATATTTACATCTAGAAAACGCTCTCGTTGCGTGATTCGTACAAATACAGTCATGCGGCTGGTATGCACAGCTTGTTGATTAACCATACCATAGCAGACAATCATATCGAGATACTTCTGGGACGTGCACCATGCCATTTTAGTTAATACATAGCATAAGCCTACGTCGACAAATCATATCGCGCATTACCAAACAAATTATCATTTCGTGTAAACTCTGTTTTTTATTTTTTATTAGTCTAGTAATCATCTTAAACTACTAAAAATATAAAATAATAGTATATTATATTACTAGGGGTAGAACGCACTCTTTTTTTGTGTTGAGCCCCGCAAACTGGGCGAAACACAAAAAAGGCGTTCTACTCCGTGTAATATATACTATTTTTTCTTCAAGCGTATTAAAATGCAAAAATTCATTTATTTATCATAAATGTACAAATATTCAAACTACAGTCTTACATGTTGACACAATATGACAAGTGGCTAGTGGATAGCGCGCCACCGGTGGCTTTCGGTATTAACATTATGTTACTAGTAAAACAATGTCCACTACGGTGGCGTTCGGTACTAACATTTTGTTACTAGTAAAACAATGTCCTACTTCTACTTCTGTTTTTGGTGACATAATTTAAACATTTTAATACGCTTGAAGAAAAAATTAATTTTGGTTAGTACTCTATAGGAATAAGCTATAAAAATGCAAAATCGTAAACGAAGTCTCATAATGTTATCCTAAAGTATTTCCGAGATAAGCAGTAAAAACCTATATTTAGGCGCCATTCTCAGAGGGCTGTCGCTTCCCTAGGAAACATTTCCAGATACAAGTTTTTCACTACCTTTTCATGTAGAATAGGCACCTAAAGGGGAATGCGGGTATTTTGGAACACCCTGTATAATTTTGATCTTCTTTAATAAATGCCCTGATACATGCATAGTAGAGATACAGCAAATATTCAGCATATTTGGCACGCTTTCCACTATTCGGCTGAATACCGAATAGCTGACCACTATTCGGCCGAATAACCGAATAGTCATATTATCATTTTATGTACAGTGTGTCCACTATCTGTGGTGTGTTTATGTATAGTATAGTGCGGTACCCGGATGGGGTACGAAATAAAATGTTTAATACTTCATCAATTATCAAGGAGGCATTGTACGTCACTTTTTTTTCTTTCCGATTGTACATCATTTTATGTACTTTTAGGGGATAGAGTTCATTTTTTTTTTAATTTTCAAAAAAGTGCGTTTTTTTAATTTTCTTTCACACTACTTTTTTTCACCCAATTTTCATCAAATCAAAATGAAATATATTATATTAGTTTCATTACCTCCATATGCCATAATTTCACCACATTTCTCATCGATAGCCGATTCATCAAAGGTAGAAGAAGCATTGGCACAATTACTTCCTTTACACTAGACACATGAATAGAACGTTATATATTCAGTTTTCTACAGCTTCACTGATTATTTTTACACCCTTTCTTACATTTACAAGAAATATCACTTGAGTAAATGTTTAGGAAAAGCATTACTTTCACTCATCAGGCATTAATCAGGCTCTCAGTTTTAAACCACCCGAATTGTAACAGATCTTTTTCAGAACCTAACCATTTTTGGACTTGGAAATATACTCTTAAATATGTTTTTCTATTACCTCTTCAGTAGGTGGAATTGCAGACAATTCCATTTTCATCATAATGTTTGTCAATTATTTTATTAATCTTAGGTTTATAAAAATAGATTTTGTTATGATGATTCCATGCTAGTTGCGTCATTATAGCCAAAAGGTCAATATCTTCACCAACTATTGCAACTTCTTCGGTTTTCACATCAATATCAGTTTCAACGATTGTAGTGTCGGCGTCTTCTCTGCATATTTTAACGTTAAAGTCATTAGCTATTAACTCTGCGCAATAATTTTGTGAAGCTATCCTTATTTTTACCATTAGCTAGATTTTTTTTGACTAACCTAGGGTTTCATAATGTCACTTGCGATTGAAATATCTACGCAAACATTTTTGTCTAAACGACGAATGCGCTCGTTATCTCAGCGCTATTCTGGTCAGCGGCATACTCAAAAAAGATAATACTACTCTAGTTTTGACAGCTTGGTTCTGATTATTACACAGGCCCACAAAAAAGAAAAGTTGTCTGCGCCGGGGTATTGACCATACCTATCCCTTGTATTTTGACCCGCTGAACATGAATCTGACCTTAATTTTTCCCCTATACGTCAGGTTTTTTTTTAAGCAAAAAAGTCTAATATTTATATATTTATTTGCTGTTAAAAGAAAAATCTGACGTGCTGGGGAAAAACTAAGATCAGTTTCGTGTTCAGCGGCTCAAAATACAAGGGATTGGTGTGGTCGGTACCCCCGCGCAGATGACTTTTTTTGTGTGAGATTGTGCCACACTGAGTGTGGCACAGTGGCAACCAAAAAAAGCCGATCTAGGTTAGTTTACCACTGATAATGAAATTTGATTGGTGCAATGTTGTCAAAAAACGGGTTCTCATTGGCTATTACGTTAGTGAGTGAAATATTCGCAGCAATTCTCTATTGACAGAATTATTTCTGTAATTCGCTTTACACACATTGACATATGTCGTATATTACTTCGTGAAACATTCTGCCCAAATAACACTGCTCTTTTAAATTTTATCTATAATTTTTTCTCAAGTTAAGTTGCCAATAAGTAACATAATTCGTGTAAATTGGACCGTTTATTATCAGTCGAAAAAATGTCTCCGATAAAATTCTAAGCACAATAGTTTAGGAATAAGCAAACCAGATTAAAAGGGTCATCAATCCGTAACAATTATTATTACGTAAAAGAAGGCTACTTTTCTAGGTTTAATTAAAAGGTACTCATTTTCTGATGACTCCAGCATGGTTGGTGAAACGTGCGTCGAGTGTAGCGTTCAGAATATTACTGTTTGAGAAAACTACTAATGCCAGTTCGCTGCAAGGTTTTCGCTACTTTCATAGTGACGCAGCAACTGGGGTAGATGAAGCAGAGAAGATGGTTTATGAAATTTATTTGACGTTGAGAAATAACCTAGCCGAAAAAGGGACCGGTTTGGGGTAGGTTAGGAGTAAGGGAGGGTTGATTTTAGGAAAACTATTTTTTTTTCTAAGAAACGGCGCATTCAATCGTTTTGTAAAAAATATATGTTAAAGACCTACTGAGAAAGTACTAAATAAAAATCATGCTCAAATTCCGAAAACATATACAGTAAAAAAAACATATATATTATTTTCAAATTTTTTTTAGGGTAACTTATCCCTGGGGTACCAGCCTGAATTTTTTTCTGTAGCATGTCTGGGGACTCACTTATGTTATGTTTTTTTCCCAGTCTTGTGCGAAGATTACGCCATACTTAAAAAAAATGCCGAAGTGTGCAGTGTCGTATGCATATTTTGTCAACAATTAACCCCTTGCACGTAAAGAAGGCCAAAATGCAAAGTAAATATGGATACCTGAGTAGTGTATACATACTAGTGATTAGTGATTATGGAAATGGTGAACGTTGTAAGAGAAACCAATATAACGCTGCAACGCTGACAGTTAATTAGGTGATCAATAGAGTTTAACTCTCTTGCGCCGCAAAAATCAGTTTATGGCCGGAATGTTAAATATCATTAAGGGTAAAAACTAAAGTCAGCGGTACTATCGATATTACCGTCGGCGGGGATAAGAGCTTGGTCTTAACAGTCATGTGTTGTTAATAATTTGCAGCACTAAATCGTAGCATTACTAATCTGTGATGGATATGGATGTTAATCTTCCTCACTGTCATCTGCAATCACTGCACTCATGCTATCCTTCTGAAACAATAGAGAAAGAACTTCCGCCGGTTTAGGTATGCTTGATAGATATCGTCCTTGCGAAAGATAATGCACGACAGCAGCTACATGGGAACAACATCCAACAGTTCGATTCCCACTGGCACATTCAAAGAAATTGCAAAACTGCCTTTTGTAGATATTTCCAGCAAAGATGTACTGGACTTCCCAGAAATGACGGATTTAAAACTGTTTTTTTACCGGATCGTATCAATATAAACAAACGATTTCGTACCTCGAAGTCATAAATGAAGACGGAACACTTAATCTTCAGTACGCTAAGGACCAGTCCAATGTACTCAAAATACAAGTTTGTTCACGTCACATCAAAACGAAGGTTTACCGATGTTTCCTCGACTATATTCCCCACAGTGTCGGCGTTAGAAGACATTTCTGTGAATGTGCCAATGGGTATCAAACTGTTGGATGTTGTTCCCATGTAGCTGCTGTCGTGTATTACCTTTCGTATGATATCTAGCAAGCATACCTAAACCGGCAAGTTCTCTCCCTATTGTTCCAGAAGGATAGCATGAGTTCAGTGATTGCAGATGACAGTGAGGAAGATTAACATCTATATCCTTCTCAGGTTAGTAATGCTACGATTTAGTGCTGCAAATTGTTAACAACCAAGCTCTTGTCCCCGCCGACGGTAATATGTGAATAATGACAGTCTTTGACAAGGTACTCCATAGTACCGCTGACTTTAGGTTTTACCCTTAATGATATTTAACATTACGGCTATAAACTGATTTTTGCGGCGCAAGAGTCAACTCTATTGAGCACCTAATTAACTGTCAGCGTTGCAGCTTTATGTTGGTTTCTCTTACAACGTTCACCATCTCCATAATCACTAGTCACTAATATGTATACACTACTCAGATATCCATATTTACTTTGCAGTTTGGCCTTTTTTACTTGCAAGGAGTTAATTGTCCACAAAATATGCATATGGCACTGCACACTTCGGCATTTTTTTTAAGTATGGCGTAATCTTCGGACAAGACTGGGAAAAAAATATAACATAAGTGAGTCCATAGACATGCTACAGAAAAAAATTCAGGCTGGTACCCCAGGGATAAGTTACCCTAAAAAAAATTTGAAAATAATATATATGTTTTTTTTACTGTATCTGTTTTCGAAATTTGAGCATGATTTTTCATTTAGTACTTTCTCAGTAGGTCTTTAACATATATTTTTTACAAAACGATTGAATGCGCCGTTTCTTAGAAAAAAAATAGTTTTGCTAAAATCAACCCTCCCTTACTCACCCCAAACCGGTCCCTTTTTCGGGCTAATATTTTGTGAAATTGCTACTTTCCAAGATTGCTTCCTGCTGCACAAACATAAGCGCCAGACGCTTGGGGGCAGTCACACCATGCTTATCCGGCTATGCCCTTTCCAATTTTATACCGTAACATAGATGTTAATTTTATGGTAAATAAACCGGACTGTAAATAACCCTTAGATAATTTAAGCAATAGTCAAAGAAGTATTTTTTGTATCAGAGAAAATGGTGGAAATAATTACTATAGTTTCATTTAATACTGAACCGAAAAATTATATTGTTAGTACATTTTCTGTTTATTTTTGAATATACAATTAAAATCTTTCTTAAGTTACATATTTGAGTTCAGAAACCATGGACTTTTATAAAAAACATTCAGAGTAAAAAAGTTTGAACTTTTTAATAATTTCTAACTGCTTAAGAGGCGAGTTGAATTTCAAATTAAATTTGGATCATTGTGCAATTAGTGAGGTAGCTTATTGAAATTACCGTTACCTGGCGGATAGAAGCACCAAAGTTGGTATGAAGGTACCTTAACTTAGGGGCCCTCTAGAATTTCTAAAAATTTTCATGTACAGCACTAAAATCCAAAATGGCCGACAAGTACGACAAAATATCACATGTGAGTCTTTCTTTTCGAGGCATCACTACTGCAAAAACCATAAAAAGTGGGATTCTCTTGAAATTTTCAAGAAACCAAAGCATAAGGCAACATCTCAGCAGTAGCTGAAAATGCTTCAGAACAATGTGGAACTATTTAGCCAACTACATATATCTACGCAGAACCGGGAATCTGATTCGGATGAGAATTTTGCGCATGAGATACAGTCATGCCCTCCTTCCATTTCAGACATTGATAAGCTTCTTTTGCCAACCAACAAGGCTGGAATACTGCAGTGTCTTGAGCAGCCAGATCAATCAGAGCTCCCTTCAACCTATGACTCCATTTCTGGACGGTGCCGTCATCGTCCACTACTAGTGTCAGTATGCAATCAGTATGCTGATAAAATATTTCTACTTTACCTTCATAAGCAGCCGGAAAATGCCCAAAGGTTAGATGTTGTTTGGGACATATTTCAGACAGTTTAAAGGAGTCTACCCGGGAAAAAAGAGGTGAGGGGATACCGAAAGAAATTATCTGACAACACCAAACTGCCACGAAATTGGATGGACTTTCTCCATGACTCAATGAAAAAAAAAGGAATTGTTCAACTTTTTGACTTCCAAGATTGTAGAGTTCAACTGGCCACCAGGCAAAGACGTACATGTCACACCAGGAAAAGCAGTTGAACAAATCGGTTCAAACACTATGGAAAACTACAATCATGAAGAGGCAGACACGAGGCTTGTGGTTCATGTTTTCCACTCACTACAGCAAGGGGCAAAGAGTATCCTTGTGCGTACTGTAGACACAGATGTGATTGTCATCCTTGCTGGCTTATGATCTAATAGTGACTCAACCAGATATCGGCCAAAGGTTGAGTCACCTTTTGCCGATATCTGGGTGGCCTTAAGCATGGGCAAGCATTACAGGTTTTACCACATCAATGCCATATGAGCAAGACTGTGGGAGCCAAAATCACTCATTCTCTGGTTGCGATATAACCTCCACCTTCAAAAGAAAGAGTAAGCAATCCATTTGGGAAGCATGGCAAGCATTTCAAGAAGTCACTAATACATTTGTCTATTTGGCCACTCATCCATTCCAATTCCTGAAAGCCGACTCTGAACACTTCAAGAGAAGCTGGAACGACTGACTGTTGTTCTATAAGATAAAACCACTTCTTTCAGCAGTATCAACCAGGGCAGGGCAGTTTATCAAGCATATATTTGGACGATCCCCACACACAAACAACACAAATACACTAAGGGATTCATTCTTTACGGGATTTTGCTTGGAATAAGGTTTCAGAGTCATGGGTACTAGTTTGGATAACAAAAATATTTTTTTGTTATTGGGAACTAACTCTTACTAGCGTTATATTTGGACTTGTATATTACTGTAATAAACGATATGGATATATTTTATTGTATTTTGTTTAATATGCAGACTACCCCAAGTTAGATGTGTAGTGTACTTAGTTGGCTTAAAGATGTAATTCCAAATTAACAGTATAATAGATTGTGTTAAGTGATAATTTGTCATATTTGTCGGCCATTTTGGATTTTAGTGCTGTACATGAAAATTTTTAGAAATTTCAGAGGGCTCCTAGGCTAACATTTATTAGTATACCCTAAGGTATCTTCATACCAAATTCGGTGCTTTTATCCGCCAGGTAACGGTAATCTTGAAATACAGCTCTAAACCACCTCAATAAATACCCTGAATATCACTTTTCACGTATTTTTTTTTTTTTTAGAAAAAATGGTTTTACAATATCTCGTTTTCACCCTCAACCTTAATAATTAAAGTCAGACTCATTTCATGTTATTTACTTTTTTATTACACTCTCAACAGCTTCATTAATTTTGAAGTAAAAGTTTTTGTACCGTTATAATTCCGTCTAAACGTTATTCCATTTGTGTAAATCTGGGTATACAATTGTATTTACCGTATGACTTTTATAAAAAGAAACTCTAACCGTTGTATCCTTAAACTTTTCAGTATATCCTGCTAACACGAAAAGTTAAATATACCTCGTTGGGTTTTTAGCGGAAATTTTAATGACAAAGTCCTTGAGCTCTCACTAATTCCTTCTTTGACAAATATTGTGGAAATAACATATTTTCTAATTAAGCAAAGATAACGATCTTATTAAAACATAATTAGGTAATAAATTCAATAATACCATAATGGTTATTTAAAACGTGCAAAATACATAGAACGCCTGAGTCAGCAGTGAGTCTGAATGATTTCAACCGAGGTTTAGTGGAAATCAGTTTACTTTTATCCAAAAGTGTTTAGTTTAGGATCATTGAATAGAAGTAGTCAAAAGTTGGTCATTCGTATACAAAGGAATCCACATTTTTTTGAACGCTTATACAATATTGTTTTGGACAAACTTATTCCTGAATTATTTCGCCGCTTGCTAAATTTTGCTATCTGCTATAGTTTGGCGATGAGAGGAAAGAAAAAACCGGCCAAGTACCAATGGACTCGCGTGCTGCGGTTTCCACACTATATATACAGTGTGCCTAGGGATGGATGCCTCAAAAGGAAAATTCTTCCGAGTTTTCGAAAATAAACTATTCTTCAATTCTTCATATTGGAGCAAAACATTATTTTAAAAGTTGTTTAATATGTTTGAATATGTCTCAATACTAAATTTCATTGATTTAAATTTTTTTTTTGCAAAATGACAATGTTCTTCTGCTGCAATTATTATTTTTTCTAAATTAAACAAAAATCAGAAAATAACATTATAAAGATTAGACTCAAATTAACAAAAAATGAATATTCTTCCCGCTGTTTATACCTTTGACTATATGGTTTAGTAAGGAACCATTATTGTGTTAAAGGGTTTTTATTATTTCATCCGTTTAAATATGATAAAATCACAAAATGCTATTAAATTTAGCAGTACATTTTTGAGTTTTTTTAGTTTTTTCAATATAACTCAAAAACTAAGTGGAATTCAAAAAAATTACAATAGTACTTTTTTGTAGAAAATTAAATTTCCCATTGAAATAAAAAGGTAAAATATTTTTTTTTATACTAAATGTAAGCATAAACAAATCTGCAAAAAATGCGATCTTTTTAGAGTTTTGCTAATAACTTTTTTCTGAGCAGAGATAAGTATAGGAATTGCTTCAGAGAAAAGAAAATAGAATTTAAACAGAGATCCTTGACACTGCTGCATTTATAAATATGCTTGCTGCCCATTTGTTTAGTCTTACATTTGGTATTAAACATAGTTTTTTCGAGGTTGCAAATTGTTGGAAATTCAATTTTTTACAAAACAGTATTCTTGTATTTTTTTGAATTTCGCTTAGTTTTTGAGTTATATTGAAAAAAACTCACCTAGTTCTCAAAAATGCACCTCTAAATGTAATAGCATTTTGTGATTTTATCATATTTAGGTGACCAACACACGGACGAAACAATAAAAACCCTTTAACGCAATTGTCCTTACTTCCTCTCTTTGCCACATACGTTAAAAAAAGGAGCCTTATTTTAGGATTTCAAACAACTTTTTCTAATAACATTTTTTTCTAAAATGAAAAGTAAGGGTAGTTATCTCTTCAGCTATTTTCACCTTTTCCGTGTTTTTGACCACTGCTACATCCAGTCACGTTAGACATTAAAACAGCTAAAACCTCGGAAAACGGTTAACCAATTGACGAAACTTTTTTAATGAGTTCTAAATGAAATTTACAAAAATATTTACCCATTAAAAAAGTGTGCTTTTGCCTTGTTAATTGTCTAAACAAATTACTGTCAACAAAATTGGAAAAATGTTAAAAATGAGAAAAGAAATCATTTTAGAAAACGGTGTTTTGAAAATATATAATACAGGGTGTAATTTCATGTCATTAAAAAAAAATTGGTAATGGGGACCGACTAGACAAACAAAAAACCTTTATGTCTTTTTCCTCTAGGGGCACTTTGAAAAAAAAACTGACCTAGGTCAACGATTTGAATATTAGGGTAGGAAACATTTGAGAACCACTGTCTTTCTGGGTCAATGGACAAGTACTTTCCAATTATACAACTTTAAAATTGTCATAAAAAAGTGAAATGATTACCGACCGACTCGTTCTCGCCAGCACGCGACGGCCCGCGGTTTCAAAATAAAGAAGGGCGGCACCTTTGATGACCGCCTCAAACAAAAATGTAAATAATTCAATATCTCTTTTTGCAGAACTGCAAGCAAATGATGGGCGTAGAGGTTTAAACACAGCATTTCTTTTCATGTGTATTTTTTTCTAACTAAATAAGTGTTCTGGATTAAGCTTAAAAAAACGAGTAATTATTGCATGACATTGGGAAATAAAGAGTTACACACGTCTGAGATACCGAGAGATCGAGAAAGACTGAACGTCACGCGAAAAGTCACTAAAATTATCAAAATTGATTTCTATTCTACATACATTATTAAAACTAATTTCCTATGTTGCTAGTCACTGTTACCAATCTGATGTTTGTCATTTTCGTGAATGTTATTATTATTGGCTTGTGTTTGATTTATCATTTATCTCCCTTTCTGACTAATAAGTTAGTATTTTTCAACGCAATCAGTTCACTGTTACTTGTGTGGCAAGTTAATAAAGAAACTCGCATTTTGTGTAAATACTGTAATTGACTATATTTAAGGTTACTGTCGCCAACGTGAAAATGTTGAAAGTACCAGAAAATAGTACATATGTATGCAGTATGTAGGCGGCACAAAAACAATCTTTAGGGAGCGGCACGTTCAGTCTTTCTCGATCTCCCTGTACGATAACAGAAAACAATTATGTGCATTTTAAGTAAAATCAGTAAAATCTGATTTATTTAACGAATTGCCAGTCAGGTACCGAAAACTAAAATATTCAATAAATTTAGAAGTTACCAATATATTATTTTTGATTTACATAAATTGTTCGAAATGGCCTCCGCCTGCATCGATACACTTTTCGGCACTTGGTCCAAAACCCAAAAAGCAACACAAAAAGAACGAACAAGTAGTGTCTGTACGTAATCAAGAACTTAATGACTTGAACGGTAAGTCAATAAAATAAATCTTAACTGTAAATACGTGGCCCAAAATTCAAAAAGAACAAAAGCAACATACAAAAACAACGAACGGGTTCAACGACGTGTGTACTTAACGAAGTGCCCACAGAAACTAAAATATTGCACAAGGGAGAGTATAGTTTTCTTCAGATCTACTAAGCACTCAGAAAACGCCGACGCCTTTCACCTTTACCGCACGGCTAAAGACCTTACTTTACCTACTTTTAAAAAGCCATAAAAAAGTGTAATTATCAACTTGTGTCCTCGCCGACGCGCGGTCTCTAACAAAGGAGCGCGACACTTTGAAAGAGCCGTATTAGCGTATTTTATGGTTAGAGGTGCCGACATACGTGAAGATAAAAGCCTATCCCAATATTCCAGCAGTTCTCAAACAATATTATTGAAAATTTTCGAAATTTTTGTTTATTTTTTTTTCTAAAACTATGGGTTTTAGACCCTATGTTATATAAGGTTTCTTTGCTCGTTTGGTCGTTCCCCACCACCAGTTTTAATGACATGACACTGATTACACCCTGCATAATATCCGAGGATGCGCTGTTCATGTGCTTAATACTTAATAAATCTATTTTCTTCTTCTTCTTCATATTGAGTGGCGAATATGCTGACCGACTGTCTATCGCGCTCTGAGTTCGAGCCCCAGTTCCGATACTGACAATACCGCTGGGTATGGATGTATGTCTACGTTTTTCCAAATGCGCATAACCCCTTTCCGGACAGCCTTGGCTTTGGATTTGGGGGATTTATATGTGGTGTGTTTATGTTTATGTTATATAACTTGAACTATAACTATGAAATTACGTTGAATTGGAGATAAGTTCTGTCCAATTTGATCAAGAATTGATGAAGATATGATTTTTTTAAATATAGTGTTTTTCACTTCTCTCCAAAACTCAAATTCAATGCGAATCATTGGTGATTAACTCAAAAACTGAAGCTTTACAAAAAAAGTGTTAATCACAATTTTTGAAAAATAATTTAACTCCCTACAATTTGGTTTTTCGTATAACGCTCTGCGATACAAAATGGCTAAGTTATGACTATTTGTTGTTAAAAATGTACGTTTTTACGAAAATCGAAATTGCGAATTTATTCCTTTAAATTGCGTTCTAACAAAAAACTTCTTTTGAACTCTCTTATAACCGGCTGCTGATTTTAGAGTCTTCTTCCGCGTAGACTTGGTTGAGTGCTTGTCGTGATCTTCTTCTATAGACAAGTTGGTCGAAAGGTCAAGCACTCAACTAAGTCTATGTGGAAGAAGACCCGGAAACCAGCAGTCAGGTCACCAGTTCCGCGAAAGCCTTAGCATCAAGATTTCTCATAGTTTTTTAAACAGTTAATCAAATGGCATATATTATTTTCCTTAAAATAATTTATTCGAAATATACACATTTTTTGTGAAAAAAAAAACGTATTTTTATCCGAATTTGTTACAAACAATTATCTTTAAACAAACGAGTATTACAAATTCCTATTGCAAAATAAAGCATATTCAAATTTCTTTAAAATGGGACCAACTGCGTCCATTTACTTTAATTACAGCGTCCTCTACAGTCACTTGAATCTGATAAAAAATACGGAAAAAAAAATAACAAAATATTATAATCATTGCCGAAAGTAGTACAAAAAAAAAGGTAATGTAGGTTCTTGAAGCATACTGCTACAGCTAATTGATTACGAAGGAATTTTCTTTTTACTTTTCACTTTTTTTACTACATATGTTTGAAAATTACGTTTTTGGAATAATTTGGGTGATTTTGCATAATTCTGAATTATTCGCAAATATACATACATACATACATACATACATACACATTTTAGATATATAGGTTATTTACCACAATTAAAGCTAACACAATCATCTTGAATTTGCTTCTTGGTACGTATCGATCGGATGTTTCTAGACAAAATTGCAGATATTTAAAATTGGACAAAAGAACGGCATTTTCTCCGCCCAAAAATAGATGATTTTTAACCGTTAATATACACAGGGTAGACCATTAATAATAGGCCATAGTTCAAGAGTAGATTCTTTGGATCAAAATATGAGGATATAACCAAACATGCTTTAGAAAATTGTTGCTGTGGAAAAAGGTACAAAACTGTAATTTTCTTTTCTTTTTTTGCAATATCTCAACTACTTCTTGATTGATCTTCTCCCAATTTGGTAAGGAAACATTTCTTAAGTTAGGAAACAATAATGTATGTATAACATCACGCTAGGCCATGGAGGGCGCCTCATGAGCTATACCTGATGATGAATATTTTCTCTCTTTTTTTTTACGAAATATTGTGGTACTTTTGACTAGAAAATTTCATGCAGGACTAACTTCTACGCAAAATAGGTACATTTGATACAGAGCTGCCTAGTAGTTAACTACAATTGTAGTTTAACTACAATTTAACTACTAACTACAAGTACTTTTAGGTAGTTGTGAATACATTGGTATTGTATTGAGTATCCTCTACTCAAATTACTTTTTAAAAGTAGTTAAAACTACTAATGTAATTTTAACTACTAAAGTAGTTGCAACTACTGTTTATGTGTTTTCATAGAATCTGTTTTTATATCTTTTTCTCAGAAATATGCTTGATAAATATCCAGCCCAGTTGCTCAGTGACAAAAAGAGTCTGAGCAACATATAGCCCTGGTATTAAGTTGAGATGGCTACAGTCAATTAACGATTTTATTAATGTTGCCTTAACAAGACATACATTGAAAAGTTATTTGTAAATTCTGCTTTAAAAATTTAAAGAAATGATGCAGAGATTAATACACAACCACCCGAGAGCACTAGAATCGAGGAAAAACTAAAAATATATATAAATTCGGTTTTGACTAATCCACCGTAATCACGGCCACAACTAATACAGCCATCACCAATTACGACCAAAAGGATGAAAATACTGAATTGGGCAATAAAATGAAGTTGCAACTTCTAACATACTTGGATAATTTTCGGAGCAACTTTGAAATGCTGAATTATTATCGAGATTATTATCCAACTTTTAAGAAATTATGTGTATAAAAAATAAATACGTATTATTTCTGCGTACATCATTGTTAAAAAATATTATTTTGTTGATCTTCTATTTTGGTCAGACTTGCACCAATGGTATATGAAAGAAACGAATGTTTTCTTTAAAAGTTTTCTGCTGAATACCCAAAGTAATATATTTTTAAAATTATGTGTATATTATAATACATACGCCTTTACCTTCATCAGCTCCTGTAGAACGTGTTTTCCTTTGCGGGCATGTTAAATGCCCAAAAAAGAAGTTCATTACCCGATTCTAATTTTGAAATATTAGTAATGTTAAAAACGAATGGCAATTTGTAAATGGGTTTTTGTGTTTTTCTTTAATTAATAAAAATGGTAATCTCACTAGCCCAATTTGTAGTGTTTCCTTAATCCCTCAATAATAAACTTTAATAATATTGGTAAAAAAAAAATCATGCTTTGTAAGTGTAAAGTGTACTACAAAAGTAGTTGTAAATGTAATTGAAGACACGTAGTTAAACTACTTTTTCGAAATAAAAGTACTCGAGTACTTTTCAACTACAATAAATTTTTAATAAGTACTCTGTAGTTAGTAGTTAACTACTTTTTCAAAAGTAGTTTGGCAGCTCTGATTTGATAGAACTTGATAATTTCAACCGTTTTCGAGAAAACTGCCGCAAAGATTTGAAGAATTCTTTGTAAACAAACTCAATTTGAAAAGTACAAATTGCATTTATTGAAAAGTGTGCTTTGGTGACGTCTTAGTTCTGTCAAAATGTCAAACTAATGAAATTGTACGAAAATGACAGAACCAAGACGTCACCAAAGCACACTTTTCAATAAATACAATTAGTACTTTTCAATAAATACAATTAGTACTTTTCAAATTGAGTTTATTTTCAAAGAATTCTTGAGATCCATGCGGCAGTTTTCTCGAAAACAGTTGGAATTATCAAATTCTATCAAATGTACCCTTTTTACGTAGAAATGACCTCTGCATGAGATTTTCTAGTCAAAAGTGCCACAACGTTTCATAAAAAAAGAGAAAAATATTCATCATCAGGTATAGCTCTTGAGGAGCCCTCCACGGGCTAGCGTGATGGAATACTTACATTATTGTCTCTTAGCTTAAAAAATTGGGAGAAGATCGATTACCAAATTGGGAGAATATCGATCAAGAGGTAGTTGAGATATTGCAAAAAAATCCCACAATTTTGACACTCTGTATCTTTTTCCACAGCAATAATTTACTAAAGCATGGTTGGTCCAAAGAATCTGCCCTTTAACTATGGACTATTATTAATGGCCCATACTGTATATTTTATCAGTATAGATATCGAGAAAAAATTGTGGAGATGTTAGGTACAGCATTTATCTCAAAAAGTTTTTTGGTTCGGTTCATTTGACTCAAAATTACCCAAGTAATTTGAAATACACTGAGCATACTTTCAAACGTGATAATGCCGTATATTCTTCAATCCGGACGACTATTATCTATCTTGGCAAATACCTCTTGAGCAAGCAAGCTTTGTTAGAGGACGCAGTACCAGGGAGAAAAAGGTGAATTTACGACAACTTATCGAGAAGGCAAGAGAATATTACTTGACTCTGTATTTTTGTTTCATAGATTACACAGGCACACAAAATAAAAAAAAAACATTTTTTTTCTGGTACTCCATTGGGTAAACCATATGTATTTCGACGTGCTGAACACGAATCGGGTGTCTGTTTAGCTCCATTGGCCACCATTTCTGTGTAAAACGCGTAAATAACCTAAAGAAAAACTCATCATTTAGGTTATTTTCGCGGTTTACTAAAAATTGGTGGGTAACGGAGCTAAACGGATAATTGATTCATATTCAGCATGACGAAATACATAAGGGTTACCTAATGGAGTCCTAGAAACAGATCACTTTTCACTTTTTTTTTGTGTGTCTGTGTAATATATTTGCATACGCGATTTTCTAGAAAATGGTGATATTCATATATTACACAGACACACACAAAAACAGAAGGTCTGTTTCTGGGACCTCATTGGGCAACCCTCATGTATTTCGACATGCTGATTACGAATCAGGTATCCGTTTAGCTCCGTTACCCACTAATTTTCAGTAAATCGCGAAAATAACCTAAATTATGAGGTTTTTTAAATTATTTTCGCGATATACAAAAAATGGTGGCCAATAGAGCTAAACCGACACCTGATTCGTGTTTAGCATGTCGAAATACATATGGCTTACCCAATGGAATACCAGAAATAGACCACTTTTTCTATTTTGTGTGCCTGTGTTATTTATCGTAAGGCTTTTGATAATGTGGGATGGGTTAAACTATGGGTTGTATTATTGGAGATGGAAATACCCAAACTTTAGGTCTTATTTGACGACTGTATAAAGAAAGCTATGAAGAAAGAAAGCTATGAAGAAAGAAAGCTATGAAAATAACCAACACAAATACAAAGTTGGTTTAATGTCTATAGTGGACACGTGATGCGACGTGTGCTGAGGACTGGCAAGATGGAGTAGTTATAGGCTGAACCAAGATTTGCAACTTGAGATTTGCAGATGGTTCATTTAGTTGCAGCGAACGAAGATGAGTTCACACACAAGTTAGGCGAGCTTCAGGCAAAATCTCTGGTTATGATTTATGTGTATATTTGTAATATATATAAAACGAGAATTATGATGGTAGACCGAGCAAATAGTAGCCACCCAGATGAGCTAAGGATAGGTGAGGCAGTAAAAAATAGTGCAACTTAAAGTTCTTATGAACTTCGAATATGAGATTCGGCAAAGCATAAACACACAAAGATCAGACTTACTAGCGCCTTAGTTTCCTCCATCTTTCTTTACACCTTTTAAGGCCGGCTTATCAATGCAGATTTGCGTGCTAACTAACTCCTGGATAATTTAAACCTCAGGTCCAAGTAAGTATTAAACCCGCATCCTTTTATCCACTACATTTTATGGTGTGGAAACCATTAAATAACCTGAGGTTGGTAACGCTTCTTATAGAGTTGCCAGCTTTAAGTTGGTTGTGATTGATCGAAAAATGCGTGATTTTTATTGTTAGTTTTCTCAGTTTTGTTACTAAATTAAAAACATTTGGTTGCTTTTGTCTCTTTTCTTTGAAAGATAAAAGGTAGATTTACTCACAATTTTTTTTATGGTTTATTTACACAACTGATTAAACTAAAGTTGAAAAAAGAGAATATTATTTAGGTGTTAAGCAAATCACAATCACAAATCACAAACTTATACACTTTTTTATTTATTATGAAATATTAAAATAAATAAATAATACCTATATAATATTCTGTAATCATGATGAAAGCAAATAAATAAAAAATAATTAATTATAAATTTGAAAGGGTAATAAACATTATTAGTTGCGTAATGTCTCTTTATCAATAACTGAATTTGTTTCAAAATAAATATTAATGTAGGTTTTCTTAATTCAAACCTGATGAAAACGTTCACATTGTCATTATCTTCAAAGGGATTATTTCATTGCCTAAGTATGTAGGGCCGTCTGTCCTCTTCCAAAACATCGTTATCATCATCGCTTATTTTGTCGAAAGATTCCATTGTTAATAATTTTAGAAAAAAATAATTTATTTTCCACGCAATCAAAGACAAGGAACATAAAATTTGTGTGTTAACCTGGGTTATGTCTGTTAGACCCAGGGTCTAACAGGCGTAACCTCCACTTTGAAGCTCGAGCTAAATTAACTGACTTTAACCCAGAGATGGGTAAAGGAAACTTTCCAATAAACGTTTCCAGGAAATTTTCGGGAGTTGACGGAACGAAGTTTTGATAAAAATCACAGATGGGTAAAGGAAAAGTTTTCAGTAAAATATTTGAATCTTCCGAAAGTTCCCAAAGGAAATTTTCCCGAAATTTTGGAAACTTTCAAATATTCAAATATTTTATTGAAAACTTTCATTTTTATCAAAATTTCGTTCTGGGAACTTTCAAATGGAAAGTTTCCTTTACCCATCTCTGCTTAACCCAAAGGTTACTTTTAACCTCAACCAAAATAAATCCTGTATTGATAAATTGGCCCTGAGTCATAGACTTAGGGAAGCAGACAGACGATGTATCGATGTTTTCAAGATGTGGGTCTGGATACGCTTGCTATGAATTCCCTGGACAACCAATCGCATTAACAGCTTGATTCTCCACGAAATACGTCCCGAAAACCGAGTTTTCAGTATTTTATTTTCTCGAACTCTCTCATTTTTTGGCTACATTAACCGAATAGGACAATACAGAACGGTTGATAGTTGAGGGAAAGCCTAATAGCAAGAGGCGAGGAGGACGCCCTTCAAGGCGTTAGGCGTCAAGGAGCTGATGGGAAAGAGCGTCTGTTCACCTGAAAGGCACCCGCGACAGATCTCGTGATGCCGTCAGACGTGCCATATAGCAATAGGAGTCCAACAAGAATAATGCTTGGCTCATAAAACGTCTAAGGCGTTGTGAATAAGAAGTATTAAATTTCATTGTTTCGTCCAAAATAATTTGTTAAACGAAAAATTAAAGCCTGATTTGAATATCATCTTTAAACAGTCGTAGCTCCCTCAGAAAGCATTTTCTGAGAACTTTTATCTTTATTTTTGAGTAATTAATCCACCTCGCAAGAATTCTAATGTTATTTCCGGACACTCTGTATAGCGACATGATATCTGATGAATAAATGCATATTTTAAGTACCTAGCTAGGTACAAAGTAAATCCAGTGATTTTAAATTTTATTAAAATCTGGTTCTCAGTACTTATGTCCTATTTTTTAAAACGCCCTCGTATTATAGTTAATCCACACTGTGCAATTTTATGCAAATATCCTCGTTATTTACATAATCTTTTGGGCGTGTTAAAGTAAACAATAACAGAGTTGGATATTTTTAAACTTGTATACAAACATTATTATAAGATTTTGAAGGTACTGCCACAGTCTATTTTAATCTGAATCTCATTAGTAAACCAGATAAGTCAAGGATGAAATAAGTTATCTTCTTGTATGGAGAAAATTTAGTTACACTTGATTAAAATTGTAATATTTTATTAAAGGTATTAAAATTATTAATGAAACAGGTGTTAATTGTGGTATACTTCTTTTTACGCTCATACGATGTTAACTTACATTTAACAACAATATATCTATGGTGTCAAGGATTGGCAAAACTATGTTTATTACCTTGAGACGGGAATAATTAATTAATTAAAGTGTTAAATGCATTCAGAAACGTTTAAGATAATTAACTTAAGAATGATCATTAATTAGTATACAGTTTATAACGCCTCTAAGGAATAAATTGGTCATTGTACCTAGAAAGGAAAAACAGCTTAAATGAAAACGAGAATTTCACATCGTCTGCGTTTGTATGAAATACAATCCACTGCTAATAATATGAAACGAAATGTATAAAAATTGTGTTTTCTATTAGAGAATGTTATCTCTTTCAATTTTAAGAATAAGTAATATCATATACATACATAACTGGCATATAACGGGTGGATTTGCCCAATCATTCTTTTATTATTTTTTAACATTTAGGAAAAGAATTCTTTAATTTTTATGAATATGTAGTATTATGCATATGCTATTCAACTAGGATAACAGGAGATATTGTTCAGTTCAGTTTTTAAATATTTGTGAGAAAAATAATAAATATAAAAATACTGAAGATGCTCACACATTCATTCGGTTCTAAGAGATCAAATTCGTCATTTCTAGTGTACCAATTATATAAAAATGTTGAGCATCAGCTGCTACTATAACTGAACATAGTTTTTGTGTCATCGACATGATAATTTATTGAAATTGAACTTTTATAAAAAAAAAGAAAATTTAAGAGAATGCCAAAATGAACATTTAGACAATATTCTATGAACTATCAGAACAGTAAGAAATCGGTATGGGGAAGCATATAGGGCTTCCAGATTCCGCAAAATTGCGCTTATTTTCAAAACTGTTAATCCGATAGGCACCAAAATCAATAGATCTGGAATCCTCATTGGGCGAACATTAAAAAAATCAATATCGATAAATGAGGAGTCTTCCAAGGAGACTCTTTAAGTACTCTATTATTCTACTTGTCACTCTTACCTCTCTCTCTCTCTCTCTCTCTCTCTCTCTCGAATGAATTTTGAAAATAAAATGGACATAAATCCGGATCAACTAATAGAAAGAAACATAAAACCACTCGCCTCTTCTATATGGATGATTTTAAGTTATACGCATCCGGTAAAGAGCATCTATTCCTTTGTGGATGGTATATAATTATACTCAATACTAAAAATTAATATATAACTGGATGTAAATATAAGCAATATGAAAATATATACATAATATTAAATCATATAGTTCACATGGAATATAATTCACAAGAAAAGAAATAGAATGTAGGAGAATTGTTGTAAACTGTAGAAAAGAATATTTCTATGCTGTTAGAAATAAAAAAAAATGGAGTGTAGAATTGCACTTGTAATTAATATAAAAATGATTGTAATCCTAGTAATTCGCAAACTATGGTAGAAGGGAAAGAATAAACTTTTACTTCATCATTCAGTGGATGCTTGGTAACGCAAACAAAATTTTGAAAATTTGTATTGTTCAAATAGGTTTAGAATGTCATATCATGAAAAGTCAAGATTTTAAGTTTAGACAAAAAAAATTCTCTATGTAACTTTTTTGTGCGCACGATTACTCTGGAATCGTTTAAAGATATTGACTTGAAAGGTACACGTTTGTATTCTAACGAAATCTGAAAATAGATTATATTTTTACCTTATTCCGTTGAAGTGTTGGGGATAAATTGGAGCAAATGAGAGTAAATAGGTAAATTAAGCAAGTAAGAGTCAAAATTAGTATTTATTATATATAAGAGAAGCTAAGGTATCAAAATTTTTGGAATTAGCCACCCCCACTACCACCCTCACCCCGCTATTAAAGGGGGTGAAAAAAAAAAGTGATTTAGTGTAAGTACAAGAACCAAAGGCCTCAAATTATTGTTTCACACCCTTCCACCACCCTCAACTCCACTGTCGATGTGGCATATCGTTTTATGGGTTTTTGGCGATTTGAAATGTTTATTATATTATTAAATAAACATTATTTCCACATATAAAATTTTTTTTCGTTGTGAGACACTTGGATAGAAAATATGGATGTGGATTCCTTGGGCAGCAGCGGTTTTTATATGAAAAAATAAGGAATAACTTTTGTTCAAAATTTGTATTATTAAAAATTGATAGATTACATTTTCACTCAAAAAAGGAGGAAGGAAAAGTTCACATTTCCATGTCTCTTCTGTTTCTTGTATTGAAAAACGCATATTTAAGAAAATTAAAGGACGTCAACGTAGAGTGCCCAAAAATGTGTAAATAAAATCGACGATTTTTAAGTTTCACAGGACAGCTAATATTTAACTGCAAAGTTTAAAGCCTGTTTGAACATTTTTTTTACCGTCACCATACTTCCACTCCACTACGTGGATGTGGAAAAAATATGTAAAATTTGGAAATAATCTCATGTAATGATATATTCTATATAGACAATTATTGTAGTGAAGGGTATCATCCTCAGTTTCTATATGGTCCCCATATTTGCCATTGCATCCAAGGGGTGAAAATCACCCCAAAATTTAGATAATTAATAATTGAAAAAGTATTGCTAAATTTTTAAAAAGTAGTATATTTGTGTCTTTCGGATCACTGATTACGATCAGAAGTAAAAATTTAAAAACTTAAAATGAGGATGGAATTTTTTCCAAAGCAAGGGTTTTAAACGAAAAAAAAAAATAAATAAATAAACATCTAGGTGATGATGTATATTAACGAAAAACAATATTTTTGAGAGTACTTTTTAATTACTGGACAATTACAGTAACAAAGTGGCGTGTTTCACAAAATGTGAAGACGCACATTGTTTCGGCCATAACTTCTTTGTTTTTTTTTCATGATAAAGAAACAAACAGAGAATTATTTTAAAGTTTGATTAATTATCTATAATTCTAGATCTTAGAATCTTTGACGCAAATGTCATAGTTTCTAAGATATTCGACATTTAAACTAAATGCTTAATACCATAAACTTTCCGATGCCATCTTTAAACTTAACTTTCTCCGAAAATATTAATCCTACATAAATAAATAGAAAAATAAATTCATTCTCAGTTTACAAGATTTGTTTTTAATCACCTTCATTTTTTTTTTTGTAAAACCAACACTTATTGAGATATTAGCAAAGAAACAATAATTTTACGTTTTTTTTGAAAATTTCCTTATAGTTTAAACTGCATTTTTTTTCTAAAGCAAGAACAAAAAATTTTGAGCGTCTATATCATAATACGTTAACGAAGAACAGTATTTGAAAATAATATTTTTGTAATTACTGACTACTTATAGTAATAAAATGGTGACGTTTTTATTAAAAAAAATGTGAAGAAGTACATTCTTTCCGTCATAACTTCTTTGTTTTAATGCTATAGAAATAGTCAAAAAATATCATTTGAAAGCTTAATTAATATTCTTTTATTTTGGCTGTTAGCATTTTTGATGTAAGTGCCATAGTTTCTGAGATATTTACACTAAACTAAATACACCATATTATAAACGTTCGGACGCCATTTTTATAATTCCAGGTTTCCCAAACCATTAATTCTGCAGAAATCAGGTAAAGACGAAGTTCATCCTCAGTTGAGTAGCTTTCTTATGTGTCGCTAGCATTTTTTCGCTAAATTTAGTACTTTTCGGTTATTTCACCAAAATCTATTTGAAAGATCTCTTTCTTCAAGCTAAAATAGCAATTTTCAAGTTCTTATAACCTAAATACCATTTCTGATAAAAAGTTGCATACAGCTTTTTCTTCCCAAAATTTGGTTCTTCTTCGTATAACATTAACTCCGAAGTTAAAACTTCTAGTTATTGTATTATAATATGACATTCATTAATGCAAATTAAAGTGAACCTAATATCAAAGGATAGAAAGTACTGATAATCAGAATTTACTTCACATCAAATAAATGAGCATTGCTTTATACGATATTTCAAATAAAATAACAAATTCTTAGGGACATTTAGAAACACATGCAGTTCCAGATAAAAAGTAACCTTCTTACAGCCAGTGTTACATTTACTAAAGGCGGACGCCTGAAATGTATGCGAGTTTCGTCTTTCATATTCAAACCACGAATATAAAAATCAACCCTCGTATCACCCTAACTGACATTTTTGAGCATGTGTGGGAAAGATAAATAGGAGCGAACGTGAAAAATGTTTCTGCTGAATTAATTGCACATTACACAATACGATCAAAAAAATAATTGATAAGGGTTGGCCGTGTGAGAGGGGAACAAATTTAACTGAAACAGAGAAGTGTAGGAAGTAGTGGACAGAAATTTCCACGACAGAGGAGGTTTATGATTATTTTAATATAATAATTAACTAAGACATACGTTACAAATAGAATATAATAAATATACATATATTATAATAGTTATTGGTATATCTAGGCACTAGAGTTAAACTTTTTATCACGATGTGGAATTTAGTTGCCGAGGCCTGTAGGACCGAGGTAAATAAACCACGTAAGTGATAAAAAGAAACTGCAGTGGCAAGATGCATATCAAGTTTTTTTTTTTATTCAGAAATTGTGAAATTAAGATTAATCAACACTATTTTGGAAATAATTCTAAGTGATATTAAGAAATGTCATAATTATTTTTTGTCATACCTCCCTGGTAAGTATACTCTAATTCCATTGTTTTGTCGATCGTAAGTGATACTTTTTGTACCAAATACTTGTCATTAGCAACGGGTCATTATTTTTCATAACGTCCCTAGGGAAATAAAGTAAATTTGGGAAAATTTTCCCATTTATATAACAAAAGTATTAAATGTTTTAACTTCTTTGGAAGTAAATCCAGACAAGTCTTACTTGCTATATCTTCTACATCCGACTTTATTTTCAAAAACTGTTCAGAACTTTTATAATAATTTGATTTGATTTATCCGCGTCCTAAATTTATTTTATTGACGGTTGCCGTGGATATTCCAAGCATTGCTACCCTTACTATTTGCTTAGCAAATATGAAACCTGACTCAAATTTTCCACTAGTTTTCCATAGCTATTTATGTATCAAGTGACTATTTTTGGTCGAGAATACAGTTTGCAAGTTGCAAGTATTCGAGATCAAAAAATCGCACAAGTCCAGAATTTGATCAAAATTAAAAATCATTGAAATTTCGATTAAAATAATGTCCAAGGTCGAAAATATCATTTTAACGAGTTTTTTGTTTAGAAAACTGTACTACGATAATTTTGTTTGAAATTAAACGCAAGCTGCCAGGTTTTTAAAATTATTTTTAAAATTTTTAAAATTTCAATTTTTTAATTTTTTAATTTTTTAATTTTTTAATTTTTTAATTTTTTAATTTTTTAATTTTTTAATTTTTTAATTTTTTAATTTTTTAATTTTTTAATTTTTTAATTTTGATTTTTCACCCTTTACCCCAAAAAAAGTGGTCTGGCCTGCGGACCATACCAGTGTATCCTTATGTACTTTGACCCTCTGAAACCGAATCAGAAGTCAGAATTGTCAGATTCGCTCGTTTTTCACATTTAACCCCAAGAATCACCCCGCCCGCGCCCCCTCCAAAAAAAGTGACCTGGCCTGCGGATCAGATTAGTGTATCCTTATGTATTTGGGCCCGCTGAAACCGAATCCGAAGTCAGAATTGTCAGATTGGGTCGTTTTTCATTCCTAACATCCCAAAAAACACCCACCCCAAAAATGGGATATCAGTTAATAATGCTCATCTTTTTCCGCTCAATTTTTGGCAAATTGAAGGTCATAATATTTGTAATCAGCATGCAAAAAAACATAAGATAGGCGCATTGGACCCAAAATTGACATCTTCTTTAAAATAATTTATCATGATCCGTGAAATGAAATACGGCAGGATCAAAAGAGAGCACCATGTTTTTGTTCGCAAGTTAGTTCCGGATTTTCCATTAGTTTCGAAAATTCTGTTTCTCTGTATCTTGCTTGAATAAGGTGTTATCTTTGCATTTAAAAAATGTCTAATGGATGCATGGCAATAGGGACTAACCTGGGTTATCCGCAAGGAAGTTAAGTAGTTACAGTCTATAGGAATTGTAAAAATGTTTATGGTCCTTGAGAAGTTATAGTGCACTGAGGGACATTTAAAAATTCAATACTTATTGCATACACTAATAAAAATTTAACATGTAATTACAGGACACTGAAAGTATTTCGCATAGAATATGCACTGGTCTTTTTGTAGTAACAGTTCAAGTGAATATTGCAAACACACTTTTTATACACAAAACAAATATAATCTAAGTGGCGTAGTATTTTTTTATATTCGTTAAAATTCCTATATATCGTATAAAGATTTAATTAACATTGGCATTGGCGTATCAAACTATGTGGGTGCAGACTAGCGGTCGACCCACAGACGGTCGACCTCTGGCTGGAGTGCGGGTGGCTTGACGTCACACTGCGTTTTCGTGCGCTCTATTTTCATTATTTATTTTGAGGGAGGAGTTGAAAAAAAAATCTAATATTTTGCACATTTACTAATTACGAGGTGTACTTTCGAAATATGCTAAAAAAAAAAGCTAAATGAGCCCATTGCAGCATGTAGAGAGTGACCTCAAAACAGAATTGCATAGAGATAAGTATGGAGTGCATTAAACCAAAAATATGTTGTTAATAAAGTTGTCTGCGAGATACAATTCACAAGATTAATTAATAAGTAAATATTTTTGGACTTTTTGCCACAAATGACGTGTGTACGTGTTTTTCCGATGTTAATTTATTATCCAGGTAAACACCTAGAAATTTAACACAATCCGTGGATTATCGTATTATCTAATGTGTGTGTTGTCTTAGACTAAAAATCATCGTTTCAGTTTTGTTCCCATTTAGCTTTAAATTATTTGATAAAAATCAGTCTCGAACGGTGGATTGAGTATCGCGTACATTTGAGAGCCATTTGGTAATATTATTATTATTATATATTAATGTGGTGTCGTCCGAAAAAAGGACAGATCTTACTGAGACGGTGTTGTATGCCAAGTCATTAATAAAAAATAAGGACAAGAGTTAGGCCTAATACAGAGTTGCTATAGTCAACACACTGGGATCTGTCTTGAAGATATGATGATAGTAACTTCTGGCCGGTAATAGGAAATTTATAAAAAACTAACTTTTTTAACTTTTTTATCAATATATCATGAGAGACGCAGTCACTTTACTTAAAAGTTAAACCGCTGCCAAGGAATCAGTACTTCCACATCCAGATTTTCTATCCAAGTCTCTCACAACGAAAAAATTTTTATATGAAAATAATTGTTTATGGAACTTTAACAATATAATATTTAAAATTGTCTACCCCAAAAACCCACAAAACGATATGCCACATCGGTAGTGGTGATAGTGGGAGTGGGTGAAGTAAATACAATTTTTGAGGCCTTAGGTTCTTGTATACACACTAAATCACAGTTTTATTTTTTTCACCCCCTCTAATAACGAGGTGAGGGTGGCCATGGAGGTGGCTAATGCCAAAAAATTTCTTGAGACCTTAGCTTCTTCTACATATACTAAATACCAATTTTATGGACTCTTGCTTGCTTGATTTACCTATTTACCGCTCAACCCTTCAACCGATTAGGGTGAAAATATAATCTAGTTCCAGATCTCGTTAAAATACATATGTGTACCAAATTTCAAGTAAATATCTTAAACAGTTCCAGAGTAATCGTGCGCACAAAAAAAGTTACAAACAGACCGACCGACAGAACGACAGACAGAATTTCTTTTCTCAAACTTAAAATTTCGACGTTTCATGACATTCTAAGCCAATAAAAATTTTCAATTTATTTTTTTGCATCACTCTACTTCCACTGGACTTGGAACTAAAAACTGAACGTACAAAATTTGGCTATTTATCATATCCGTTAGTGTATTTATAGCTAAAGTGATGGACATTTTAGCTAAACTGGTGATAGTTAAATAAATTAAAATTCTCAAAATAAGATGTCATTTGCATTTTTAACCCGGTTTCAAAAATTTTTGCAAAAAAGGTATTATGGAGATTGGTCTATAATTGGCAGGATCATCAATGTCGCCTTGTTTGTGAATTGGAATAGCTTTTGAAATTTTGAGAATTTTAGAAAATACATTGTTTCTAATTCGTTGATTCACAAGTTTGGTTAAAGGAATGTATATAATGTGCTTAACGGAATTGAGGATTTTCAAGTTTATATCATGAGAGTCTTTACTAGCAGTCTTTTTTAAGTTGTTTAGTATATCAAGAATCTGTACATAAGAAACTTCGGAGAAACTAAATTCAGTATTATGTCCACCTAAGTTAATAAGTTGTCTTCAAAGTTTTGTTTGAGGGGGTAACATATTTATTGTGTTTTTCAGCAACCATTCCAAAGTAATTGTTGAGATCCTCAGAATTAATAACAGAGTTTGAGCGTGTATTATTGCTTCGCGATTTATTATTATTAATGACATTCCACATTGCTTTGTTTCGATTATTAGGTACTTTGGGAAATGTACTTGTCATGAGCCTCAACTTTAGCCTTCCTTAACTCGGATTTATAGTGTGCTTTTTTAATATTTAGAAGATATTTTAAATTAGGTGTTGGATTTATTTTTTTAGAAATATTGCAAAAAACGTAGTGACTCTCTCATTTATATCAAATGGTCAGAAAATCAATTTACTGTAGTTCTTCTATTATAATTTTTTATTTTCTGGCAAGTTGATTTCTATCGCGCTAGTGATTATGTTTAAAAAGTCTTCAAATTTATGTATAGGGTCTAGTGATTTATTTACAAAAATCTATCAAACTAAAACTTTGTTTCACAAAACTCCAGTCTACAGATATTAAGTGCTGATTTAATTGAAGTTAATTAATTTTCGGCCTCATTGTTAATAATTTAGTCAATGTTTAGATTTTGAAAGATGGTCTTTTTGCAGGCTATTAGCAGAAATGCCTGTAAATTTTATTGAGAAATTTGACTTCTTGGGCGATTTTTTAGGAATTTCAAAGTCGAAAAGCTTGTATCAATGTAAAATGATGTAACAAACTATATAATTTTTGCTGGATTTGCATGATTGGATTAAATTTTTATCAGGTACTTGTTCATTCATCATTCGCATTAATGTCAGTTTCTTCAATATGTTCAGTGCCTTCATCGACAAGAGATATTTTCTTTAGCTCACAGACATCTACTATAATAGGTCATCTCAATTATAGATAAAATTGCCTAATTCTTCTAGATTTTCAGCAGTGGTATTTTCATTAAATTTTAGGAGTGCTTTGCTTAACTTTTCCAACATTGGTGCTTTTAGTTCATGAGTATTATCTTTTTTTTCCAAAAATTTTTTCGGTCCAAAAAAGAAAAATCGGCCAAAAAGTTTCATCTTTACTAAACCGACTATTTATACTTTCCTTAACTGTGTCTATAATGACGCTATGAACATTTATTTTACAAGTCTTTATAATATCTGATATAATTTCGTCATGTGTCTGCTCATCGGGTATCCTTTTCCTTTGCGATTTATTTCACTAGTCAGTGTGATGTTATGGTTTATTCTCTCTTGACATTAACGATTTATTTTGTGCAAAATCGACGCCTTACAAATAATAGGACTCTCTAAACCTTTTTAGTAATCAAACACTGCAACTCTCACTTCTCTAATGTGTTTACTAAACAAATAAATTAATGTGGACATCTAGAAGACTTTAGAAACCAAAATCCCCAATCTTTCAACAACCTTGTTGATATTAATCCCTCACAAACACAGACACATGCTTTCAGGAAAAAAATACCCAATATGGAGTAATATATATTATATATTATATATACATATATATTCCAAGGCATATAGAGTACTTGATCGAATAATATTAATAATAAATAGATTAATTTATAAATCTTTATATAAATGGAATACAGTTTCAGTTTTCAGTCTTCCTTGAGAAAGAATAACACTAACACATCTTAGTATGAATACTAAGCTTGTTAAATGAACAAGTTCTATTTATACTCCCCTTGCTTACCAAAGAGAAATATTGCAACAGTGACAGAATCACTCACTGAAGAAGTGGGATATACTTTTACTGAAAAACATGCAGAGTGGACACCTAAATAAATAACGAATGAATGAAATTTGATACTTCAAGTGAAAAATATACAGAATGGGCCCCTTAAAAAAGTAATTAAAGAAAATATGTGACAAAGACAATAATATCACAGCCACACAAAAAAAAATTAAATTTATTTTGCAAAGGTGAAAGCTACCTATCCCTATGTTTTCTGAGCCGCTGATTCCAAATATCACGTCAAAAATATATGTTTCACTGCGCAAATTGACTATTAAATCTAATGGAACGACACGCGTTGACAAGAAACTTCTGAATCGTTTAAAATGGCTCTCGTCACATACTCCATAATACGCTTGTGAGGGGTGGCTGACCGGAGTTATTACAGAGAATATTGATAGGTCGAGTATCTTTTAAGCAGGAGATGCCAAAACAACCCCCGGGGGTTGGAACCAACCCCTCCCTGAGTGACAAAACATTCCGAAAATAATGCATACGGGCTGAAGAACAGTTTCCTCCAGTTTTCGAGGACGAGTAGCACGATAATTGCAATACTTTCCCCCACTCTCCCGGAACTACCCTCAAATGAAAAAAAAAACGGCCCCTTTTTCTGATTTTTCTGTACTATGCTTGTGAGGGCTTGATGATCAGGATTATTACGGAGAATATTGATAAATCGAACATCTCTTAACCAGGAGACGCCAAAACAACCTCGAGGGTTGTAACCACTCCCTCTCTAAATGACAAAACATTCGGAAAATACTGCGAGAACGGTTTCCTCCAGTTTTCGAGGGCGAATAACAGGATAATTGCAATACATTCCCCCACACTCGGGACTACCTTGGAACTACCTCCATATGAAGAAACTACCCCTTGTTCTAATTTTTCCGCACTACGCTTGTGAGGGCTTTACAAATCGGGTTTATTACAGAGAATATTGATAAATCAAACATCTTTTGACCAGGAGACGCCATACAACCCCGGCGGTTGTAACCACTCCCTCCCTAAATTACAAAACATTTTCGGAATGCTTTGTCATTCAGAGAGGGGGTTGTTATAACCCCCGGGGATTGTTTTGGCGTCTCCTGATCAAAAGATACTCGACTTATCAATATTCCCTGTAATAGCCCCTGCAATAGCCTCAAAAGCGTACTATGGAAAAATCAGAACGAGCTTTTTTGGGGGAAGATGTACACCACCATCATTTCCGTGGTACGATAGAACGTTGGGAGTATGTGACGAGAGCCATTTTAAACGATTCAGAAGTTTTATTTCAACGCGTGTCGTTTTATTAGATTTAATAGTAATTTAACCCCGAATTTGGGGATGAAATGTCAATTTGCGAAAAACTGAGCAGTGAAACATATATTTTTGATGTGATATTTGGAATCACCGGCCCAAAAAACATATGTGGCTTTCACGTGTGGAAAATAAACTTTTTGTGTGGCTGTGTATTTAGTATGTAGTTAATAGAATTGTCAAAGTAGAAAGCTGTTATATTTTTAGTGAAAAATATATAGGGTGGTCATTCTGAAATTAAGTAATTAACAAACGATGGTGGAAAATAATATTTAGAATATAGTTTAAACTATAGCTTAGAAGAAAATTTGACATACTTTTAGTAAAAATATACAAGGTGGTTACTTGGGAAATTACGCAGACAAAAAAATATTTGCAATGTAATTGTCATTGTCATTGTCAGGAAGAAAACCAGATAGGTATACTATTGATATATTGATAAAAACATATACAGAAAAACTAATTAATAAATGAAAGGTGCCAAAACAGACAGGGAAATTTTGTGTACACTTTTACAGATTTAAAAAAATTAAGATAGAGATTATTAAGTTTAAAATCAATAATCGAACATTTTTGTAGTTCATCTACAGTTCAATAGAGTGTTATCAGATTAGTTTCACTTCGAATTTTCCTATTTAATTTTTAAGAATAGTATTACAGTTTTCAAAACTACGACTGCGCCAAACTGTCATACTAAATATACAGGGTGGTTCATCTGGATAAGGCCAAAATCAAATGGAGAGGTTCCCAATCAAGAGATGTTAAACCTCTAATGCAAGCTCTACACCGGCACGGTAGCTCAATCGGTTAAGGCGTATTGAGTGGCGAATATGCTGATCGACTCGCTACCGCGCTCTGGGTTCGACCCCCAGCCCCGGTATTGACAACACCGGTGGGTGTGGATGTATGTCTGCGTTTTTCCGAATATGTAACCCCCTTATGGACAGCCTTGGCTTTGGATTTGGGGGTTGTCTACTATCTGTGGTGTGGTGTGTGTTTGTTTATTGCCCGATGCGCCTCGTCGAATGTCTCGGCGAGACATTTGGCGAGACAAAGAAACCGAGCGTTGCCAACCACACTCAGAATTCGCAAGACGCAGGAGTCGTAGTACGTGTTCGGCATCATGGACATCGAACTGGCCGGTGCTGCAGCCCCTTGCGCATATTACTATTTAAAGCTTATGCAAACTTACTACAAACGGAAAATTCTGAAATCATGGAATTGTGTCAACTACAGTCCAAGTAATATATCCACCATAATTATTTTTCATAATGACCATCTTGTATATTTTTCCTACCTAACAATTGAGTATACTACATGTGAAATATTATTGCCACCCGCCACATTTTTTATATTCTTTTTAGGGTGATCAACCTGTATGTTTTTCATATTTCTTCCTTGACAGTTCTGTTAACTACATACCAAAGATTATTGTTCTCAGCTATATTTTTTTCAATATTTTTTTTTGGGGTGACCACACTGTATATTTTTTTCAATTTTTCTTGTTTAAGTGTCAACTGCATGCGAAATATTATCGTTCTCAGTCACATTCTTTTATTTTTATTAGGGTAACCGCTCTCGGCGAGGTAACGCGACGGTGTGTATGGATCGCTTGTTCTCACCTCTATGTACGTCTCGTGTGCTTTGATTCGCTTTCAATAACTCGAAAAGAAATTGAGCACCTCCGAAGCGAGGCGAGATACAGCGAGACAAGACGAGCGAGCCTTTTACACTCTCGTGCTCGGTTCTCCTCGCATTACCTCGGCGAGAGTCTATACTCTATAACAGGCTTTTTTTTGTTCGGGAGCCGTCTAACTTTAGTTTCCGGAATCACTGCAGCCTCTTGGGCTTATTGTGATATTCTCCCATTTACCATATGATAACCAATCCAGTACTCTGGTCTCTTGCATTAACTTGTCTAGCTTGTACAACCCCATCGCTGCGCTGGTTTGGTTTCATATTCTTCTGGACTCAGTCTTGGTTGTTCATATATTGCCTGTCTTTTGTGATTCAGTCGCACAGGATGTGGTAGGATGTCTCCGTTGCCCTATTGCATTGTCTGCATGGTCCCCGTTGAACAAACCCATTTTGTGTAGATGTCCCTTCATGATACTGTGCCCTGTAGGAAGCCAGTGATTATGCGGAGATGATTCATCTTTTGTGACAGCAGTTCTTCAGTCTTCTTCCTGGATGGTCTTTTGATAAAGATTTTTCCATGTTGTTGCCCGGTTGTTTTGTCCGAGTATTCTTTGTGCTGATTCTTGACCTAGTCCCTGATTTGGCCCGGTACAGTGGTTTTAGGCACTCCCAGGGCCGGTTCTGGGCCAATGTATGGAGCTGGCTTAAGAGGAAAAGCTATAAAACACGAAATACCTATTTGAGGTACCCCCATAGATGTCTATGAGACTAACATGAAGCAGTTGGACAGTAAAATCACTTCTTTAGTAGGTACGAGTCTAGCAGAAAATTAAACAGCTGATTATTGCACCTATCAGGTCGTATTAGGAACAATTACTCCATAGGCGTCACCTCACCACACAAATATATAATTAATGAGCTCAGATTTCTTTGATATTTTACAGGTGATTTTTATATGGCAGACTAGCCTTGTATGACCATTTGGCCTAGTTCAAATAAATCACCAAAAAGTAAAGTTTTAGTTGATTTACTTTCCAAAACGTTGATCTGTTCTTGCCAAGTAACTGATGTGAAAAAGTTTTTGTGAGGCCGTACGCCAAACAGACAACCACAATAGATGACGTGATGCTGTGAGAATTACCGTAGAGCAAAGAAAATACTAGAGTAATGCATGGCTAAAACAATATATGTCAAGAGGTTGTCAATAAGAAGATTGTAGCACCAATGAAATGGTTTTCTCAAAGAAAATTATACGCTAAGTACATCAGATAGATATATTCGAATAAGAAGACCCGGCCAGTTCGTTATTTATATATTTATCAAGTTAATTTTTAAGCGCAAATAACAATTAGAGATACCACACGACATATCCGATATGAGTTAATAAAGTTGCGGTTGGCTAACATTATATAAACTTACTAATGTAATACAAAAATGATATAAAACGCCAATATTCTTGGCTAAAGATGTCGGTCTCGGATGACTGGGGCCGGGCAGGACTATTGCCCTTTACCCCAATACATCGCTGTAGACCGGGGACCAGCCTCGTGCAGGGCGGGCGAGCTTACTTTACGTCGGCCCCACTCACAAATGTGAGCGGTGCAGACGATTTCGGCCCACCTCCCTGGGTCCTGGCTCGTTGGCCTTGCTGGCTAAGGCCTCTTCTGGCGTTCTTCTGTCTTCGTCTTCTTTTCTTCGCCAGCTTGTTTGCCCCCCGGGGGGTAGTCATCGGTCTGTTGGGTGTTTTTGGGTTTGTGGCGGGAGTGACTGCCGGTACACAAGATGCCAAGAGGCTTCTTGTCATCCGGATCATCGGTAGGGTAAGGATGAGCTGTGTAGCTCGAGGAAGGGCAGACCTAACTGCTTTGGTAGCATTTTTGGTCTGCCCGGAGCTAGGGGGACTACAGGTACTGGACGGTTGTTTGTCCGGTACCCGCAGGGTCTTGGGTGGGTGGTTGGGTAATCGTCATGTCTCTTCCGTGGGGGTGGATCGTCGGTTGGTGGTACTTCTCATACTCACCCGTTATCCAGGAGCTGCACCTTCGGCCGCTTGTGCCTCGGAGCATCTGCTGGGTCATAGTCAGTTGCCTCCCTGACTAGTGGGTTCCCATGCTCCTCGGCAAGGGCGTACATCTTTCTGGCTCTCTGCTTGATGATCTCAGTGACCGGGGTGTATTCCAGGTCCCTGTAGATGTCCTCGTTGCGGATGAACCAGGGTGCGTCGACTGCCGATCTGAGGGCGACGTTCTCCACTCTCTGGATCTGATGGAGGTAGCTCTTTGCTTGGTAGCCCCAAGCTACCGAAGCGTACGTCAGCTGAGGCCGGATGAGGGACCTGATAAGCGTGAGCTTATTCCTCAGGTTGAGTCTGCTCTGTCTACCCGTCATCGGGTAGATTAGGGCTCTCGTCCTCCTGGCCTTCTTGACGATGGCCTCCGTGTTTAGTCTCCATGTTAGTCCTTTGTCCATGACCACGCCAAGGTAGTTGGCGGAGTCGTGCCATTGGATGTCCTCACCAAACATGGAAACGTGACCTGTGGGGTTTTGTTTTCTTACCTTTTTGAAGAGTACCGCCTTGCTCTTCTCGGCGTTGACGGCTACCTTCCATCTGTTGCACCAGTCCTCTAGGAGGGTGGCCGCCTCCTGGAGGTTTCTGGTGGCTAGTCTGGCACTCCAGGATCTGGCAGTCAGGGCTGTGTCGTCGGCGTAGAGGGCCATGGAGGTCCTCTCCGTCCGGGGTAGATCGGATGTGAAGATGGAGAACAAGTGGGGGGACAGCACTGAGCCTTGGGGGACTCCTGCCTCCATTGTTCTGTACGTGGACACCTTGTCCACGATCTTCACCCTCATCTGTCTCCTGTGGAGGTACGATCTCACTAGCTTGACGAGTGCAATGGGGTAACCCATACTCATCATTTTGGCTAGGAGACCGTCGTGCCAGACCCTGTCGAAGGCTTTGGCAACGTCCAGGAACAGCGCTGCCGTGACCTGTCTCTGGTTGAACCCCTTCGTGACCTCCTCGGTGAGGCGGAGCACTTGGAGTTCTGTGGAGTGCCCTGTCCTGAAGGCGAACTGCTCGTCTGGGAGGACTTCCAGCTCTTCTGTCTTCTCGGCTATCCTCTTGAGTATGACTCGTTCGGCTACCTTACTCATCGCTGGGAGTAGACTGATGGGCCTGTAAGAGGAAGGAAACGTTAGGTTCTTACCTGGCTTTGGGATGACTATGACGTCGGCCTTTTTCCACCTGGATGGGAAGTGTCTCAACCTCAACATTGCGTTGATGATGTTGACCATCGCCGCTACTCCTTTCCGGGGCAGCTTCTTGAGGGCGATGTTCCCAATGCCATCACATCCTGGAGCTTTCCTGGGTTTTAGACTCCTTAGGATCTCCTTGACCTCCTCGGGGGTGGTCGGGGGGATGTGGTCCTCATCTGGCAGACGGTTCATCCTACGTACCCTGCGTCTCACGTCGTCCTCCCAGTCCTCGTCCTCATCATCGAGTTGGTTTTCCCTACACTGCAGTTCCAAGCTGTCGGCAAATGCCTCGGCTTTTTCCTGGCGAGTGTAGACAACACCATTCTCTCCGTGGATCGGGGGCATGGGAGTCCGACGGTTCCGCAGGGCCCGTTGGGTGGTCCAGATGCTCCTGTCCTGTGTGTCCAGGGATTCCAGGTGGCGTTGCCACCCTTCTTGTCGGTGTTCCTGAAGGGCGGCCTTGACTCTCCGGCTCAGGGTGTTGTAATGTCTCCTGTCCTCCGGGAGTCGGGTTCTCTGGGCTCGTCTCTTGGCACTTCGTCTATCCCTTATCAGCTGCCTGGTTTCCTCTGGGAGGTTTGCCAGGGGAGCTGGTGCTCGCCTCGTTTCCGTCTCGGTGGTGCTTACCCTTAGTGCCGCCTGGATCTGGTCCTCCAGGGAGGCGATGGCCCTCTCCACGTCTGCCTCGGTCTCGAGTCTGGGAATGTGTGCGATGTTCCTCTGCAGTTCTGCACGGAACACTTCCCGGTCCGTCCTCCTTTTGATGAAAGTTGTCGTGTTCTCACCGTCCTTTTCTCCTAGTTCTAGGAGAATAGGGTTGTGCTCGGTGGAACCTTCCATCATGGCGGTGATTTCGGCTTCGAGGGTCATCTCCTTCAGCATCGCAATGTCCAGCACATCCGGCCTGGTTACACCATTGTCATGGGTCGGTGCCTCCGGCCCAAGGACCAGCAGGTTGCCATCCTGTCGTCCCAGAAATCGCAGTAGCTCTCGTCCTCGAGTGTTTGTGATCCTACTGTGCCATTCCGGGGACTTGGCGTTGAAGTCGCCGATAGCAACCGTCTGGGTCCCTGGGGGGAGGACCGAGTCCAGGTCTGCGTCTCGCAGCATGTTGTGGGGTGGCTGGTAGCAGGAGACCACTCTGATGTCGCCATTTCGTGCCGTGGGCACTACTACGGCTGTGGCCTCCAGGTTCTCCATCTCCGGGAGCAGGATCGGATGGTGTGCGATGCTCGTCTTAACTAGTAGGGCTACTCCTCTCATTACCCTTCTGTGGGGCCTCGTCCAGTCCTTCCTGTATACGTGGTAGCCTGGGAAGTTGACAGCCTGGTCTGGTCGCAGCTTCGTTTCCTGCAGTGCCATGATGTCTATGTCGCCCCTGGCTAGGAGCTCCTCCACCTCGAGCTTGCGTCCTAGCAGTCCATTGACATTCCATGAGGCGATCTGCAGGAAGCCTGGTTTAACCTGAAAAGACATTATAGGTTAGAAAATTTTGGCATTTGTGCAAAAAATGCGCTCATTGCTGAGCACATTTGTTGCATCTGTGCCAGCACCGCAGTGAGGTTTTGGGCCTCAGTGGGTGCTTGTGGTTTCTTGACGGGGCTGTTGGTTGGCCCCGTCTTGCCCTGTGTTATCCTCGCGTAGCTTATTCCACTGGCGGCTGGTGTCCTGGCTGTCGGCTGTTGTTGTCCTCTTGGTGTTTGCTTCTGGGGGGGGGTCGCGGCAGTCTTCTTGGGGAATCTCGGGCATCCTCGGTAACTGGCAGGGTGGGCCCCCTGACAGTTGGCACATTTGGCAGGAACGTCCCTTGGTTTTTTACATTCGCCTGAGTGGTGCGGGTCGCCACACTTAACGCATTTGGCCTGCGCCGTGCACCTGCCTTGGGCGTGTCCAAATCTCTGGCATCGGTGGCACTGGGTAACTGCCAGGGCTGCTCGTTGTCTCTCTGTGCGCACCACCAGGGAGCAGCAGCGGGTTACGTCTAGGACCTTTTCTTCGTTGAGTGGTACTTGCACTAGTACCAGCGGTATCTCCTTTTTAGTCCTTCTGGAAGTCATCCTCTGGACAGTGGCGGGTGTGAATCCCTGTTCTTGGAGGTCTTCCTTCACCTCCTCACAGCTTACGCCGCTAGGAATACCCCTGATCACTACTCGCAACAGCCTTTCTTCGGGTAGTGCGTAGGTGTGGTACTCTCTCTTTTCAAGTGCGAACATCCTTGTCATTTGGCGGTAGTCATCGGCTGTCTGCGGGGTGATGGCTATTCCTTCGCCTACCACCTTGGCCTTGGTATATTGTATTTTGGCCTGTTTCAGTCTGTGGCTGACCTCGGACCAGGTATTCTGTTGTCTCAGGATAACAGGGGGAATCTTGGGTGTTTTCTCCTGAGTGGTGGCATCCTGACTGGTCGTTTGACTGGTGGACGGCATTTCTTTGGTTGGTATTTGGGTGGGCTGGGGCGTCTTTTTGGCCTTGGTTTGCTCCGGGGATTCTCCGTCGCTGTCCTCTTGGGCTTTGCGTTTGTTGGCCGCCTCTTTTGTTTGTGCTGGCTGCACCTGGGGTTGAGGGACCAGTGTTTTGGCTTGGGCCTCGGGTTGGGCCTGGGGTTGGGCCTGGGTCTGGGCCTCGGGTCGGGGCTGTGCCAGGGGAGCATGGAAGGCCTGGATGGTCATCATTGCTGACATTAGTTCAGCATGCTGTTTTTGGCTCTGTTCTCTCTGGAGGGCCAGGTCCGCTCTGACCTGCAGTAATTCGCTCTGCAGGTTCTGTATTTGGGCTCTTAACCTGTTGTTCTCCTCCATAAGTTGGGCCCTCGTCATGTCCCTGTCTGGGGTGGACCCTCTGGATGATTCGTCGGTGTCCATGTCGGACATTCTGTCCTCCATGTTGTCCATGTTGTCCTGGCCTGAAAGAAATTTATTATTAGTATTAATTGTGGGAAAAAAGGTTTGGGAGAGGAAAAAAGGAAAAACAAAGTGTCCCCAGGCGGGGGACTTTATTTATCTTTTGTACACTAGTGTCTTGAAAAAGACAACTAGTGCTTCTCCTCTTCAATCTGCTAGCCTAGTAACGTCCGGGAACGCTACGCTCAGCTTGCACTGTGGGACTGCCACTTCGCTGTTCACTTGCACTGGAAACTGCACTACTACACTAGGTGGTCTGCTTGCTTCGGAGTCTCGGTGAACTGTTGATATAAAAATACGTCGCTTATAACTAATATAACTTAAAAACATTCACTAGGGACTAGGTTTAATATTTTACTATCTGATTAGAAAATTTGCGATAAAGTTTTAAGCTGAGTTTCGTATGTATGAATTTGGAAGGATTAAATTTTAATTTTACTTTTTTTAAGCAGATGATTTTGTAACAATAATGCGAACATTTGAACATTTTAAACAAATATAATAATAAATTATAATAATGTCAATTGTTAGACTGTAGTTTAGAGCTTTCAACTAAAGTCAAATGGATCAATTATTTTAAATAGAGGATTACACGTGTCTCTTTATATATTTTTCTAGATTACTTTCTAGTAAGCTTCGGCCCTAAAAAAACAAAGAATTGATGCGTCATGTTGTTATCATTAATCAAATAGGAATCTTTATCCAAGAAATTACGGTATACCTCCGAAACGTTAGTTAAATAGAAAGCATGCACGAAGAAACAAATATAAAAACAAATTGAATAAAATAGTAGCTTTTTGAAGCCAATCCTATAACGCCAATTACAAAACTGACATTTCGATTAAATTAAATTTGATACTGTCTGTTTTAAAATGCTGCGTATTTTGAATATCCATGGGATGTTTTTCATTGCTGGTTTAAAGTTTCAGATGGGGCTAGCATACACAGGATGCAAAGCGATAGTTGTTATGAAGTTACGAGGACTGCAAGCTTTTCGACGACCCTCCTTTCAACAATATCTCTCGTCACTACTATATTACGTTATGTGACGAATTGTCATCAAAATTACGTAGAATTGATTTTGTGAATAATTTTATATTTTGAAAGAGCTGACTTAGGTCCTTTCAACAAATACATTTAATTTAATCGTCTTATTAATAACGTTTTACAGTAGACCAAAAGCATGCAAAAGCGGTAAAAAATCTATACTTCTGAAATGAATAATAATTCTGTAAAATTCCAGTGATTGCCAATTAATTATTTCCTAGATTGACATTTGAACCAACCGAAATTTCTATTTATTACCAGAAGGGCCCAAACGTGACCGTTCGCTTCAAGCTTATTTTTCCGATTTTCAGCTTATTCTATTAGCAATATTTATCGTGTAATGATTGTATATTATCTACGAGTGGGTAAAGCGAAATTCTTCATGAAGCTGCTTATAATAAGTAATTTACTGCATGTATATTGTCAAAACAATACCGCTTACCACATTTAAAAAGTGTATTTCATTTTGGAGAGTACTTAATGAATCAACTTTGAGCAGGAAATTAAAAGAAACCTCGCAAGATCCTGCTTTAAACACTATTTGAAAAATATTTTGTCAGTCTCTTAATAACATACACAAAAATTGCGTGCGACATTAAGTGCATTTAAGAGTTATAGAATATCTTCTTTTACACTAATTAACGCGATGCACCGTAGCGAGCGGACAGGGACAAATTTAATTGCTGAATAAAATACATTGCAATTGTAATTTTCAATAATTCCACTGTTTTGTCGCAATTTCATTAATATCTTGTAATATTTTAATACCTTTTATGTTTACAAGATATAAAATATTTTAGAAATTTACGATTTTTGTGCGTGACAATACTCTTATCTTCTTAAATTAAAATGACTATTTTCTTTTCAGAACCAATAAAATGAACATAATGACAAGAAGACAACTTCTTGATATATTATATATGAGATCTTAGAAAACAAGATTCTCTATTTATTCAGAGGTATTGGTCTTATTGAAGAATCCTTCACTAGAGGTATCATGTGAAGACCCATCCCCACCCGCTTCTTGTTCTTCTGTTACATCAGAAGCTTCAGATGAGTGTCAGTGATGTCACATTGTACTATAAATTTGTATAAATGTACATAGTTGTTTAAATATTAAAGAAAACATTATTATTTGTATCGTTCTTATGTTCAAGCTTATTTTGAATAGTCTAAATGCAGTATTTGCCATTTTTCCAAATTACCACCTCTTAAAAACTCATATCATTCAAAAAGTGCATACATTTTAACTTTTCCAAATTAGCAATTAACATCCCTGTAAATATGCATCCCCGAGTTTGAATTTTTGTTATAATAATCAAATACAAATACAAATACATTTATTGGTCTCATAAGCTACAAAATTTGTAGATAAGACAAGTCAAGTTTAAAACAATAATTACGTAAGTATATATAAAAATTGTAAAAATTGGATATTACGATAACTAATTAAAATGTAAACATCAATAATTTCCTTACAGAAAATCCTGTAGATTGTACGGTTCAAGATTACATATATAATCAAATGTATGATTTTTAAACTTTTTAAATTTGTACACTCTTTAATGTGTTGGGGAAGCGCATTATAAAATTTCAAACACTGATAACGAGGACAATTTTCAAGAAGTGTTAGACTGTGAATGGGTAATGCATAGTCGCCCTTGCATCTGGTATTATAGAGGTGATATTGTTCGTGCTCTTGAAACTGGTTACTATATTTTTTTACATATACAATGCATTCATAAATAAATATACCCGATATAGTTAGTAAGTTGTTACCTTTGAAAACTCCCCTGCAGGAAGCTAAAAAACCCATTCTATATATGATTCTAATTGCTCTTTTTTGTATAGTAAGAATTTCCCCAAGATTAGAAGAACCACCCCAAATAGTTATTCCATATTTAGTTTTGCCATAAAAGTTTGAATAATATATGGTTTTAAGTATTTAAAAGTATAATCAGGTTTTTCGGCACTTTTTTGTGATTTCGGCCCACTGTGCATCTCGACAAACGTTTTTTGACATGCTTTTTGCCGTTTGGCACGTGTAACAGTATAACGTCGTCTATTATAGTTACCTATTAAACAAACGGCCTCGCAGACAGACTACTAGAGTTGGTTTGAAGAAGAATCGAGCTGTTGGTGCCAAAGACTATCCTAGGAATGTGTAACAAACGACTGCTGACCCACATCTCGAAAACATTATTGAAAACCAATTTTTTTAAATTTCTTCAATATTATAATAAATAAGTACGATTCCTTAGTTCTAGATTTGGTTAGTCAGTTACTAACAATACTTTGATCATCTTATAAACGTTTTCAGTATTTTCTTTATACATATTCGCTTGACAATTTTGTATATGAGCAAGTAATGTAACCTTACCTTTTACTCCCATACGTTTCTCATTAACAATGGCTGACACGGAACGAAAACAGAATAAAGAAAACGTAAAATACGTAGATCTCTCACAGTTTTTAATAATAAAAGGCGGAAAACCGGTCTCGGCAAAAGCATTTGTAAGATGAAGTTCCTTTACGACCAACGAATGGGGTTTATTCATTCTAGTTTGGAGCAATGTCTAATTCAAAAGTAACAAAATGACCTTAGTCCCTTTTATTAATAAGCGATTCATGTAAGGGCCCGATTGCCTACCAAAACTTACTATTTAAATTTTTTTACATTAATTACTAAGTCACTGAACAGAAACTACAAAGACTAACCGAGTGGGGATGTTTGAAACTGTATCTCAGAAATTATTCTTTTAAGGCACACTTGAACTTGCTATTAGCAGACACATTTTCAAGAAAGACCATAAAAACCAAGTATACCGTCACTTACTCGCATTTTCAAACATATACCATCCATCGAATTTTGACGAAAGCATAGATTTAGCATATTTTTTAGGGTATCCTTTCTCTATATTATTCACTCAGAATAAACTAGTTTTTTTCCTTTTCAACAAGCGTCAACTACAAGCCGAATATTACGTTTCTCAGCCAAATAGTTTTTTAGATACAGCGCCAACAAACAGACCGACAGATACATAGACAAGCACATACACAGATAGAATTGAATGACCAACTTTCATAATTTAGATAACCTGAAATGTGAAAATCTTAAGTAATCTGGGATGGTATTTTTTTTTTACGATTAGGTAAGCGAGGAATGTAAAGAATCTGTAAAATTATCTTCGAAAAATATCCCTCTATATCTGGAACCTTCCATTTATAAATTATTTTTTCCTTTCCGTAACTACTTGATACATTTTTTTTTTCTTCACCAAGAGTGTATCCGATTTTCTTCGTTAACACCAGGACCACATTCCATCAGATATTAGTTTCTTCTATTATTTATTTTCTTTAAAGTAGCCACTAAAAGTATAGCAGGTTCTTTCATTGTTTTAACTAGTACATACAATATTATTGTCTTTCAACGCATTTTTTTATTAATCCGTTAGGGTATCCTGTATATTTTCATCATTCAAAAGTGTATCAGGTTTCTTCTTTGGCAATAGCGGTAAATATTACACAGGCACACAAAATTAAAAAAGTGTAAATTTTCTGGGTTTCACATATATACTCCCATGTATTTTTGGCCGCTGAATACGATCCCGATGTCAGTTTTGCTCCATCAGGTCAGGATTTTTTTTTAACCACGAAAAACAGGGGAAAACAGACCAGAATGGGGTTTAAAATATAAATTAAAGATATTAAATAAGTAGACTATGTATTCGATGTAAGAGATAAGAAATTCATCACTACAATGTCAGATACGGAAAAGGAAGCCTGCAGAGCTTTAAAGAAGTTGTTGATAAATTTACTTCCACGTCCAGTGGAAGTATAGTAACGACAAAAAAAAATTTTTAAATTTTTATTGTCCAAATAGGCTTAAAATGTCATGAAACGTCGAGATTTCAAGTTTGAGCGAAAAAAAATTTCTGTCTGTCTGTCTGTCTGTAACTTTTTTTTGTGCGCACGTTTACTCTGGAACCGTTTAAGATATTGACTTGAAATTTGGTACACATATGTAGGTACTTTAACGAGATCTAGAACTAGATTATATTTTCATCTTGTTCCGTCGAAGGGTTGGGGGGCAAATTGGGGTAAATTTGGGATAAATGGGTAAATCAAGCAGGTAAGAGTCCATGAAATTGGTATTTAGTATATAAAAGAGAAGCCAAGGTCTCAAAAAAATTTTTGGCATTAGCCACCCCCACCTCCTTATTAAAGGGGATGAAAAAAAATTGTGATTTAGTGTATGTACAGGAACCAGAAACCTCAAAATATTTTTTTTTACTTCATCCACCCTCCACTACCACCCCCCTATCACCACCCCCACCCCACTACCGATGTGGGGTATCGTTTTATGGGTTTTTGGGGTAGAGGATTTCAAATATTATATTATTAAAGTTCCATAAACAATTATTTTCACATACAACGTTTTTTCGTTGTGAGTGACTTGGATAGAGAATCTGGATGTGGAAGTAGTGATTCCTTGGGCAGCGGTTTTTTAGAAAACAATAAGAACGAAGACTACAAAGAAATAGTGTCCAACATGGCAGGAAAATTCAGAAAATTAGGTTGTCTAATAAATTTAAAACTGCATATCCTGCATTCTCATATATACCAGTTTCCAGAAAATTTAGGTGATTACAGTGAAGAGCATGGTGAACGTTTTCACCAAGACTTAAAGGAAATGGAGCGTAGATATCAAGGTCGATGGGATGTTAATATGATGACAAACTGCTGTTGGACATTGAAAAGGGATGTGAAAACGAAAGGAATAAAACGAAAAGAAAACCATTACGCAATCATTTGAAGACAAAAGGGTACGGTACCACAGAAAAGAAAAAATCAGGATAAATAAGAAGTCATGACCTGATTGGTTGAAACTGACATCGGTATCGTGTTCAGCGGTCAAAAATACGTCGAATACATGGTCTACTTATTTAAAATATTTAATTTATATTTTAAACCCTATTCTGGCCTGTTTTCCCCTGTTTTTCGTGTTTAAAAAAAAAATGACCTGATGAAGCAAAACTGACATCGGGATCGTGTTCAGCGGTCAAAAATACATCGAATACATATTTAAAATCTTTAATTTATATTTTAAACCCCATTCTGGCCTGTTTCCCCCCTGTTTTTCGTGTTTAAAAAAAATCCTGACCTGATGGAGTCAAACTGACATCGGGATCGTATTCAGGGGCCAAAAATACGTCGAATACATGGTCTACTTATTCAAAATATTTAATTTATATTTTAAACCCTATTCTGGCCTGTTTTCCCCTGTTTTTTGTGTTTAAAAAAAATCCTGACCTGATGAAGCAAAACGGGATCGTGTTCAGCGGTCAAAAATACATCGAATACATATTTAAAATCTTTAATTTATATTTTAAACCCCATTCTGGCCTGTTTCCCCCTGTTTTTCGTGGTGAAAAAAATAAAAAAAATCCTGACCTGATGGAGCAAAACTGACATCGGGATAGTGTTCGGCGGTCAAAAATATATGGGAGTGTATATGTGAAACCGCAGAAAATTTACACTTTTTTTATTTTGTGTGCCTGTGTTATTTTCATCAATTTTTAGATAAACAGACCGACACACACCACAGACATTCAGACAGATTGACGGAATTAAAAGACTTTAATTTTGGTAATCCACATAATCCTAAGATACAAAGAAATCTGGGAGTTTTTTGATTATAATTTTTTTTTTTTCAGTGAGGACATAATAAACTGGAAAATACCACAAATCAAACTGTTATACACAGTGTGTGTTATTTAATACCGCAATACCCCATTATTTTGGAACGCGTTTGTAGATTTAAGTTTTTTTTTGAGACATGGTGCTCGATGTGCTTTAATTGACTGTTTTGACAAATTTGTCATTTTCATATTTCAAGGCCTACTAAACTTCTCTAGATGTGTCGAAATTTCGAAATCGACTATTAGGCCATTTTTTTCGGCAAATTGGATAACGTATTCGATTCGCAGTTGTCTCTAATATCTGTATGCAAAACTTTAGCTGGATACCTCATATAGGGTGTTTGTTATTCAATAACCAAATTTAAAATTTCTCACTTTTCGACTGGCTCTGTATAAAAGTCGGTTCAGTTTACTAATAAGGTAAGTAGTCATTCGATTTATGGAACATCAAATCTAAATGAGGAAGAAAAAGGAAAAATTATTTTTTAAATAAATAGTGTTTCTATACATTATTCGGTTGCTGTACGTAGGAGCCTTAATGGAAATTTTTCAAACAAGGAATTGCTTTTCTTTTTTCTTCCTCATTTAGTATATGATGTTGATGTCACTAAATAAGGAAGAAAAAAGAAAAGCTATTTCGTCCAATCCATTTGTTTGAAAAATTTTCATTAAGGCACCTGCGTACAGCACAAGGGCGGTCCTAGATTGATATTCTGGGGGGGTAATTTTTAAGTTCGTATTTTTTGTTCGTTTTTGTTGTATAGAGTTAATAAAGTTATAAAAACTTGATATTTTCTTCCTTTTGTGTCCCTTCTGGGGGAGGGGGGGTAATGGGGGTAATTCCCCCCCCCCCGTAGGACCGCGCTTGGTACAGCAACCGAATAATGTATAGAAGCACTATTTATTTAAAGAATAATTTTTCTTTTTTCTTCCTCATTTAGTGTCTGATGTCCCTTAAGTCGAATGGCTACTTTACCTTTTTAGTAAACCTAACCGACTTTTATGAAGGGCCAGTCGAAAAGTGGGGAATTTTAAATTTGACTATTGAATAACAAACACTATATGAGGTATCGAGCTAAAATGTTGTATTGACATATTTGAGATAACTACAAATCGATTACGCTCTCCAAATTGCCGATAAAAGATTGCCTAATAGTCGATCTCGAAATTTCGACCCATTTAGAGGAGTTTAGTAGACCCTGAAAATACGAAAATTACAATTTTTTCAAAACAGTCAAATAAAGCTCATGGAGCACTATATATTAAAAAAATAATAATAAATCAGTCAGTGCGTTGAAAAATGATAGGGTGTTGTGGTATTAAATAACACACATTGTATACAGGGTGCTCGAAATTGTCACATTGTCCTTTAGATGGTGATTCTATATACAAAAATAATAAGAAAACTTCTTATAAACATGTATCCGGAAATGCTTCCTAAGTGAGCTACGACCATTCTGAGGATGGCGCCTAAATATAAGTTTTAGACCATTTTTATAAAAAACCTACGTTACATTTCAAGTTGGCCAATACCATGAAATAATAGCCCTTATTGGTAGTAAATAACGTACCAAATCTCATACCTGAGACACAAAGAGTTCCGGAAATATTAAATAAAAACCTATACGCTAGGGCCCCACATCCAAAGGGTTCTAGCTTCCTTAGGAAGTATTTTCAGACACACATCTACTGGGACTTTTTCATATTATTGCAAACACTATCACTACCTAAGGATAATGACAGGAATTTCCGAACATCCTGTATATGTGAAGCTGAACATGTATATTTGTCCGGTAATGAAAATCAAAGATTTTATATTCGTTTTACAAAATAAAAGAAAAATGCAAAACCATTAAAATTTTAACCGGAAGGCGAAATATAGGGGTTGAAAAATATTTGGTATGCAGGGGCGGCTCAAGGTAAATTTTTCACCTGGGCGGGAGCACTTTTTGGCGCCCCTCCCTGAGATAATCACAGAAATTTCACAGACGTACCACGTACTAAAGTGCAAGGATATCCTTTTAGACCCCACGATCGCTCTACTTTTTAACTTAACACATGGAGTAACATAACCGTGTATACACGGTGGTCCAAAATTGTATTTATGTGGCTGATAGTACATCCAAAAATAAAGGTATTCTAAATAGATAATAAGGAAATTATACCCCTTTAAAGAGGGATTAACAATATCAGTTTTTCTGCAATATTTTCCGACCGCTTTAAAATATATAATTCATATCTCAAATTTAGATATGGGCATCAATTTACATAGTACCTGTCAAACCCTCTCTTCTGATTGAGGTGTAGTTTTAGAGGGTGGCTACCAATATTTTACCACAAACTTTTTTATTTTTACATATTTATAAAAATTCTTATAAAAAACTATTTTCATATCACTAGAAATAAAAAGATGCTCTTGTTGCATATCAATAAACCATTTGCAAGTACAGGCCTGTCGAGAGGGAGAGGATGATTACCCCGGGCTCGTTTTGAGTGTCCCTTGTTTGGGGGGGGGGGGTCTGAAATGCTGATTATGAAAATTTTTTTTTCGGATTCCCCCCACGCTCATTAAATTTTTTTTCCCACCGGGCCCGTATTTTCTCTCCACGACCCTGCTCAAGTAATTTATGTTTACACAACAACGTGCATGTTATTAATAATAATTAATTTGTAATGATTATAATTTTTTTTGTCTACACCAACTGAACGCTATTATAATGAGAGATCCCCGACACAAGTTTACTTAAAGGAAAGTTCCTCTTTATTGTTCTAATATTTCATTCAAAACAAATCGCCATTTATTTATAAGCAGTAAATTACACAGCCCCACAAAAAAAGTGGTCTGTTCAGCGGACCAGACCAGTATATCCGTATGTATTTAGACCCGCTGAAACCGAATCCGAAGTCAGAATTGTCAGATTGGCTCGTTTTTCACCCCTAACCCCAAAAAACACCCTTTCAAAAAAATGGTCTGTCCGGCGGACCAGACCAGTATATTCTTATGTATTTGGACCTGCTGAAACGAAGTCAGAATTGTGAGATTGGCTTGTTTTTCACCCCCAACCCCAAAAAAACACCCCCAAAACAAAAACAAAGTGGTCTGTCCGGCGGACTATAGCAGTGTATCCTTATGTATTTTGACCCGCTGAATCCGGATTCGAAGCTAGAATTGACAGATTGGCTCGTTTTTCACCCCCCCAACCCCGAAGAACATACCCCCCAAAAAATGATTTGTCCGACAGACCAGACCAGTGTATTCTTATGTATTTGGACCTGCTGAAACCGAATCCGATGTCAGAATTGTCAGACTGGCTCATTTTTCACCCCCAACCCCAAAAAACACCCTCAAGACAAAAACAAAGTGGTCTGTACGGCGGACTATACCAGTGTATCCTTACCAAATACATAAGGATACACTGGTATGGTCCGCCGGGCAGACCATTTTGTGGAGGAGGGGGTGTTTTTTGGGGGTTGGGGGTAAACATGAGCCAATCTGACAATTCTAACTTCAGATTCGGTTTCAGCGGTCCAATGGGCCGCCGGACAGACCACTTTTTTTGTTTTGGGGGTGTTTTTTAGGGTTAGGTATGAAATACAAGCAAATCTGACAATTCTGACTTCGAATTAGGATTCTGCAGGTCAAATTACAAAGGATCCACTAGTATAGTTCGCCGGACAGACCTCTTTGTTTTTGTATTGGGGGTGTTTTTTGAGGTTGGGGGTGAAAAACGAGCCAGTCTGGCAATTCTGTCATCGGATTCAGTTTCAGCAGGCCCAAGTACATAAGAGTACACTGATGTAGTCCGTCGGACAAACCATTTTTTTTTGGGGGGTGTGTTTTTTGAGGTCAGGGTGAAAAACGAGCCAATCCGTCAATTTTAACTTCGAATTCGAATTCAGCGGGTCAAAATACATAAGGATACACTGCTACAGTCCGCCGGCCAGACCACTTTGTTTTTGCTTTGGGGGTGTTTCTTGAGGTTGGGGGTGAAAAACGAGCCAATCTGACAATTCTGACTTCGGATTCGGTTTCAGCAGGTCCAAATACATAAGAATATACTGGACTGGTCCGCCGGACAGACCATTTTTTTGGGGTTGGGAGTGAAAAACGAGCCAGTCTGACAATTCTGACCTCGGATTCGCTTTTAGCGGATCCAAATACATATGGATACACTGGTCTGGTCCGCCGAATAGACCATATTTTTTTTGTGGGGCTGTGTTATGTAAGATATGAAATACATACAGGTAATGTTGGTAAAACAAATTTTCTGAATATTCTGATTTTTTTCGGAATGAGAAGTGCACGTTGCTTGCCTTCATTTATGCAAAATCTTTAATGATCGACTCCGTGTCAGTCAATAATAAGACAGGAAGCTTGAGGTATGAGTAGTAAGGTGTCTCATAGCTAAACAAACATATTTGCGTTACGTTTTTGAATTATTTAGACGGCTTTAGTGTTACTTGACTGCCCAACTGGTCTGCATTATTACAATTTTAACTGATATAGATTCTGATAATATTTGGTATTATTTCCAATGAAAACTATTATTAAATTAAAAAAAGTATAGTAAAGAAAAATTAACAATTTTTGCCCTCAGTTTGGCGCCCCTCCGAGCCGGCGCCCCGGGCAGTTGCCCGGGTTGCCCGGCCCTTAAACCGCCCCTGTTGGTATGAGCACTAAAATAATATAAAAAACAAGCAGATTTGCCGAAAGGATAACATTTTTTTAATCGGTTAATTAATAGTCAAGGCAACAATTTATTATTAGCATTATTTAGTCAGATGAACCTAATTTTAACTACACTGATCTTGTTAAAGGAACATTACAGTTGGAAACCTTAACAAAATTGGTACGTCAACCTCATAAAAATGGCACTGTAATGAGAGTATCGCTTCATCTAATAGTGTCCCTGCATCATGGAGAAGATTATTAAATTGATAATAAATGACTCGACCAACAGACCGAAATTATGGTGACCAAGGTCAACCGATTTGCCAATTTGATAATTCCTTTAGTGAGTCTATCATACAAATGTGTGTTAATAGAGTAATAACAATAATTTACTTTTGGAGGCGACATACTTATACAACTCACGATTCAAATTTATTTAAATTTTCTTTAACATTTATGTAAGAATTTACAATACAGTTTGACATTTAAAATATCGTAATGACATCATATGGCAAACGCCGATGCGGCCACAAACTGGTTAGAGAGGTTGAAATACGCACAAAAATTCAATAAACTCCAGGATGTGTAGTGTACACGTTTCGGAAGTAAAAGCTCTCCGAATATCAGCCCTTTACACTAAGTTGATTATTTAACTATTCATCAATTATATTCATAATTATTTCTGTGTTTGTGTCTCAAATATCATTGTGTGTATGTGTGATATATTATTTTATCAAAAACCTTTTGGAACTGAATGTTTGGAGACAGTTTATTTTCTTGTCAATTGCCGATAAAATGATGCTTAATTTCATTGTTTGAAAGGACGTTTTAATGTTATTGTAGATAAAATAAAGGCATGTAACTTGTGCTACAGTTGATAAATTATAACACGAAAGCATCCCCTCAATAGAAAATTCCATTAACATTAATCGTGTAGCTAATGTAACTCACCGAGTTCATACTCTGATTCCTGATCCTCGACTATGGTTTCCATGGTTCCATGATCGTGGAAACATCACCGGCACTACCGTTTCACGTCCAGTGTTAGTCTATGGACGGGCGGCACTTCTAGGAGCACTTCTTGGTAAGGTTGCACTCGGTCACTGAGAAACGCCATAGCTCTCTCTTTGGACGCACTACCACAATTTAACTCGGTTTAAACCACTAATTAAGTCATCAGTTACATGTGGACTCGGACTCGGGATATTATATACGGCCCGATAATAACTGAGAGATTGTCAAGCACAAGCGTGCGGCATTGATATGATTCGTTGACATGGGCGCGCAGTGCTAAATTTACAGGGGTTTGCTTTGCTTCCAGATCTAGTAAATAGAGGGTCAGTTCAACAATATTTCACAGATTGATCAGTGAAATATGTGTCAAATTGATTATCAAATAAATATTAGAAAAATATCCATGTGCTTACATCGTGTGTCTCTTTGAAAATTACTAACGATAATATTTATAAAGATGAAGAAATGGGATTTTAGTGCGTACAGATCGTTGTAAGGTTATTTCGTGCGACTTTATCATTCCATATACTCATCACCATATTCTAATCTTGAATGATATCATGATTGCACACCTCGTTGCGTGTGTGCTTTATTGTCGCTCAACGCGCCAGCCCCCAGTTTCGCCCATAAAAGTATATTTACTTGGTTAATTCCTAAGGCATCGATTTTCAATACAGCTGTTTGGAAAGGAAAGATGCCACTCTAAAAAATGATACCATTTTTAAATTCATTTGAACTTATGTTAAATTCCAAAATGGCTATTGAAGCTAGCCATAAGTCTCCATCAGTTGATATGTACGATGTACGAACATAAGAGTATGTACGGAAATACTCTACAGGTCGTAATCCATAACAAATCCACTTTTTTTTAAATCGTTTCATCTATCATCAAAATCGAACCTTATTTCATTATAATATGTAGCAGAAAATATGACTTTCTTCTAGCAGCGATATTGCAGCTATAAATATAGCAAGCGAGAAAGTTTTTTTTTATAGAATTAGTAGTTTTCGCATAGAGTGATTGTTGATCTGTTCCTGCAATTAGTTGGTACTAGATTTTCATATTCTTCGTCATTAAAAGTAAGTGTGCCATACACTCCCTCCACCGTTTTAACTTGTCTCTAATCTCTAATGATGAATGGCTGCTGATAAATTGGTTATAATAAAAAATTAACCACAAGCTAAATTAACCACAATCTAAATTAACCAGAAATTTAAAAATAATTATATTAAACATTATATTCTTCGGGCCCATTTATTGATATTTTTATGCAATTGTTGCAGATTCTTGCAGTTTTTTTGTAAATTAGTAGTTTTAGGCATTTTTATTTTATAATGTTATCTTAGTTGGGACAACACTTGTCAGTATAGTATAAAATAAAGTTAAAAAAAGTAACTAGGGTAACTTTACATACGTTGTCGGAATATACATGTCGTGTTGACTACTTTCACCAAACCGGGACCCAACCTATTTATGTTTTTAATTCGCGGCCGTGTCACCAGCCAATTTTTTTAAATTTAAATGATTAATAACTTTTCTATTTACTGATCGATTTTGTTTAAAAACAATAGAATTCTTCTTACAGCTAACACTAACAATAACTTACATTATCATTTCAATACAATCAGTCTGTTCTTCCTTAAGGTACAGTGCTTACAAAAAATGTGATAAACGGACAGGCAAGCAGACAGACGGATATTTTGAAAGTTGTTCAGAATTTGTTCACTGACACAATGCTATAAAAATTCTTCTCTACGGGCGACAGTTTTTAGAAATGTACCGATCAACTATATCCTTTGTTTTCGTATTTGCGAAGAGAGTACATTAATAATTTGACCGATGAACTAATGTTATATACATATTATTGTTATAAAAAAATCATATACGTACAAACGTATTTATTTTCAAATTTTACTTTTATTTGTGTAAAATTGACTTTTTATATAATTTAGAAACCTAAGTTTAGTAGTATTTGTTGACCAATGGTGTAATTATTTTTGGTTTACTTATATTTACCTGAATCTCTACTATTTTTGTAAATGTCATTTATTTGCAATTTTACTTAATTAATTAGTCTCCCTTATATTGATATTTATTACCTGTTCGATTTTGAAAGGTTTACACATGTCAAAAAAATAAGATTTAGTGAATACCGAATAATTCGTAAATATAACAAGTTCTGTGAGAATTCTTACGAGGCACAGCAATCTTCACAGCATACCGACAAACTTAGCGTCAGCCAATTGGACCGTGTGTCTCTTAAGACATAGAAAGTGATAATAAACTAGACGTAAACATTACAGTCTTCGCCAATTATTGATGTTTTTATATAATCATTGCACATTTTATAGATTACTTTTAACACTAATAAAATAGATTATATTTTAGGTATAATTGCTATATATTTAATTTTCATCATCTCCCGATGGTGCCAGATTGATTGGCGAAACTCTTGTCGGTGAAGATTTTATTTTTGTGAAATCTTATCAAATATCGTATCCTCTTCATATACATTTTTATTAAAATAGTTAATGACTTTTTATATTTACCTACTGATCGATTTAAAAAAAAAAAAACAATAGTGCTCTTCTTCCAGCTAACACTAAATTACTGCCGAAATTTCAATACGATAACTTAAGGCGGGAACGTCTGTTCCCGTCTTAAGTTCTCGTGCCCACAAGAAACATGATGGACGGACAGACAAATGGGCATTTTGAAAGTTATTCAAATTCGAAGATTAACAATTATACGAGAAATTTCTCTACGAGTGATATACTGTTTTAGAAAAGGTACCGACAAATACCTATAATAACACCCTTCGTTTAACCGAAGAGTATAATAATAAGTACATACCTATTTATTGTACTCCTAGGTATATACAATATATAAGAGGAAAAATTTCGGATTAACTCTTGATATCTTTAGGTACCTATTTTACAATGCCAAACATGGGTTACTAATGAATCATAATGTTTGTACTATGTCGCTGTATAAATGATTAAATGAAAATGAGGTCATATATATTCATAAGCGCTGCATATTTGGTTTATTGATTTATGATAGATAATAACGTTAAAAACTAAACTATATACAGGGTGCCCTCGGAAAAATAACTGCATATTATTATGTTTATATAATTTATATCAGTAGAATGCTTAACTACTAAGATATTGATTCCCGAACACAGAGTAGGAGAAGCAGTATATCAATAATAATTTTTCACTACTTAGTTCGCGTCGATTACCTGATTTGAGTTCTTTAGATTTTTATCTATGTAGCATCTCAAAAACTTAGTTTATTTAACTGTAATAGAGACCAAAGAGGGACTGTTGCAATGAATCACGTTTCACTACGAAACAATGTTGAGATATTGAGGATAGTGCAGCAGCCTTCAATTCGATGAGCCAGAGAGCAATGATTAAATCACGTCGACATTTAACCATCAACAACTAAACATTTAAGTGTTAATAGCAATTAACAATTAGTCAATTTTAAATTGTCCTTACCGGGCACCAATCAATTTTTAATCAATCAATTGATCAACTGATAAGCAAAATTATTTAATGAATTAGTTGATTAAAAGTTTGATTGATACCCAACACTGCCCATTATTACATATTATTTGAACTTAATTTTTTTCATAAACACCCTCGCAAGGGCATGTAAAAATATTTAAAAAATGTTCCGTCTCTTAAATATAATATCTAAGTTTATTAATCACAATAAAAATCAATTGTTAATTATTGTGACAATTAACAATTAAATTATTAGTTGTTAATTGTTAATTAACGATATGACTTAATTGTGCCCTACCCTGTCGGGTTCTATTAGAATACGAGGAGCAATCATTAAAATAAAAATGACTTCTTAACGTTAAACTGCATTTTTCTACAAAACTGTTCATTTTAGCGATTTCAACAAAGAATACTTCTGACGAAAGATGGCCAAGCAGCGACACAAACATACCGACAGACAGACGGACAGACGGACGGACAGACGGACGGACAGACGGACGGACAGACGGACGGACAGACGGACGGACAGACAGGCGGGTGTCGGTTAGGCGGACATAACGATACGGTTGATAGCTGGTAGTAAGCGATTTTTTATTCCTTTCAGTACAAAATTATGATCTCTTCTCGTTAAGAACAGTCAATTAAAAGTTTGATGTAAACATTATACGCCTCGCCGATTTTTTGAATCTTTATACAAGGTGACTCAGAGCAAAATTCAATTTTTAAAAAATCATAACAAAGTTATTTAAACTGTTCAAATAATTTTATTTTAAAATTAAGATACTACATACATGAGGATTTTATTTTTTAAACACTACGTTATCCAAATATCAACCATCATGCCTGCTCCTTAAATTTTGGAAAACTCGTCGACACATTTCAACATTCGCACTTTTTTTATTCCGGCTCTTCAAAACTTTCCTGGATACGACCCTAATTTGACCTGGTTTCAACAGGACGATGCCACGACACACCCAGCAGCAGCATCAATGACCAGTCTACATGAATTGTTTCCAGGCGTGCTTATCTCCAGATTTGATGATATCCCCTTTCCCCCAAGATCACCGAGCCTAACGTTCCCGGCTTTTTTTTTGTGGGGATACTTAAAGAGTATTGTTTACATCAATCTACCGGCCAATACAAATCAGTTAAAGAACAACATTCGGGAGGCCATTACCAATATTCCTGTTGAAATGTGTCGACAAGTTTTCCAAAAGTTAAGGCCCAGATTGGAGGAGTGCTGTAGATGGTCGATATTTGGATAACGTATTATTTAAAAAATAAAATCCGCATGTATGTAATATCTTAATTTTAAAATAAAATTTCTGAATAGTTTAAATAACTTTGTTATGATTTTTTAAAAACTGAATTTTACTCTGAGTCACCTTGTATAATTGCTGAACACAATATACGACACATCTCGGAGTTTTTAGAAATTAAGTTAATTTTATATAATAGGTGGTGTATGTTTAAAAACTCTCGCAAAGAAGCCAACTTATTTGACAACCGCTTCTCGGTATTCTTTACAGTGCTATTTTGTAGAATCTTATCAAAGGTTGTAATCATCTTCAAATACATTTTTTATAGAAACGATTACACAGGTCAACAAAAAAAAATGTTCTGCTTCAAGGACTAAGCCTATCATGCCTTAAGTATTTTTGTGTGCTGAAACCGAATTTTCAATTTAAAAAAATTTCTACCGCGTAGAATTAGAGTAAATGTCAAAAATTGTCAAAAAACCGTATTTTGACGATAAAAACCGGGATTAACTCGAAATCTACGCGATAGAAAATTTATTAAATTGAAAATTCGGATTCAGCACACAAAAATACCTAAAGCATGATAGGTTTAGTCCTTGGAGCAGAATTTCTTTTTGTAGACTTGTGTTACCAATCGATTGTCTTCAAAAATTGGGTGCTACATTCAGCACACACAAATTTACTTTTCAAATTTCAGTATGATTTGGACTATTACCTCTTATTTTATTTATCCGAAGAAACGCGGGCAGATGGAGAAACGAGCAGACAGGCGGATATTATGAAAAGTATTTAGAATTCGAATACTAACAAAATCGTATGAAAAATAGTTCTATTTTCGGTTTTAAAAAAGTGTCTGACAAATGCTCTTTTATACTTTTCATTTCTGCGTAGTTTGAGGTTATTAATTATGTTATAAATTAAAATTAAATTCCATAGACAGAAGTTATTCGTTCTCGACACCTTCCACTGGGCCAATAAAATTAAGTGAATTTTAACCTAACCTAAAACAAATTTGGGAGAAGATAATTTTAGTGGGATTGTATACTAAATGGATTCCTTTTTGCTGATTAAAATCCCATATAGTCTTAATGACCTAACCACCCCAAAGCCACCACCTAAATTACAATTTTTAATTTTTTTGGCATTTTCTCAGAAACCTTGATATTTACTAGAGATCTTTTTTATAGGGCCTAAATGGATTGACATGCATACAGTTTGTATTCAAAAAAGAGTTAGAGCTAATGCAGACCTCGAAAAATAGGAAATATAATAGTTTAACATAAGATTAGAGGTACAATATTAATTTTTTTTTGTTCTCTGGTTTGGTAGCAACTGAGAACATAAGCTACCAGGTTATGAAATAGGATGTATAATAATGAATAGAAATGTTGGAAAAACGTTTGCTCAATTAAAATTAAAAAGAAACGACCGTGTGCGTTCTTGCGCATATGAATAAAATAGTAAGAACGGGAAAGATATTGTCCGTGGCCAGTCTAATTCAGCTATTTAATCGCATTTGTTGCGTTGCTACCCCTGATGATCGTAAAAAACGTTTTAAGCATGAACTTTTCCAGTATTTTACGCTCTATAAAAGGTATTTAGTGGATTTGATTGATTGTTTGATTTACCAGCGTGCAGTAAGTATTGCTGCCACTCAGGATATACGGATCGTCCCCGCTTCTAGAATTTTACTTCTTTGGAGTCTTCTATTTCTTCCGTTCCTGATTCCGACAGACCATATATCCTAGCATTGTATGCAGCTAGTTCTGTTATGCATTTTTTCTTGTCATTCTTTCCCAGTATGCTTGGTACTTCCCTAGATTGTTCATGATCCTCTCAATTATTGTTATCCTCGTGTAGCACAGTCTCCCTATTTTTAGGTTGTGATTGTTAATATTAGCACTTCCTTCATATCAGTAAATGTGTTAGATCCCTTCTCTGGATATGTCCCCAGTACTTCACTGTTTGTTTCTATCCACTTTGTAATTGTTTTCTCTCCTATTGTGTTGATGTTTTATGTCGTTGCTTTAGTCATAATGATTACTTCTTCTGTTGGCTTCTGTCGTTGCCACGTTTTTGATCCCGCATATCATCATTAGCAGCATGTTAGCTATGTATATCGTCTTGATCTTTTTCTTATTTTCTTCTTAGATCTATAGGCGACTTGTCCTTTATTAACTTTTTTCTTGCTGCGATTTTAATTTTTGAACTTGGTGTCCAATTTAGTTCTTCCTTGTTAGTTGCATTTGTGTTTCCTTGCAGTATTTCTTCTGGATATCTTCATGCTGTAGTATAGGTGGATATTCCAGGTATGAGGTGAGGTACGGTACCGGTTTCAGTGACTGGACTAGATCGGCGAAGTTAAGCCCGGCCGGGCGAGTCCATCACTTGGATGAGTGACCGTAACTCATTCTCACCGTCCTGGTTAAGTGGTAGAGTAGCATTAGCTAAACTTCGCCAGGACGTTAATATAAATAAGGCATAAAAAAAAAGTATTGTGTATTTTGTTATCTCCTTTACGCATTTTCTCTTTTCGTACTTCCAGTTTCCCATATAGTATTTTGTGATCTGTGTTGACTTCTGTTATGCTTTTTGCTTTAATGTTATTGTCCCATTCTCTTATCTTCCTGCCTACCAGGATATGATGTATTTGTGAAGTTGAGTTTCCGCTGCTCTAGGTATCAAGACAGATTTGGCTATTGCTCTGCATGTTCTTTTGATGTGTGTGTTTTCTTAGAAAATACCATTTTCCTGAAAGAAACCTGCACCAGGCATACCTTCGTTGTTTTGGGCATGATACACCAACAATGTCTCATTGATTATTTCGGGTTTAATTTAAATTAAATTAGTTTGAATATTTTTAACAATTATGAAAAATAATTTACTTGAAGGTTTACATATAGGAATATTATGGCCACATTTTATTAATGTATTGCCCTGCCATAATTTTGTAGACAGCTGTCGAGTTTTCATGGGTTGGATGGACCTAAACACTTCTTGGTTTATATTTTATCCAGCTAAAAAATAACGTTTTAGGATTGCAATCCCGCTAAAATAAACTTGTTCCAAATTTGTTTTAAGTCAAATATTAATTTTACTGTACTACAACGGCAATTCTTTTTGTTTTCCTGTAAACACGTTTTTTAAAAGAAAATTTACTGATATAATAATATCCTAATCAACGCTCTAACAAATATTCATTCAAATGATACGATCTTTTGTCCTGGCAGGCTACGCCTGAAATAACTGTTGATCTCGTCTCAACATATGTATTCGTTTAGAAAACGTTCAAGGAGGCGAGACATGAACGTCTTTGATGGAATAAAAACGACGATCAAATATTGTTTACGAAGTGTGTGAACAGCAAACATGGATAAAAACGGTTAATGAACTTATTCACGATCAGTTTGGCAACAAATTACCTCCCACTAAGAACGGTTCTTATTGAACCTACGCGCGCGAGAGAGTTCCAACTGAGCTGCGAGTGTTCTTCGTGTAATAATCTCGGTGCTATATTAACACGAAGAGGGACTAGGGAAAGGCATAATGATTACTGTGGATCTGGATGAATGGAACTTAAAAAGGCTTTAACAATTTAGTTGACGCAGAGCATCATTTATAAACGTATAATATGAAAAATGACGATGTATGTGGCAGCTTCTCTAAAGGATGGGCACAAAAAGGCAGTGAGGGTACATTTTCTCTTGTCAGTTAAGTTTTCAGTTTTTTCGTAGGTATCTGTATTTATTATTAATGTTAAAAAGTATATAATAACTTAGAAATGATTTAACGGTCTCAAGACTGGGAATTCTTTAAAGTAGCTGCTTCTATATCATACGTACGTTGGTCGATTTTAAACTATAAACTGAATATCCATTCATTATTTTTCATTTTAATTTTAATTTCTTTTGTTTCAAGTAAAATTTTTCGCATTACGTTTTTCTTTTTAGAGTATGTTTAAGAAACTAAATGATGATAAGCTGTCATAAAGAAAATAATATTAGTAATACTTGGGGAACAAATGTGGAAAAAAGTTGTCTCTTTTATTCATTGTAGTCATACTAAATTAAAAAGAACATTATTATAGGTCAAATTTCTTTATCTGTTAGAAATTATGTATGCAAAAAATACTAATAATAACCTATTTGTTTACTGAGCTCTTCAGTGATATATCCACAAAAATAGTTATTTTTAGTTTTACTCATTTTAGTATTCGATCTCCATGTACATAGAATAGAATAGAATAGAATAGAATAGAATAGAATAGAATAGAATAGAATAGAATAGAATAGAATAGAATAGAATACGTTTATTAATCCAAGTGATCATAAATTATGACATAGGACAAGTCAATAAACACATTAGTAGATAATTAATAGGTATACATTAAACTATTCACTTATATTATATAACCCTCACACACATTCACTAAAGTACCAAATAGTTAATAGCAAATAGTTTTGTTTTATTAGTATTATTCATCAACAAATGTCGTATATGACAGACATTAATTAGTATGATTTAGAAAATCTTCTACTGAGTAAAACGTATTTGCCACAAGGAATGATTTTAAAGTTGACAGAAATTTTTTTACATTTACAATATTTTTTATATTTGTACTTAATTTGTTATATAAAACTGATCCCATATAGTATGGGTTTGATTTATATAACTCTAATCTATGCAGATCATATTGCAAATCAGAGCCATGACGGGTAGAGTAGTTGTGAAAAATATTTTGTGTATTAAATTTGTTCATATTTTTCTTTACAAATTTTAATACTTCAAAAATATAGAGACTAGGCAATGTTAAAATTTTATTTTGGGCAAATGGCATTCTACAAGACTCTCTTACATTCATTTCAAACATGGAACGTATTGCTCTTTTTTGTAATATAAATACTCTGATCGCAGATGTTGAATAACCCCAAAAAATAATGCCGTATCGAATTCGTGATTCAAAATTACAAAAATAGTACGTTTTAAGAGTATCTAAGCTGGTGATATGGCGCAATCGTTTTAATGCAGAACAGTTACTTGCACAATTATTGCATATAAACGTGATATGTGTTTTCCAATCTAGGGGTAAATCTATATTAATTCCTAAAACATTATGAGATGTTACTTGTTGAATTGATTTTTTATTATGTTTAATTAGTACACTAGACGTATAATTTTTTCCGACAGGATGAAAGTGCATAACGAAAGTTTTATCCTGGTTCATTACTAACTTCTTCTCGTTGAGATAATTGGATAACGCAAGTAGATTTGAGTTCAGTTTGTGAGTAGAATCGTTTATTAGTTTATCACTTGCTATGATAGTGATATCATCAGCAAAAGCACCGTAAAACGTTGATAAATAACTATCTAAGTCATTTGTACAAAGAATAAATAACAGTGGTCCCAATACACTACCTTGTGGTACGCCAATATCGACTGGCAGCTCCTTAGATTTAGTACCAAGAAAATCTACAAACTGTTTTCTGTTTTCTATGTATGACCTCAATAATTTATTACATAAACCTCGTATACCATAACATTCAATATTTTTCAAAAGAATGTCATGGTTCACGAGGTCAAAAGCTTTAGACAGATCTATGAATAATGCAATTACCTTATGTCCTTGATCTAGATTTTTATATATGAAATCCAAAATGCTTAATAGCGATGTTATTGTTGACCGATGCTCTCTAAAGCCATGCTGATTTGGAGATAAAATGTTGCTAGATTCTAGAAATGTTTTTATCCGTTTAGATAATAACTTCTCAAATATTTTGGAGAATACTGATAATATTGCTATAGGACGATAATTACAAATTTTTTTACGGTCACCTTTTTTATATAAGGGAATAACTTTAGATAATTTTAATAAACTAGGAAAGGTGCCCTCCTTAAAGCATTGGTGATATGAGTTAGTGGTTCGGCTATTTGATGAGAACATAGTTTTATTATTTTAGTAGAAATATCATCAGGGCCTAATGAATTTGTATCTTTTAAATTATTAATTGTCTCAACCATTTCCGAAATTGTAACTGGTTTTAAGTATATTGAATTCTCATTATTGGGCAATACTGGAATTTCAGTCATGTTACTTTGTAATGTATCAAAGGACTTCGGTAAATTTATTAGATAAGAATTAAATTCGTTCGAAATTTTTGGTTTATCTGTACTTAATTGATCATTGACTTCAATTTCAACGGCTTCGTTTGAGTTTTGATTTAAAGTATTTTTTATAGAGCTATTAATTATCTTCCATACTGTTTTAGATTTATTTGTGGAGTTTTTTATTATGTTGTCAAAATACATCTTTTTGGCGTGCCTTATAACTTGATTGTAAATCCTTTTATAGTTTCTATAGTATTCCGCAGGAATTATACCATTTTTTTGTAACGTAAATAATTCTTTTAAGTGCACTGATGCTACTTTATTACCTGGTGTTATCCAATTATTATCGTTTTTAAAGTCAAGATTTTTACTGATAAATTTAAAACACAGATCGTAGTGATTGTGCAATATATTATGGAAAGCTGCATATTTATGTTCTACTGTTTGATTGCTATAAACATTATACCACATCCCCATATTTAGAGTCTCTTTAAATTTTGAAATATTGTTTTTTGAAAATGATGTGAATCTATACGTGTTTACATTTTGTGGGACATTCACATCGATAATAATCTTTTGACCAGAATGATCGGATAATCCTGTATGTAGAATGTTTTTTTGTAAAATTTGGTTATCGAAATTTGTAAGCATATAGTCTATTGCTGTACATCCACCATTTGTAGTTCGGGTAGGTTCCTCAAAAGCGGAATAAATACAATAAGAATTGATAAGATCATTGAGGTCCGAAGTGTTTTTATCTTTACATAAAAAATCAATATTGAAATCGCCGCATAAGATTAAATGTGAAATATGAGATTTATTGAAAATGAAACTTAAGGTTTCCTCTTAAAATGTTTTGTTTTCTTAACCGCTTCTCAAGTCACCGAAGTAACTCCTTGAAAATCCAGAATGATTTTGTGTTAGGTAAAGAGAAACGAGGCCCTAGAGCTTATAGTGGAGTCCGAACCACTTCTTGGGGATAATTTTATCATTAAAATTATTTCGCGATGAGCAGGGATTGAACCTGCTACGCTAGGTACGCCAGTATGCAAGCTAGACGCGCTAAACCACTGAGCTACCGTCCCCTCTAATTTTGATAGAAAAACATTTGTGTCAGAATCTGGTGTTCTGTACAAACAGATGATACAATATACAATTTCATTTAATTTAATTTCTACATCAGAACACTCAAAAACTTTATCTATACTCAAATTTACCAAGTGGGTGATATTTTTTACATTTAGCGAAGTCTTTGTTAGTATCATAGTACCTCCATGTAAAAACGATTTCCTACAGTAGTAACTTGATATATTGTAACCAGAAAAACGTGTGTATACAATTTCTTGCGGTTGAATCCAAGTTTCTGTGATACAAAGCACATCGATGTTTTCTTCAAGTAGCAGTACTTCTGTTTCTTCACTTTTATTTTTCACACATTGTAGATTATGATGAACAACACAAAAATTATTAGTCGAACTTAATTGCTAGTCGCTATTAAGAGAGGTAAGAGTTCGTTGCTTGATGGTGTTTAGTTTATTTAGGTAGCACGGACACTTATTAAAATTTGCTTTGTGATTTATATTGTACGTTGTTTTAAATTGGTTGTTCGAACGTGTACAGTTTGCACATTTTTCAGTATTAGAAGTACATAATTTGGCTTCATGCCCTTCAGCACATATATAGCAAATTGGAAATTTACTGGTACAATCCGTAGAAATATGACCGAAACTGCTACAGGTATTACACCTTTTTATGTGATATGATTCACTCACACGACATCTGCTCCAGTTTACATAAAGGTGGTCCATTTTTAAAATTATAGCCCTTGTCTTTGGATCAACAGCAACGATGAGATTAACAAGTCCATCACTATTTATTTTTCTAACTATTTTAAACATAAAAAACCGCTGCCCAAGGAATCACTACTTCCACATCCAGATTCTCTACCAAGTCACTCACAACGAAAAAACTTTGTATGTGAAAATAATTGTTTATGGAACTATAATAATATAATATTTGAAATCCTCTACCCCAAAAACCCATAAAACGATACCCCACATCGGTAGTGGGGTGGGGGTGGTGATGGGGGTGTGGTAGTGGGGGGTGGATGAAGTAAAAAAATATTTTGAGGTTTCTGGTTCCTGTACATGCACTAAATCACATTTTTTTTTCATCCCCTTTAATAAGGAGGTGGGGGTGGTAATGGGGGTGGCTAATGCCAAAATTTTTTTTTTTTACCTCAGCTTCTCTTGTATATACTAAATCCCAATTTCATGGACTCTTACCTGCTTGATTTACCCATTTACCCCAAATTTACCCCAATTTACCCCCCAACCCTTCGACGGAACAAGATGAAAATATAATCTTGTTCTAGATCTTGTTAAAGTACATATGTGTACCAAATTTCAAGTCAATATCTCAAACAGTTCCAGAGTAAACGTGCGCACAAAAAAAAGTTACAGACAGACAGACAGAAATTTTTTTTTCGCTCAAACTTAAAATCTCGACGTTTCATGACATTTTAAGCCTATTTGGACAATAAAAATTTTTAAAAATTTTTTTGTCGTTACTATACTTCCACTGGACGTGGAAGTAATTAGGTTGGTCACGTGGTATCTTATTGGCTTTTATGATGTCTTCGACCAGGGTGGTGTTAACCAGTGGTACGTCACTTTTCTCTGTACCATAAATTATTATTTTAGGAGTTATGTTTTTTGATAATGTAATATCACAGTGCTCTTCCAACTGAAGCACCAATGTATCTCTCAACTTGTTGACCGATTCTGAATTCATAGTATTGTATAGGTTTTGATCTTTTTTCTGAAGTTACCAAAGAGTCATATTGTGTTACGGGAGTATCAGAAACATGGTTAGAGTTCAAATATCCCCGATATCGGCCTTAATATCCCAGGTTTCAAACTAAATCGAAATGTTCGAAACGGCAGAGGAGGATTTTATATAAAAAATGATATAAAATTCTCTCTACCTGCCACTCCCCTGATAAATAATCCGTTAGAATGACTTTGGACCACTACAAAAATTGCACGTAAGAAATTTTCCTTCGCTTGTCCTCGATATAATTACAAATATATATACACCCTGTAGTTTCCGTCTGACTCACTCATCAGCACGAACGTTCAAAGAAACAAAAACTTATCACACTGGGCCGGCCTTATCGCACCCAGACTTCATTCCGTTTTTCGTGCTCATCGAGTGAACGTTAATTTATTGTTCGGTTTTACTTATTTAAAGTGAATAGTTTTAAGTAAAATATTAGTGAGTGAAAGGTAATAATGTCCAAATGGAAAAGTGTATCGCCTAATTCAGGAAAAGTGTATCGCCTAATTCAGGAAAAAAGCGTAAATACATACAGTTGAAAAAGAAACTAGACAAATTGAGATCGAGCGATTCAGAGTCGCCCGATTCCAAGTTCAGGTAGGAATTCAATATACGTTTTATTTCAAAATAAAAATTCTCAATATTGGATCAGATATATATTGACCTACATGACAGAATTTAAAATAGTGCTTAGACAACATGCATTGCTCTTTATTTTGATAGGTACCTGAACTATATAACACGCGTTATAATATAAATAGTTCCAAGACAACACTCGTTGCTCTTTATTTTCATAGGCACCTGAACTATGTAACACGCGTTACAAATAAATAGTTCTGGACAACATGCGTTGCTCCCGCCTAGCTTGGTACATTGTCATATAAAAACCATTCTCTATCCTGATTTTCATGCATACGCACTGGAAATACGTAACAGGCGTTCCAACATAAAATAGTCTGAGCAACATGCGATGCTCCTAATTTATTAAAATCCTTCTCCAAAATATAAATCTGATAACAATTTGGAGATTATTCTGTTTTCTTACTGGAATTATCTGCCATATGTATTTTTTTTATAGAAATATTGTCCGTAAAATCTACAAAATAATACAATAATTATCCAGTATTTTACTGGAAAACAATACTCTACGCCTGTGAGTTTTAGGTCAAAGGAACAGGCGTTTTCTAGCAAATGATGAATAAGAACAGAAATAATAAAAATAATGTATTTTGCTGACGTTCGGAAACCGAATTTGTTTATTTTCATAAAGATTTTTATAAAATTTTTAATGTGCCGTGTACAGCTTTAACTCAGGACCAAGCGACCCCTTAAACAATCTAGAGATGAGCTGCTATTTAACAACCTGTTAATTTATAACTGTTATTTATGAATAGCATTAACAGACTGTTATTGCTGTTCGAAAATAACAGGTGAGAAAATAACAGATAAGCAGCTGTGACAGCAGCACGATGTATAAAATAACGTCTCTGAAATAACATTTGCAAACTGCACGCTGCGGTATGCACATGCCAGTACTTCTCAGCGATCTGTTATTTTTAAACTGTTATTTTTATACTGTTATTTTAAACAGTTATTTCAAAATGGCAGTAGCAGTTTAAACTGTTATTAAAAAATAACTGCTTTTACTCATCACTAAAACAATCTACAATCTGCACATAACTCTCGATAATAGTATAGTTGATAGTTTTATTTTATCATTACTATAGGCAACCTCAATATAAAACAAGACTCAAATAGAAATAGAGGATACATTCAGGGATCGATTCAAGTAAACAGGGCAGAAGAAGGTGCAATATCACCGCAACTAAAGGTTCCAACATCCCAGGTAACGAATTATGCAGGCTCTCTAGCTAAACTCATTGCCAAGTAGAAAAATGTTACCATGAACCAAGTGGACATTTGCTGGGTAAAACGAATTAAAATATAATTTCATAGTAAACCTGTTCAATCAGGGGACCCTAAAGTTTAGATTCCTGATAACAATTTAAAAATTACAAAAACGCCATCCAGGAACTCTCTTAGAGATAGGTGCTGCAAGCAAATGTCAGCCAAAGAAGCTTTATTCTAAAAGACTCTTATTTTCTTGTTCCTATTAGAAAAAAAGATAAAAAATATCTCAAATTTTGATCTAATGATACATTATTTCAGTGTAACCCATTTGGGTTAAATATGGCACTATTTCTCTTTACTAAATTGCTTAAGTCAATTAAAAAAAAAAAAAAAAAGAACCTTCAGAATGATTGAAATTATTTGTGTATTCTATTTGGACGACTTTTCAATCATAGCGCATACTTAATTGGAATGTTAAACGAATACAAACATATGCAAAGTTACTTAGAACAGTCAAAATATATATTTTTTTTCAGTTTTTTTTTTATATATATATTACAATTAAGATGACTAAATTTACCTGAAGATAAAATCACAATAGTTAAAAAATCATTAAGAGGAAACTATAAAAATTATAGCTCTGAAATGCTTAATTCTTAATACGCAATATTTGAGATGGACAAGACATTAAGCTGAAAAATTTGGTTTAGAAATATTCTCTGATAGGTCTTTGATAGGCTGAAGTAGTTTTTTTAAGGGACTACGATAAAAAAAAAAAAATCTATGCATATTAATTTTTTAGAAATCAAAACAGCTTTCTATGCATTGAAATCATTTGTTAAAAAATAGAAAACATGTGAATACTTTACTTTCAAGATTTGATAATACAACAGCGATTTCTTGGGTAACTGGGGGAGGAAGTGCCAAATTTAATTATTTAAGCGAAGCCTTAAGAGACTTGTGGTATTGGTGCGTACTTTATAAAAATTACCGGCTAAAGTGTATCATGTAGTGAATATGTTGGTCGCACTACCTACATTGTACTGGGTCGACTCCCAGCCCGAGCCCCGTCACTGATAATGTCGGTGAGTATGGATGTGTGTCTGTATTTTTTTTTTTTTTTCAAATGTGTAATCCCTTCCGGACAGCCTTGGCTTTGGACTTGTGGGGGGGTTGTCTACTGTATGTGATGGATTTATGTATTTATGTTCATATGTTTATTAGTTTATGCAACTTACAACATATTGAACCATAGTAAGATGCGGACAAGGAGTCTTGAGTAGTATGAATAGACACAGAGTATCAACTTAATATCAAATAAATTGAAGAATCCAGGAATAGATTTATTGATAACACGTATTAATAAGAAGTATGATAAATACATTTCATGGTTTCCCGAGCCGGATTTCTTGTCTGTAGATGCATTCACTTCAAAATGGAAAGAATACTATTTTTATGCTTCCCTCTTTTTCCAATAACGTATTGGAAAAATAATACAAGAAAAAGATCTAAGCATAGTTGTCGCCCTTTATTGGACTATCAGCTTGGTATCCTGTGTGTCAACAGTTATTATAGTAAACACGAAATATATATGAAACATTTCAAAGAACATCTAATATACATCAATTGAAATATATTTTTGATATATTTCATAAATTTTTCATTAGAAACCTGAACGAGGTAGTACATGTTAAGTAAATGAGTCTATTTCATAAATGTTTCAGAAACAAAAGAATTTTTACTGGGGAGCCAAATATTTTAAACCAGAAATATATCTACTCATTTCTCATTTCAGAAAAATTTTCTTCGCCGCAGAAAAATTACCCAGATAGCTTTATTGAATAAAAGAATATCAACAACATCCATTCCTACTCTAATTGCTTCCCTTACAGATAGTTCACTGAAACAATATTCAACTTGTAAAAAATATTGTACATTCTGTGAGTGAAAAGAAGTTCATCCTTATGAATATAATTTTAATAACACATACTTGTACATGCAATTCTTAACCGAGATGCTACAAGATGGCAATTAATGCAGGTCGGCTATTAATTTAATTTTCAATCCCATAAATAAGAACGATAATATAGTAATCAATTGTTTGTTGTTGAAGGGTGTATAAAATATACGGTCTCCAAAATCCAAATACCCTTTACATGGAATTCCGAAACTCGAAAATAGAGTTTTTATCGAAATAGCATCCTCAAGCCTGGAACAACTATAGTATAAATTGGTTATAACTGAAATCAGAATTTCAAAAAAAAAAAAAATAATAATAAAAACGTCTTGACCTAATAAACCACAACCCATACCATAGTTTTCCATACTTCGGAAACAAACCAAAAATATATACAGATTTTTATTTATAAAAAACAATTTCTTTCCGGAATAATGACCATCACTTAATTATTGCACATAAAATTCCCTTCCACTACGCTACTCGATAAAAAGACTTTTGGTCTAGCCGGAATAAATATAACACAATTTTCTAGCCATAGCGTACGCCACGCATCAACTTCTACAGCATTCGGAGCAAGGCTTAAAAAATGCGTTGCCTTACTTAGTTACTGTTTAATAAATTTCCGTTGTTACAAAATCGCTATTTACTCTAAACATCTACAGGGTGTATATATATTTGTAATTATATCGAGGACAAGCGAAGGAAAATTTAGGGATTAATCGACTTACTGTAAGGAAGGTTAATCCTAATTTTCCGAGCTTGTCCGAAGATATAATTACAAACCCACCCACCCTTATTCCCTCTCAATAAGCGATTTTGTAATTAGCTAAAAACGGAATGAAGTCTGGGTGCGATAAGGCCGGCCCAGTGTGATAAGTTTTCCTTTCTTTGAACGTTCGTGCTGATGAGTGAGTCAGACGGAAACTACAGGGTGTATATATATTTGTAATTATATCTTCGGACAAGCTCGGAAAATTAGGATTAACCTTCCTTACAGGTAAGTCGATTAATCCCTAAATTATGTGTGGGTACACTGTATAGGCCACCAAATACAAATTTAAGAAAATGCTTTGATGATTTGGAAAGTGTTGAGGTAAACTTTTTACCAGATTATGATTTTGTAGTATTTGAAGGCATTCGGTGTTTTCACAAATTTTAAAATCTCATTGACTGTGAAGGTAATACTTAATTATATCTAAAAACATTTGAATTTCCACAACCAGTTGAGTAATATCAAAAAAAAGTATTTTTACATTTGAATTGAAGTTTTATCGCCCAAAACACTAAGCCACACTGTTGACGTCATTGGTCATATTGATGGTAAACACCTAACCTCAAAAATATCTTTTAAAAATTTCCGAGTAATATGTCACTATTATGAACATTTCCGCTTGGTTCTCGTACTTTCAACTAAAATCTTGTTCAATGTAATGTTCATAAAGTTTTAAATATCTTCTCCCAAAAAAGTAAGGCAATTTTTTTGTAATCAACAATATTGAGACATCATTTGCGTCAATTTTTAAATGTTTGCTTTGAGCCATACTGGTTTCAAATGAGAATTGCGGATACAATCATTAAAAATGACAATAAACCTAAAAAACTTAAAAGTTGAGGTTATGTTGGTTATATTAATGCAACCGATGATGTCACAGCCCGTTTTGTATAATACCCGTTCAGTTATTCAGTTTTGTTATTTATTTGTTGAAATTTTAAATTGATAGATGAAAGAATGGTGTTTAAATATTGGTAAGTGCTTTAATGTATGGAGTACTTATGGGTGGCATCAGGTAATAACAAAGTCAACTCATAAATAATACTTCGGCGATGCTTCAGATCTTATTATCTCAAACTAACAAGATTATCTTAGACTCGGAGGTAGGTATGGATGCATGGATGATATCTCAGATCATTCTTTAGGAACTTGCAACTTGAATACTAAAAGAAATAAATTACGCTTTTCCATGCTTATAGAGACTTTTCGAAATTTTGATTATGATGCCTTTTTATATGATATGGAAAATGTTAATTGGGATTTTATTTATAGTTTGAAAAATGTAGACCAAATGATAGATTTTTGGAATAATAATTTAACATTTCTGTATGATATGCAAGCCCTTTTAAAATGGCTAGAACAAAAACCACATGCATCTTGGTTAACACCTAATCTTAAATTAATGATGAAACAAAGAAACAAAGACATAAACGAATGTAGTCAGAAGCTTCTCTATATGAATATACGTAATTTTGTAAACATATGTGTAAAAACAGAAAAAAGCTTGCTTACAGAGCAAAAAAACTGATCCGAAAAATGTTTGGCGTACGATGAAGTGGTTAGATATCAACTCTTATGCTGAAAATCATTCCTCTGGAGTTTCAAGTCCAATAGATTTTAATTACTTTTTTGTAAATAATGTGCCAAAAATAGATATTCATAATAATACATTAATTTCCTAATCATATTCTAATAAAGTGGTTCCTCATATTAGCACAAAATTTGATTTTACAGAAGTAACTGTAGACCAAGTTGAAAAAAAATTAAGTCTTATTAAATGCAATGCTACAGGTACGGATGGTTTAGATTTGACTATGTTATCTCTAGTTATTCCGCGATGCTTATTAACTAGTACTTTTCCTCGCCAATGGAAGGTAGCAAATATTATCCCTATTCCCAAAACTAACAATCCTACAGATATGTCATGTGACACAATTTCGCCCTATTAGCATACTGTCTACTATAACCAAAATTCTTGAAAAAAGTAATTATTTGAATATAAATAATATTTTATCTCTTACGCAGTCTGGTTTCCGCCCCATCATAGCACAAAAACAACAACAATGATACAAGTTACTGATGGCTTATTTAGGACGTGCGATGCAATAAAAAATTTATGCTTGATTCTCTTAGACTTTAGTAAGGCATTTGACACTCTAAACCATAATACTCTCTGCACAAAATTATACTATTTTGGCCTTAGTACAATACCTTATCATTTTTTTTTAAATTACCTTTATGGGAGATGCCAGAGGTTCAGAGTAAATAATAATTTTTCACGATTTATTGATACAAATTAAGGAGTTCCACAAGGGAGTATTCTTGGACTATTACTTTTTTAGATTTCTATAAATATTGTCAGTAACATCAATATGCAGATGATACACAAATTTATTATTCATTTTCATTGACGGAATTCATTTAGGCTGCAAAAAATAATAATTCTGATCTGGTATCTATATCCAATATATCTACAGCCCATGGATTAGTTTTAAATGAATCCAAATCTGAACTGTTATTATTTGGTAAAAATAGGGAATTAGTTTTGCAAAACACGGACTTTAAAATAATTTTAAATAACCCAACTTTGAACTCCATTGTATTTATGTAGATGTTCAATTAAGATTTTCAAAACATGTGTCTAATCTATTGCAAAAATCATTTGGTAAATCAATATTTCTTTCGATTCATAAAGATATTTTGAGTATGTAATGATATTAAATTAAAATTGTGTGACTCTCTGATTCTTTCATATTGATCGTATTGTGACGTTGTATATCGGCCTGCTTTATTGCAACGAGATAAAGATAGCCTATAAAAATTTCAAAATACGTGTATAAGATTATGTTACAATCTTCGTAAATTTGATCATGTTACGGATAAAAATGACTGTAAGTGGTTAACACTTAGTGAAAAATTTCAAGTTCATCTGGCATGCCTTATTTTTAAAATTAATTCTACCCAGATGTCCACATATCAACAAAATAAACTTATTAAAGGTAGTGTCATACCTGTCCTACACGAAATTGTCAGCTGTTTCGTGTACCCAAGCAAAATTCTTCTTTCTTTCAACGCTCATTTAGCTATAACGTCGTAAAAATGTTTAACGATTTGCTTGAAAAACTTAAAGAACTCACTTCCGTGATGAACTTCAGAAAACAAATCAAACCCTATATACTTAGTAAAAGAAACTATGCTGTTTTATAAATTGTGCGCACGCACTTATTAGATAATGTACAAATAATAGGTTTGTTTTTGCAGGTCACCGGGCGGTTTGTGGACCATCGGGGGTTTGCGCACGATGATTTTCGATGCTGTAGAATCGTTGTGCGGGCTCCTGATGGTTTGGGAACCGTTCGCTTACTTGTAGAAACCAACCTACTATTAAATTAGTTTATTAGTAGAAATTAAAAAAAAATAGTAGTTATATGGAAGAGCAACCCGGTACTGATAAGTTAAAATAGACTAAGTTTTAAGTACCAGGAAGAAATTCAAGATGGTGGATCCAATATGGTGGCAATAAGATGATAAAAGTAATTTAAAAATAAATTAAATGCCTTAAACTAAATAGGCTATTCCTAAGAATTATTAAGAAAAAAAAGGTACAAAGTTTCTGAAATTTTCAAATATATTCAATATGGCGGCTATACATTAATTATCAATCATAAGTATGCGATTCAGTCCTCCATTAATTTTGAACATAACCTTAAGTAGGTCATATTAATATTTCTTTTTTTATCTTCTAATAATATAATAATTACCTAACACCAAGAACTTTAAAACAATAATATTAAATCTAACATAACTTGAGGCAAGAGTTTTACACCATGAACTTTAAACCTAACTTAGTGCAAAAATTTTTCTCCATTATTTAAATCTTAAATTTCTCTGTTTAATTTGTATTGTTTAAATAATATTAATACTCGTTGATATTTTTTTTAATTGTTAATTATCCTAAATACATTTAAGTAATATTATTAGCAGATAAAAAAGAAATATTAATATGACCTACTTAAGGTTATGTTAATTAATGGAGGACTGAGTAGCATATTTATGATTGATAGTTAATGTATGGATACCATATTGGATATATTTGAAAATTTCAGAAAATTTGTTCTTTCTACATTTTTTAATAATTCTTAGGAATAGCCTATTTAGTTTAAAGCATTTAAGTTATTTTTAAGTTGGTTTTATGATCTTATTGCCGCCATATTGGATCCGCCATCTTGAATTTCTTCCTGGAACTTAAAATTTAGTCTATTTTAACTAAAAGTACTTACCAGAAATATTTCAAAACTTCTCGGCAATTTAACAAAAATATTTCATTTTCATCATCTTTTAGCATTTTATAACCGCCATTGATTCCGCCATCTTGCAGGTTGGTTTATGACAACTTGGATATCAGATTGGTAATCAGTAACAAGATTTATGTAAATTGGATAAGAAAAAAGTTTTTATTTGTAATTATTAAGATTTAATGATAATTCGTACAGCGTCCTTCTGGCAGTACGGGGCGTACTACTCGTCCTACTGATTTTAGCTCGATTTTCGAGCACTTCATGTCATTTTAGTAGTACTGAGGCCCCCACCATTCGATAGATAATTTCTCAACAATTAAGCGCAAAATGGCATACAAGATAGTGATAGGGTGTGAGGTATTACGTTTTGGCTACGTATTTTGATGCGCCACATAGTGAAAAATGCTTGAAAAGCGCGTCTTACTTGCAGGACTTACAAATCTGAAGCTCTCTCTACAAAAGTACTTCTGGAAGCGCTTCTGGCAGGACTTTCGCTTGTACGAATTATCATTAAATAAAAAATGGTAATTTTGGCTAAGCTCAATAATTTTGGTTAGAATTATTCAAAAATCGGCTCTATTACGTTTTTTGGAAATTAAATAAAATAAAATTTTTTGTGCGCACGATTACCATGGGTTTCTAATATTCTCTCATATATTCTTTTACTTTTGTCATTAATTAATCAGATGTTCGATGACGTAGGGTTTCATACTGTCATCTCTTGGACTATATTCCCATCGAGCTGAATTGGATGGCATTAAAAAGTATTTTTTCGAGTACCAGGAAATTAATGCAAATGATTTTACCAATTCCGCTGCACTACAATATATTGTAACGTTTTAGAAGCGTGGAGTCTCTAAGCCTCTTCTAACCATAAACTTCCGCTTTGATCAGCGCATTCCAGAACAAGGCACACTGTAACGAGGGGCGCTCATTGTGGTCTGGAAACATTCGCACTCAGATTCTAGAAAACTGATTCTTGATTGCTTTGCAGAAAACCGAGGCAAGCGAAAGGTGAATTGCACCAAGAGCGTTTCCAATTACACTGTCTGGAAGATTAATGCAATTATTTGCATCGTCCTTAATATTTGCAGCGCTTATAGGCCGTTCGGTCTGAACTCAGTGTGAGCGCCAAAGGGAATAAAATAGCTCCTGAATGATAAAAGTTGAAAAGTTGCGAAATTAACTAATTTTAATCAAGTCTAGTATTCATGTATTGAATAAGTAAGTAAATAAATTGTTCTGCTAATACTACTATACGAAGGATAATGTTCATTTTCGAAATATATACAAAATGTACCATTGATATATTTATGTAAGACAAATGATACTCAGGAAGCAATATTAAAGGTATACCTAGTGGATTGTGTAAGTCGGACGAAGACCCGACTATTGTCTGATGCAACCAGATTAGTTCCCCCCCCCCCCCCGTTTTCGAGGATGCTGAACACCATGATTGCAGAATTTCTCGTTTGAGTGACCCACCCCCACAAACCACCCCCAAACGGGGTCAAACGCTTATTATTATTATTTGAGTGGCTCTTACTTGGTGATCCCCCGTTTGCGAAGATGCTGATGGTGGAATCCCTCCCTGGGGTGACCCCATAATGGACAATAAAGGAGTGAGAGTGCGTTCTCAGCATATCCCCGGGCAAAGCTACCCCCCTCCCCCGTTTTTGGGGATGCTGCACAGGAAAAAAAACATTGAGATGTCACCTCGATCTCGTCAATAAAATATCTTCATTTATTATGGATATGAAAAAAGATGAATGTATATTTTTTGTACATATTCTTTGGGACAAACAGGTTTATATAATCTGGCTGCTGGTTTCCGGGTCTTCTTCCGCGTAGACTTGGTTGAGTGCTTGACGTTTCGATCATCTTGTCGTGGTCTTCTTCTGAAGCGAAGTGAGCTCTGCTGGACTGAGCTCCTCTATTTATACAGGTTATCAGGAGGCGTGTTGCGGATCATTGCTCATGCGGAACATTGACTTCCACGTTATTGGTAGTTGTAGTCCGTTGTCACGGTTATAGTTATGCGGATGTTTATTTATTTCAATGGCTTCTCTGTATCTTCTTGGCCAATAATTCTTGGTGTTGGCTAATTTCTTTGTTTTGTCGAATTTTATCAAATGGCCGGTTTCTTCTGAATGTTCGGCAACTGCTGATTTTGTAGAATTTCCCTTCTTTGTATTTCTAATGTGTTCTCTGAGTCTGGTGTTTATACGTCGTTTGGTCTCTCCGATGTAAACTTGTCCGCAGGAACATGGGATGCTATATACTCCTGGTGTTTCTAGTTCTTCTGGACCTTGGTATTTGGGAAAATGTTGTGCCACCTTCTGTTTTGCATTATATATTACTTTGACGTTCTTTTTCTCCAAAACTCTTCCGATTCTGTCCGTACATCCTTGTATATACGGTAGGTAAGCTGTTGCCGTGTATTTCTTTTCTTCTTTTCCTTCTTCTGTTCTGGTTGTATCTTGTCTCTTTATAGCGTTGTCTATGTCCTTCGGTTTGTATCCATTTTTCTGTAGTGATGTTTTTAAGGTCCGATATTCTTCTTGCAGATGTTCTGACTCGCAAATTAGCTTTGCTCTATGTACTAGTGTGTTAACGACGGCCTGTTTTTGTGCCGGGTGGTGGTGAGAATTGGCGTGCAGGTATCTGTCGGTGTGCGTCGGTTTTCTGTATACCTTGTGTCCTAATCTTCCATTATCCTTCTTAAACACGAGGACGTCCAAAAATGGAAGTTGGTTCTCTGTTTCTATTTCCATGGTAAATTTGATCTTATGATGTAAGCTGTTTAGGTAGTCTTTGAAATACTCCAATTCCTTACGGCCATGTTGCCATATAATGAAAGTGTCGTCCACATATCTAAACCAACATTTTGGTTTCAATTGGTAGTTGTCCAAAGCGTATATTTCGAAAGCTATACGCTTTGGACAACTACCAATTGAAACCAAAATGTTGGTTTAGATATGTGGACGACACTTTCATTATATGGCAACATGGCCGTAAGGAATTGGAGTATTTCAAAGACTACCTAAACAGCTTACATCATAAGATGAAATTTACCATGGAAATAGAAACAGAGAACCAACTTCCATTTTTGGACGTCCTCTTGTTTAAGAAGGATAATGGAAGATTAGGACACAAGGTATACAGAAAACCGACGCACACCGACAGATACCTGCACGCCAATTCTCACCACCACCCATCACAAAAACAGGCCGTCGTTAACACACTAGTACATAGAGCAAAGCTAATTTGCGAGTCAGAACATCTGCAAGAAGAATATCGGACCTTAAAAACATCACTACAGAAAAATGGATACAAACCGAAGGACATAGACAACGCTATAAAGAGACAAGATACAACCAGAACAGAAGAAGGAAAAGAAGAAAAGAAATACACGGCAACAGCTTACCTACCGTATATACAAGGATGTACGGACAGAATCGGAAGAGTTTTGGAGAAAAAGAACGTCAAAGTAATATATAATGCAAAACAGAAGGTGGCACAACATTTTCCCAAATACCAAGATCCAGAAGAACTAGAAACACCAGGAGTATATAGCATCCCATGTTCCTGCGGACAAGTTTACATCGGAGAGACCAAACGACGTATAAACACCAGACTCAGAGAACACATTAGAAATACAAAGAAGGGAAATTCTACAAAATCAGCAGTTGCCGAACATTCAGAAGAAACCGGCCATTTGATAAAATTCGACAAAACAAAGAAATTAGCCAACACCAAGAATTATTGGCCAAGAAGATACAGAGAAGCCATTGAAATAAATAAACATCCGCATAACTATAACCGTGACAACGGACTACAACTACCAATAACGTGGAAGTCAATGTTCCGCATGAGCAATGATCCGCAACACGCCTCCTGATAACCTGTATAAATAGAGGAGCTCAGTCCAGCAGAGCTCACTTCGCTTCAGAAGAAGACCACGACAAGATGGTCGAAACGTCAAGCACTCAACCAAGTCTACGCGGAAGAAGACCCGGAAACCAGCAGCCAGATCACCAGCTCCGCGAAAGCCTTAGCACCAAGGTTTATATAATAATGGAAACATCTGATTTATTTAATTATAATGTATTATATAACATATTTTTAATGACGCACACAATTACTGCATATATTGTTACACTGGCCTTTCTTACATTATAAAATACTATGACTATAGATAAAAAAAATATATATTTAAAAAAATGATATTTTATTTGTTTATCTTAAATTTATTTTTTACATTCTTTGAACCCGTGCCGTTACACTCGTGTGTTAGGCACGCGTCCCAGGGTCCTCCCCATAATTGGCATGCTCGAAAACGGTGGATCAGTAAGTTAGATTCCGTAAAACATTATCAATACGCGTTTGACCCCGGCTGAGGGTGGTTTTTGACCGATTGTGGGGGTGGGTTACCACAACGAGAAATTCTACCATCACCACGGTGTTCAGCATTCTCGAAAACAGGGAGGGGGAATTACTTTGGTTGCATCAGACAATAGTCCGGTTTTTCGGTTGTTTTTCTGACTCACACAATCCACTAGTACTTGCTTGTGGTTATATAGATACATACACTAAATATAGTTAAATCTATATAAAGCAATCGTTTTATTTCTAAATTTTATTGAACGATACAGTGTTAGAACGCAGTATATTTATTTTTATTTAATTAGATATAGACATGATGTTAATATTTCTCTAACTTGTGTATAATCGGAGCAATGAATTTTTGAACTGACATCGCTAATGCAGGCAGCAATCAAAGACTATCGTTTGTATATTGGCGTCTCATTCTATCCAATCCAACTTCCTGGAATGGATATAAGGATGCATGTCTTCCACAGTCTACGACTTTCACACGCTCATCCTGCGCGTTAGATTTGAGAGTAATGGTAACGCGTACGCGACTACATAGAAGCGCATCGGTCTCGTGATTCAATCGTCAGTGGCGCATGTATTGTTTGTTTTTCGTAACGCGTAAGTAAGTAATTCATTATACCAGAATTCGCAAGCCAGAGATCTGTTTTTATTCTAATTGAGTCTACTGCCAATGGCAATCTGATCCTCTATGTCTAGTCTAGTGCAATTTATTATTATTACTATTAATAATATTATTAATTATTATTTTAATAATAAATTTGCTCTGCCTATGGCACAAAATAATTGCCATCTTTTAACTAATTATTTCAAACACATTAGGATGATGACGTCAGTTCAAAGATCCATTGTTCCGACTATGCCTATATGATTAAGGACTGATGACAATCATATTTTTATTAGTTACCGTGTTAATACAGAAATACTCGAACCTATATTTTTTCATTACTACAATGTCAAATTAAAAAAAAAAACAGGCACGGCACAAACTCGGGAGAATATATTTCCGCGGTGATGAATTTAAAGCAATATGCATATAATTTTATTAAAAAAAAAGTACAGCACCACTGGGCCGTTTAGGGCCTTTTAGTTTTGCTTGCATGTGTCATGACTATTATAAACTGAACCACGAGCTACTGTCGAATGATGGCACTTGCAGAAAGAACACCTTGCTCTTTCCAAAAAGCGTTAAAACCTTCTCCCCTTATAGGATTCATTTACAGCAACCGTCCAGTACCTGTAGTCCCCCTAGCTCCGGGCAGACCGAAAATGCTACCAAAGCAGTTAGGTCTGCCCTTCCTCGAGCTACACAGCTCATCCTTACCCAACCGACGATCCGGATGACAGGATGTCAATTGACATTCTGTATACCGGCAGTCACTCCTGCCAAAAACCCAAAAACACCCAACTGACAGATGACACCCCCCCGGGGGGGAAGAAAGAAGATCAAGACAGAAGAGCGCCAGAAGAGGCCTTAGCCAGCAAGGTCCAACGAGCCAGGACCCAGGGAGGCGGGCCGAAATTGTCTGCACCGCTCACATTTGTGAGTGGGGCCGACGCAAAGTAAGTTCGCCCGCCCTGCACGAGGCTGGTCCCCGGTCTACAGCGATGTATTGGGGTAAAGGGCAATAGTCCTGCCCGACCCCAGTCATCCGAGACCGACATCTATAGCCAAGAATATTGGCGTATGGAATGAAGCCGAGATACAGAACTGCATTCGAATCGCCATATATTTGGAATTACGGCTGGGAAAGTGATGGAAATGTTAATGTTCCAATGATGTGCTTCTTATTTATTATACTCCAAATATACTGAAATGTACTCATTGTTCATGGACCAAAAGAAAACGTCAGCCTCCTTGTAAATATTCTACGAAAAGTTCACATTGTACAGAAATATGTGAGAGCAACAATGGAAACGTTGCTGATTCGGTTACAGATTGTAGGTATATGCTAAGATAATAATTTTGAATTTTGTAAGCTGTACTATGCCAATTTTTATTTTTTTCTCTGAATTTGATTTATTCACATTTTGTTTTAATTTCTTTTCCTTTGTTCATTATATGAATTACTGTTTCTTTTTGTGATTTTTATTTTGTTGTGTTCCTGATTGCCAAAGATAAAATGATAAAATCATGAAAATTATTAGCTATAATGTCCCAAGGACGTTGATAATTCGAAATAACTTTATCACAGTTTCCGTTTATCACGTTGCTTGGTAATATCCCTCCGCCTACGGCGCGCCGTAGGCGCAGGGATATTACCTAAAAGCAACGTGCTCGAAGAAGTTGCGATAAAATTATGAGCTATTTATCAACGCTCGAGAGGCATTCGCGTAGAAAATTTTTTGCAATTTGTTTTATTTATTTTTATCTAATTCATAATTTCTGGTGCCGCAAAAGCCCATAAATGTATTCCAGATGTACTTTTTACTTTCTATTGTATTATATGGCGTGTTTTTCTCTATTATTACATTCATCAAGTCATTTGCAGTGCCAAATTGTAATTGTGACATTGTCAAAAAAATAAATGTCAAACTGGATGACATAAGTGAAAATTGCCCTAGGGACATTATCAGCTATAATAATATCAAGGATGTTGATAATACGAAATAATTTTATCACAGTTTCCGAAAGCACTTGCTTGGTAATATCCCAAAGCCGTAGGAGGAGGGTTATTACCTAAAAGCAACGTGCTTGAGGAAGTTGTGATAAAATTATGAGCTATTTATCAACGTTGAGGGGTATTCGCATAGAAAATATTTTGCAATTTATTTTATTTATTTGTTCAAAACTATTTATTAAAAACAAAATTATTAAAAGAGCAATTTGCAAAATTAAATGTAGATTGTATGTATTATGTATTATTTGGTGTGTTTTCCTTTATTATTATATTCATTAAATCATTATTTGCAATTCCAAATCGACATTGTCAAAAAATAAATTTTACACTGGATGACATAAGTGAAAAGATCTTTTCAGTGTAATTCTGTTGTGATTGGTTGTTTCAGCACACGTGATTAGAAATGTGCGAATTTAATAGGACTGCTATTTGAGCTAAAAATTTTCAGCTATAATATCCCTAGGACATTAATAATGTACGAGATAATTTTATGACAATCGAAAGCACGTTGCTTGGTAATAGGTCTTTTCATCATAAGCGCGCGCATATGCTGCCGCTATGTTTGTTTGCGGGAACTATGAAATATTCGGACACTTGGTTGTCAAAATGGCTGGACCAGTATCATTTTTTCACATTAATTTAGACGAAAGTGTGATTGACGGTGCAAAATTAGTACACAACATTGTGGAAGAACACACTTGCGCTCAATTAAGGCGCTAGCTCAAGTATCCTGGCCGTAAAGTGACTGGAAGCAAGAATAAAGAACTGGTTGCAAGGTTAGAATTCAACTAGCAACTTATCAATTTATATACAAGTGCATTAAAAGAAAACAATTGTGTTTAGTCTACAACATGCATAATAACATTCTTCGTGCAGTAATTGATAATGCAGTAAAAATACGTTCTGCTTTTTTACGAAAATGTAGAGTCAAAAATGCAATTGAAAATTGGGTTTTTTGTCGATCTTTCTGTGGATAAAGCTGGCTCCTTTTTTTCCATTTTTTTCAAATAGGTAAACTATACGATATGGCACTACCTATTTTCAGGTAACAGATTCATCATTATTTGTTTAAAAAACGTCGAGTTCCGCCATGTTCGCACAGTTTTCGCATGTCAATATTGGATTTGACATAAACATTACGTTTTTTAGCAAAATAATGATGAATCTGTTACCAATTTTTTGAAAATAGGTAGTGCCATATCGTATAGTTTACCTATTTGAAAAAAAATAGAAAAAAAGGAGCCAGCTTTATCCACAGAAGGATCGACAAAAAACCTCATTTTCAATTGCGTCTTTGACTCTACATTTTCGTAATAAAACAGAAAATATTTTTACTGCATTATCAATTACTGCACGAAGAATGGTATTAAGCATATTGTAGACTAAACACATTTGTTTTCTTTTAATGCACTTGTATATAAATTGATAAGTTGATAGTTGAATTCTAACCTTGCAACCAGTTCTTTATTCTTGCTTCCAGTCATTTTACGGCCAGGATACTTGAGCCAGCGCCTTAATTGAGCGCAAGTGTATTCTTCCACAATGTACTAATTTTGCACCATCAATCACACTTTCGTCTAAATTAATGTAAAAAAATGATACCGGTCCAGCCATTTTGACAATCAAGTATCCGAACATTTCATAGTTCCCGCAAACAAACATAGCGGCAGCACATGCGCGCTTTTATGATGAAAAGGCCTAAGTGTCTAAAGCACAGCATAGAGAAGACCAGTAGTTTCACTCGCAGCGGTCCCTTTGATATTTTTTGTACTCGATTTTATTTTTTTTTTAATCTACTGTGCATCTACTGTTTGTATCCCACGCGCATTTCGTCGACAGTGGCGACTGTTCAGAAACGTAAACGTAAACAAAAATAAACATCCACCCCACCCTACATCATCACTGCCGTCCACTATCGTCGTGCCGTCCACTGCGCATCGAATAATTTAAGCCCAGGAGCATCGCATGCGCACTGAAAATCTTATACAACTGTTCCGGCTGAGTAGGACTACTGGTCTTCTCTCTACTGTGCCTAAAGCCCGACGCCGAAGGCGGAGGGCTATAACCAAGCAACGTGTCTGAGATTGTCATAAAATTACTAGGCATTTGTCAATGTCAGAGGGATATCGGTCAGAATATTTTTTGAAAAAATAAAATCAAAAAGTTGCAACACAACAAAACAATTATTTATTTATTAAAAGTACAGTTGGTAAAGGTACAGTTACTAAAATTTAACGTAGCATTAGATTGGTTAAAGTTAAATGATTGTCTTAGTGATTGAAAATTTCCCTGGATGGTGTTATCAGTGTAATGTTAAAATGATTGGGTGATTTGTGTCACATGACAAGATATAACGAAATTTAATTGGTTACTAGAACTGTTAAAAAATTTTTAGTGTAATTTTGTTCTCATTGGTTGTTTCAGCACACGCGATTTGAAATGGGCGAATTTAATAGGATTGCTTGTTATTTGAGCTAAAAATTTTCAGTGCAATGTTCTGATTGGTTGTTTCTGCACACGTGATTAGAAATGGGCGAATTTAATAGGATTTTTATTTGAGCAAAAATTTTCAATTTAATTTTCTTTTATTTGATGTTAATATTTGCACTGGTCTCTAAACATATGTAAAGGAGACTGGTTCATAATATTGTATAACACTATAGTCTTTGAAAGGGAAGTTCTACAAACCCCGAATCTTAAAAATAAGAAAATATAAAAATAAAAATTAAGAAAATATTTTACATTAAGTATTATTAACATATTAATATTCAGTTTTATTCCATAAGTGAGTTTTATGTGGGTATAGTTCCACGTCAAATATGGATTGGACCTCAACCAAGTGTATTGTGTTGATGCCTTAAGATACTCTAAATCTTTTTAAAATTTATAAAGAAGATCAATTGCCCAACTACCCACAATAAAAATTAAGTTGTGGAAATGTGTGGAAATATAACAATGTAAATAAAAAAACAAAAATTTGTTAACATGTATGACCAAGAATTTGTTATTTCCTTAAAATACTAATGCTGTTTTATATGTTTAGTTTGTTTTATAAATTAAATACATACCTACACGAGCATCATCCATAGTAATAAAATTATCATTAAAATACAAAAAGTAATTGAAATATAAAACGAGCTACACTAACATTTTTTGCAAAGGAACGACTATCGACTGCTGGATATATCTAAATCGAACTGTTATCAACAAGAACTATATGGTCCCAAATACGCACTACTGTGACGTTACATATGAGCAATATTACTAATCGAAATACCGTATTTTTAGGATTTGAGTTTGAACCACTTTTTTACTTTCGAGGCCATACTGTACGTCAGTACGTTTTGCAAGAAGCTGGAAAACCCCGTATAATTCATATATTGCTGCAAAAAAAACCTTTCAAATGAGAAATTGTAGCGAATGATAAAATCACTGTTAGGAATTATAAAGCTGACCACAAGCGAACTAAAATTTACGTAAACATTATTACCAGTCCCAAGTCAAATAGCCAAGCATAATTCATAAATGGCACTATTTGAACTCACTTGCATTTTCTTGATTGAATTATTTACTTTGTAACTTCTTTGCGTTTTTATGTGTATTTTTAAGATCCTCATAAGATCCTTAAGTCTGTGATTCAGGATATCGATCAGATCATAGAAACTAATGGGAGGAGTTCTATAAAAGTAATTAAAAAATAGAGTGATTAGAGCAATAAGAAGTGTTTAGATATTAGACATGTGCATCGTACGAAAGCAGATTGGATAGAGCAGTAAGCAATCCACAGTAGATCTGAACCCATACCTTCTCGTATATAACACGAATCCGGTCCTGTAAAAATGGACTTTTGGACATAAAAACGGTATGAGATCATTTCCGGTTTACCCGGAAATGACCGCAACTTCCGATTTTTAAATGAAACACTCTGTATATTTTTACATATTTGGATTCAAGACAACATTCTGAGTATACCTCGAGATTTTCGTGAATTTTTGAGTCGATGTTCAGTTCTTTAAAGCATTTTAAGGCATATTAAGCCACTAAGGTGGCTCATAGTGTTCAATAAATTATAGATTTTTTTTCTGAATTCATCCATATCCATTTGCTATTTGTTTTTTTATTTTATTAAATTTGTTTAAAAATAAAAAATAACTTTCAAAATAATTTTTATTGATCCTTATAGTTTGCACTAGTATTTACACGCGAAATTCGCGAAAATCTCACGATACACTCAGAATATTGTCTTGAATCCAAATATGTAAAAATATACAGGGCGTTTCATTTAAAAATCGAAAGTTGCGGTCATTTCCGAGTAAACCGGAAATTGTTTCATACCGTTTTTATGTCCAAAAATTCATTTTTACAGGTAGTTTCTGCACCCCCAAATTTCAAATTCATAAGTTGAAAAATAAAGGAAATATGGGGGGGGGGGGGAGCCACTAGCCTGTGACATCCAGTATACATATACTACCTTCTTGGCATAAACAATTGATGTCTGTGTAATTGATATTTTTGTTGTTGTTAAGCAAAACGACATTATCTGGTACAGATAGGTACTCACTTATTTTTATAGTTATGTTGCATTTTCGATGTTGGGTGGAAGTGCAGGCATTTTGGCTGACAAATCCAAAATGGTTGAACTTCGCCTTTTCCACAATTTATTCAAATATATGTTTTGTTAACCTGTTATGTATATAATTGTGGAATAAAGACTGTTATTATTATTATTATTATATTATACAATGAAGTTGAAGGACGATCATATTTATCGAATGTGTGGAGGGAAGGATGAACTATCACTGCGCAATAAATTGTTCCCGGAAACAAAAATTAAAGTTTGTTTCTTCCTTCACCTAAAAAGGTACAATACCGCGTTGGACTGTTTTCGGTGGCCCATCCTGTATACAGCTAAAGTATGTACCATTACTTATAAAGCAGTCTTTATAACTCTACTTGATTATATTAGGAAAGTTTATGGCGGTAGAGTTCGTCGCCAAACTATCTTTTGCAGAAATTCAGTTCGTTGTGCATATTCAGATCAGCGCTATTTATGACGTTAATTATAAGTTTTTTATGCAATACAAATACGACCTACACACTCAGGCGTTGGCAACTATTGGAAGCACAAATCATAGTTCTTATTTGTTACGTAGTAGTTGGTATAAGTTAGAGCATACAAAAACGGGCTCCGACAGAAACTTCTCGATCAGATCGACATAAAAAATTATCTATATCAGTTTGACGATCGTTTCTTGTAAACATGACAACTTTTGATACACTTAGATTTTGATTAATTAATCAAACAATTGTCAGTGCTCATTGTCACCATAATTACTTATAGTTAAGCTAAGGCGCGTTCATTGTACTGTGTTTGCTATAGATTCGTGTAATGCAATTTTACGCAATTTTATTAAAATATAAAATAGTAGAAAAATATTTTATTACAATATTTATTGTAGAAATGATAGTATACTCTCTACAGGGAGTTGTAATAAAATACGTAAGATTTCATTAAACATATACCAATATATGATCATAACACAACACGACACAAAAACTAGAATACATCGAATAACTACTGCTGTCGTTTGTTTTCTATTGCGTATTTTCAAGTGATGTGCATTGTTCAAAGCATTTTGCAGTTTACTCTTAAAAAACCACTAGCAGTAATTATTTAATGTACCCTTACACGGTAAATTCAACAAAAAAAAATGGTAGTAACAATATCGTTAATTTTTAAATTATATTGATGGTATTTTTAAACAAGAGGTGATTGTTATTTTAATTAATAAAAAGTTGTCGTACAACAAAACAAACATTAACTTAAAAAATAGATGAATAAGACTATTATTTTTTACGTCTGACTATTATTTTGTTGAATTCTGTCAAATTAAACTAGATAATAGTATATTTTATTTTTAACTATTATCGAATTGTAATTCTAACCCAGTATTAGTTCGCTGTATTATTGTACTTGGTAGACAAACCAATATTATTGTCGTCTTCTAGAAGTTCTAAAAGAATTACCATAAAATTTGCTTGCTTACCACGTAGTCTATTACAGAAATTATTCCCAGATGACGCCACATACAAATCACTGACAATAATCAATCATGCATTATCTTCTACTCTTATGAATTTATAGAAAATTAATAACATTATTGCAATGTTCAAATTCTCTCAGGTATCATCGATATATTTGGATGGATCTTATAAACGATCTCTAATCTTTGGTTTGGGTGGTCTGATGTCTCAATACTGAGATTTTGGCTAACCAAAAAAAACTGCATCATTCAATAAAGTGTAGATCAACCTAAAAATTAGTTGGTGAACAAAAAACAAAATCGTTATACTATTTAATTGTAGACCAAATTGAAAATGGTTAGTGAACATAAAAAAATGTCATTGTACTCATAGTTGCCAACCCTACTGTTTTTTCAGTAGATCTACTGTTTTTTGGTTTTCTTCTCAGTTTTTAGTCCGACCTGCTAAATCTACAGTTTTTTTTTGCATATGGATTTATTTATTTTATTAAGGTATTACCACAGAAGACCTATACCAGAAACGACTCTCTGACTTTCCCGCCAATATTGAATTTTATGCGCATATGTCATATGTCGGTGATATTATTGTCAACCTATAAATCCGCAGGTTTCTAAATTCACCGGTGGAGCCTACCGGTAAGCAATAACATTATATGATTGGCTATTTTGAAAACCAAAGCCAAAATCAGCTTCGAATTTTATCTACCAATGCGTCCAACGGTGAATTTAGAAAGGTGCGGATTTATAGGTTGACAATACCACCGACAAGATGGCCGATTTACCAATGAAAGGGTGCATTTGCACGCACTCAGTAATTTAGTCGAGTCGCTTAGTAATTTGGTACTCGACCAATACGGACAGCGTGTTTTAGTCAAGTAATTACTAAATTACTGGACCGTCTCTCTACTCGACTAAATTACTGGATGCGTGCAAACGCACCCAAACATCGAACGTGCCTCCGACAGTGACGCTTCTGGAATAGGTCTTCTGTGGTATTACCTGAACCTTTTAAAGTCCACCAAAAAGGAAAAATGCCGCACCCACTAAAATAATTGTAGATACATCCCTGACGATTTCTAAGTAGGTTTCGTAATAGTCATTAGATGTCGCTAGCGTTATAGCTACTTGTAAAATCCACACTCTAGCAAAGATTAGAGGTTAATTCTCTAATCTTTGACTCTAGTTTGGAAATCCATTACGATGATTACGCAGTCTTTGTTTATGACCGTGAAACCCAGGCCGATATACTGTTTTAATTCGAATATTTTTTATCGTTTAGTTCTTATAAAATATTGTTCATTATGAGCAGTGACTCTAATTCCGATAATATAGCATCTACTAGTCATAGTACACCTAAAAAATATATATATACGAAATATGAACAAAAGTTTATTTATTCGTGGCTAAATGACGAAAGATTTAGTGGGTGGTTAAAAAAAAGTGGGAAAGGTACAGACTCGTAACTTCTTTATTTTTTAAGCTACGGCCATGTTCGCACATCAAATTGTAGATATTTTTCAGACCTTTAAATATGCATACAGAGTGATTAAAAAAAAATTTTTGAAAAATTATTACGAAAAAAAATAATTTCCTTGAATATTTTTTTCCCTCACCCTGTACATGAACTTTGTTAATGTTTTCTTATAAAGGTTTTAATTAGCTTCAATTTATGTTATCACGTCATATTCGATATTCTCTTTCGTTTTAGAGAAAAGAATTAAAAACACGATTCCAAACTGATTTTTTTTTAAATAACTGAAAAAATGTAAATAATAATTTTAAGCTTTTTTGTAAAAGGCATATCACAAACAATACTCAACGTAACAAAACAGCAACAAGAAACAAAACAAATAAATATTTTTAAAAACAAGCTTTTTTTAAAATATACTAAATAATAGGAAATTGCAAAATTTTTACCATTTTTTTTTTAACATAAATTGAAGCTAATTAAAACCTCTATAAGAAAACATTAACACAATTCATGTACAGGGCGAGGGAAAAAATATTCAAGGAAATTAATTTTCTTTTCGTAATAATTTTTTCAATTTTTTTTTTAAATCACTCGGTATGCATATTTAAAGGCCTTAAAAATATCTACAATTTGATGCGCGAACATGGTCGTAGCTTAAAAAATGAGGAAAAGTTACGAGTCTGGGGAGTTTTAAGTGGCGGACCCAGTATAGTAAAAAAAAAACAGTAGATTAACAGTTTCACTAAAATAAATTCCCAGTTTTCTACATTTTTTCCTCGTCTAACAGAGTTGGCAACAGTGATTGTACTATTTAATTTGTTACAAGAAGATATGACTATTAAACTACTATTTGTTTACGAAAATAAATAAAGTTGTATGACTATTCTTTTCTGATTGATTTAACTATGAAACTAGATAGGCGCGATTTCATATGCTCTTTTTGGTTGAATTTACCTATCATTTTCTTTGAGTGTACTTTACTTCCACGTCCACGCAGTGGAGTGGAAGTATAGTAACAGTAACAGTACATAGAAACCAATAGGAATGCCAAACAGGAAAATCTTGTGAGTTAGACGAACTTACTCAAAAAATGGAAAGGGCCCTAGACAGTAAAGATACTGCCATAGGAACTTTCTTTGACAATACCTCATTCGACTCACTGAGTGATGAAGTGAAGAGGCGCAGGCGCGGAGTCCAAAAGTCAATAACAAGATAGATCGACACAGCACTCATAACTAGAAAAATTCAGTCCACACTAGGATCCACAACAAACAAAGTGACCGAGGCCAGGGGATGTCCGCAGGAGTGTGGTGCCTGGTTGCGAACGAGCTCTTATCTCGACTGGAACAGCAGAGAATATATGCGCAAGGTTATGCAGACGACATTGCGATCCTAGCAACAGGAAAGTACGAGGGTGTTACATCGTTATGGTAGGCAGATGGTGTACGCAGGAAAGTCTTTCCGTTAGGCCAGGAAAGGCCACTGCGGTCGCCTCCAGAAAAAAAAAGAAGCTCTACCTGAGGAAATTGTATCTCCGGGGAAATGAACTGCAGGTGAGCAACGAAGTCAAATATTTGGGACTGATTCTAGACACTAAATTAAATTTCAGTGCACATCTAGATAGAGTGGCTACCAAAGCTACGCGGGCCTTATGGGCCCGCAGAAGACTGGTATGCAAAAACTGTGGACTACAACCAAAAATGATGTACTTGCTATAGGCACCAAAAGGTACCAATAATAATCTATGCCTCCCTGATCTGATGGCACAAAGCTGGAACAGGGGAGATAATGCGAAAACTAGGAAAGGTTCAAAAACTGGCCTGTCTAGGTATAACGAGAGCAATGTCAACACCGCCCACCACAGTCATGGAAGCACTACATTGCCTACCTCCATTACACTTCGTGGAGGGTGAGGTACTGCTAGCAGCGTACAGGCTAAAAACAAACGGATACCGGACCATTCCAAGAAGAGGATACCATACCGAAATATTCCAACAAAGATGCAGTCAGATAGAACCAGCACAAGCCACAACTTCACAGAAACCGTCAGGGTATACATACCTGATAGGGAAGAGGAAGGAATAAGGCAACTGCGAAGACATCCAAATGATATCTTATGGTATATTGACGGATCAAGAATGTCAAGAAGTACTGGATCAGGAGGTACGGGGAACCAACCATGGACAGACATCGGGTAGTTCCGCAACGGTGTCCCAAGCAGAAGTCACAACTATAGAAATCTGTGCACAAGAAATGATACGGAGGTCATATACTGACAAAAGAATCCGTATCATCACTGACAGTCAAGCAGATCTCGAAGCTCTGGATGCCGTAGAGGTACGTTCTAAAACGGCAAAAGACTACTCTAATTCTGTGGGGAAAGTAGTGGAACACAACAGTACACAACTGGAGCGAACTCAAGCTAACCTGCGGGATATCATAGAATACTGCAAGAGGAATGGTAGAGTCAGAAACATAGCTTGCCTTGGCCTGGGGCGCCGGGGATGAGATAGTCGTGTATGTTAATCACTAGCGGACCATCGAAGGCAAAGACCAACGAATTGCTAAAGGTGAGCAGAAAACAACTGAGATGCAGTGGGCATCCTAACAGAACACTGCACACTGAATAGATATCTAACCAACGTAGGTGTGGGTGACAATCCAGAATGTAGAATGTGTGGTGTGGCTGAGGAAACTTCTCACCATATATTGTGTGAATGCTCAGTTTTGGTGGCCGGAAGGCTTTCATACTTCGGGGGACCATTCGTGACCCCGAAAAAAATAGCCAGAGTTCCCATCGACCGTACACTCGTCTTTTGGAGAGGAACGGGACTTATGGACTAACGAGACTATTATGGGGTACAATAAGTTGAAGCTTCAGCACGGCGGGGTTTCGGCACAGTAACCCACAAGGTGAGAAAAATAGTAACAGTAAAAGAAATTTTGAAATTTTTATGTTCAACTAGGCTTAGAATGCCACGAAACGTTGAGATATTAAGTTTAAGAACAAAAATCTGTCTATATGTAATTTTTTTTGTACGCACGATTACTCTAGAACCGTTCGATATTGACTTGAAATTTGGTACACCTGTATTATAACAGGATTTGGAACTAGTTTATACTTGGATCCTATTCAATTGAACGGGTAGGGGGTAAATGGTAGTAAATAGGTAAAGCAAGCGAGAGGCCATAAAATTGAACGAGTGTATGTAGGTATCCATTTTTGCAGCAGCAGCAGCCACCCTCGCCCTATTATTAAAGGAAGTATTAAAATTAAATTGTAAAGATATATTGCGTGTACAAGAAACAAAGGTCTCAAATTGTTTTTTCACATCAGCTACCCCACTACCGATTTGGCATATCGTTTTATGAGTTTTTGGGGTAGGCGATTTCAAATACTATGTTATTAAACTTTTGTGAATAATTATTTCCACATAATGGAGTGCAAATATAGTGTCAATTTTTTCGTTGTAAGAAACTTGAACAGGAAATAAAGATGTGGAAGTAATGATTCCTTAGACACCAGTTTTTATAATATGAATACTCAAGCCTGAAGGTCTACTCATGGTTTTGTGTATTTAATATCTGCAGGCCTCAAGAGGCCTGTCAACAATTGTTTGTTGACTGTAGATGTATTTATGTATTTCATACATTTGGCTATTTTGTTGTAAGATTTTGCGTCTGTTGGTTGCAATAAGTTGTAGTAGACCTTCTTATAAGTTGTTTGAATACATTCACTCGGCTTGCATAAGAAGACAGACAAATATGATAGTTTTATTTACAAAAATTTCCGTAACCATATCAACTGTCTTTTTTTTTGTTGTTAACAGTATTATTAATAATCTCCCACGCAACTTTGGATTTACTTGCTTCAGTATATTTGTCATCATTTTTTTCGTCGCTTTAATAACTTTCTTATTGCATTTTTTATATTTTTTAAATGTATTTAAATGTTCAACATTTTTTGTTGCTATTTCAATTTCACGGAGAAGTTTTAATTTGTTTGCCTTTCGTGATCCATGTATGGGGAAAAGGGAAAGCTAAGTTTACGTAGTATTTCAAAGCATTAATGAGAGCATCAAAACCATCATCAACTCTACAGGAATTATAAATATCTTTCTAAGTTTCCTTACTAATATAAGAAGATAACGTATCATAGTTATTTTGAGAAAAAGTTTCTGCAGACAAAAAATCACAGTCTACTTAATTTTCAATATCTAAATTAAATTTTAAATAGTGAGCCGAGTGCGGTCTGATAAAACATTATGCTCAACTCGACATGCAGTGGCGGACTTCTTAATATTAGTACACATAATCTATACAGCTGGAAATATTTGAAGTTACTCTGGTCGGTTTATCTGTCAAGACTTCGATATTAAAAGAATTCAGGATATGGTCACTATTGTTCGATGTTACTTACTTAGCCTGTACTAACGACGGTAAAAAAAGCCGGAAGCTGTAGTATATAGGCCAGTCGTCAGGGAGTTCAGGATGCGTAAATACCATTTTAAATCGTAAAAAAGATTTTACTGTTGGAACCAGTTCATTATATGCCTCTTTTAGACATACTAATTTTTCCCCCTCGCTCGCCCCCGGAACACCACCAATTTGGAGGGAATATCGCTTAAAAATCATTTTTTTGCCAATATCTCGGTTCTGAAGGGTCCTACCAAAAAAAGATGGTCATCAAATTTAACGACAATTAAATTCTCTATCGAAACGTTCAGACACATTTTTACGTATTATTAATATTCTTGAAGATTTAGGCGGGGGAAATCAAGCATTCTATCGCATCCGCCCTTTACATCGGCTGAAGCTATTATTGCATGTAAAAAAGCAGTGCACTTCATAGTCCACTTGTTTTTGTCCCAGTGCTTGTTTTTACACATAATTGTCCGGTATGTCATTCTCAACGTTTTCTAAGAAAGCATCTGATGCGGGGTAACTTTAATTTCATATACATGAGATCTAATATCTTCTAATATTATTGCTCCAGCCGCCTTTACAATTCGCAATCGTTCTTCCGAGAGTTTCTGATCTCACCAGATGAGCCATCAGATGGCATTAGAGATGGTGCTGAGTGGATTTTCTTCGCAACAGGTTCCGAAAAGTACCATCTCTAATGCCATCTGATGGGCTCATCTGGTGAGATAAGAAACTCTCGGCTTCTTCCACGTATTTTTCGCGATTCTCGTACCAATTCGCTGTTAAAATCTTAGAACCGGTATCCCGAAAACTAAAGATAGGATCGTATTATTATGCATGTTAGAAATTATAATATCAGCGCCATATTTGCTTTCTAGTTTATTGCTTACAGTTCTGTATGGAGAAATGTAACCATTGTATGCACGAAGTATGTCTTTCAAGGAAAACTGTCGATACACAGGGCGGATGCGATACGATGCTTGATTTCCCCCGCCTATAACTCCAAGAATATTAATAATACGTAAAAATGTGTCAACCATTTCGATAGAGACTTTACTTATCTTTAAATTTGATAACCATCTTTTTTTTTGGTTGAACCGAGATATCGCCAAAAAAATGATTTTTAAGCGATATTCGCCCAATATTTGGGGTGTTGCGGGGGGGAATTAGTATGTCTAAAAGAGGCATGTAATGAACTGGTCCCAACAGTAAAATCTTTTGTACGATTTAAAACGGTGTTAATTTACCTGACGACTGGCCTACTAGCAGTAGTTATTTGACATATTCTTATTTTGACAATAAGGATGCGCAAACCTGATGGTCTAGATAAGAATGTTTTTGTGTATTTAATAAAATCATTTATAGGGGCAAGCGTAGAAGCGACTTCAATGTGAATAGCAGTCGACATTCCGTTGAAGCAACGTCGAGCGCGGTTAGTACTTGGATGGGCTCCCATCTTGGGAAATACAGCGTTCTTGTCCCACCTTCTAGAGGCTTGTATATCAGTGTATACTCGGAAGTTACGTAATTTCAGACGAGGATTGCGTAGTGGATATACCATCCTTCGGAGGGGATGTAAAGCAGGCGGTCCCTTGTCTATTAAATGTTAGGCAAGTAAAAGATCCCTACTCTTCTTAAGGGAAGAGGTTTGGCAAAATTTCCAGGTTGGGGGTAGCTCGTCTCCTGGCGTCGGTGATAGGCCCTGGTAGCGGAAATAGGCCGACGTTAGACAGTTAAAAAAAAATCATTTATCCATGAACAAATTGGGGAAACTAAATGATTTATTACCTGTTCATTAGTCTAGCTTTCGTAAGGAATATAGAACAAGTATACTGCTTGAAGTAGTCGCTAATATACAGGGTATTAGTTACATCGATAGAAAGTTTTAAAAATGCGATAAGGGGGTCATTTAGAACCTATATGACTATGTATACCGTTATACAAAATATTACATATTTTGAGATATCGATCTGTTTAGTAAAATATAGTGCAAAATATAGTACACGCAAATTAGATTAAAAAACAGTGAATAGAAGAAATAATTCATAAAGCAATAACATGCGTACTCTAGATAGGATTAGAAATGGATACCCGAAAAGTTTCCCCCCAATTTAGGAGTCAAACGTCCTTTTTCTTGCAAAAAACAATCCCCAACGGGGACTTAACGCTGGTTTTTCACTTTTATCTTGTAAACCGTTCGTCGGAAGAGAAAAAAGCATAGAAAATAAATAAATTTTCATTAAATTCTGCATAAAAAATGTTCTATTAACCTTGTAGCTTATCCTCACCTATTTTGCGCTAACAGCGTCCGAACAGAAGGGGCGCAGAGGTAAAAATCGATCTTATTCGAAGTTTCACAGCGAATATCTTAAAACCGGTTACTTTAACGATAAAAATGCTCAGGAATGAATTTATAAACCGGAATTTTCTCTATAAGATGCATACCGTGTGTGTAGCGGCTCGCTAGGCATAGGTAGTAAGAATTACAACATCGCGTGTGCCAGCTGGCTGAAATGAAATAACTGAGAGCTGGGATACTCCGCTAACGGACGAGTTTACAGCGCTGTGTTGTCATATCTCTCGTGCTACGTAAATGTACATGCCTAATAGACAATTACACGCACGGTATATAGCGGGTTTTGACGCAAGTGATTTTTATGTATTTTCCTCTTTTTTCCACAAAGCTGTGTTTTTCGGCTCCACGCAATTATATCAGAGGATAATCTGTACTGTTCACTCAAAATAAGATTTGGAGTCATGTTTCAACTTTGAGTTTGCTTCAATTCCCCTTCCTCTCTTCGATGAGAAAAACTAAGAAATGTTAATGAGAAAAACAAGAAATCGTCTCTATATGATATTTTCAATGCTGTACGAGAGAGGCTAAGAGATTTTTCCGATTGCCAGTTCATTGTTGATGGCGGCAATTTGATTAATCGTGTAGTATGGCCAAAGCAGGGTACCGTAATCATTACGGCCAAAAAGTGACTGTAGTGTTTGACGGATATGCTGACAATGCCTCCAGTACAAAAAGCATTGAAAGACAGCAGCGAATTTTGAAACGCATTTCACTGGAAATTATTTTCAATGAGAACACGCCACTGACTGAAACGAAAAATAAAAAGATAAACAATCTCACAAACAAGGAACGCTTTATTTCGTAATTGATGGAGAGATTTGAAAACGAGGGAATCAAAATAATTACTGGTGTAGACGACGCTGAGGTACTCATCGTTCAAACCGCCTTAAATGAATCTCATGAAAACGATACAGTCCCAGTGAACACTAAACCATTTAATAAACGTTTTTTTTGGTTTATACCACCCGTATAATTGAAGTTTATCGTTAACATGTATTGAAATTAACTAGAAGAATTTTGCATAACATAAATAAAAATATATATTTCACTGGTTTATTATATACGTGATAAAAACGTTTATATTATAGACGTTTACAGAAAACGTATAATAAAAATACGATTACGAAAATTAAATTATCATTTCGTATAATTTTCGTAAAATTAACGTTTTCTAAACGACTGGGTGTTCACTGGGGTGGTCATCGTCGGACAAGATATTGATCTTCCCGCATTGATTATCGCACTCGCACCTGAAGATAAAGATATCCGTTTCTTAAAAGAGGCTCAGGGAAAAATGAAAATTAAAGCTTACAGTTCTCGTGACTTGCAGTCCTCGGAAGTTTTAAAAAGCTGTAAGGAGACAGTTTTGTTTGTCCACACATTCAGTGGATGCGATACCACTTCAGCTTTCTTTGGTACAGGAAAAATGCAAACGGTGGAATGCGTCAATAAAAGAAAAAATTTCGAAAAATTTGTCCGTATATTCAACAACCGTAGTTCAACGAAAAAAGAAATTACAAGTGCTGGAGAGCAATTCGCGCTAGCCCCCAAAAAAGAGACATTTTTGAATCATCAAAGATTCAAAGTTAGTCGGTCAATCTAGTACTGCCGGGATTCTACTAAGACTGCCACCAACATATGAGGAATTACGTCAACATTCTTACAGAGTATTTCTCCAAATTCATGCTTGGCGAGGAAAAAACTTGGGATTCTAATGTGCTCTAATTGCCATGGGCAAGTATGTTTAAATTCTGAATTCGAAGAAGAGTTCGTCGATGAGAAACCCCTTAATGAGTAAAATTGGAAAGCATTTTAGTGGAATAGGCCTATACGGGAAACCACCTTTAAAAGAAAACGCACCTCGTGGGTGGTGTGGAAACGAGCTGAAATTGAAAAACACAGCTTTGTGGAAAAAAAGGGGGAAAATACATCAAAATCACTTGCATCAAAACCCGCTATATACGCATCTTAGAGAGAAAACTCCGCTCAATAATTTCATTCCCAAGCATTTTTCTCGTTAAAGTAACCGGTTTTAAGATATTCGCTGTGAAACTTCGAATAGGATCGATTTTTACCTCTGCGCCCCAAACTACCTTTCTGTTCGGACGCTGTTAGCGCGAAATAGGTGAGGATAAGCTATAATGCAGAATTTAATGATACATTTTTTATTTCCTATACTTTTTTCTCTTCCGACGAACGGTTTACAAGATAAAAGTGAAAAACCAGCGTTAAGTTCCCGTTGGGTGTGTTATTTTGCAAAAAAAAGGACGTTTCACCCTTAAATTTGGGGGAACTTTTCGGGTATCTATTTCTAACCTTATCTAGAGTACACATCCCAAATATTATTACTTTATAAATTATTTCTTCTAAAATATCTAATTTACGTGGACTAATAATGAACTCCTTTCAAACTGTCGTCAGAGAACTTACACCACAGAGAAGCGACAGCAAGGCTTCCCGCGTTAACCGTTTTCGTATGCACATGTGCGAGATAAGTTGTGTAGTTGTCATTATGTTATTATTATTAATTATATTTAATATGTGGTACGGTAACACATTATACTAAATTGCTTTCAGTGTACATTAAACTTTAAAGTTCTCTCAGTGTAAGAGGTTATGTTTCATACATATTCAACGACATTAGAACTGGGCCATAAAATATCAAAGGAACCGCCGATATTGTCGCTTCTTTGTGGTGTAAGTTTTCTGCTGTCGTTCTAGTCAAAATTGAACTTATATGAAATCAGCACAAATCCATAAAAACTGTCTTATTCAAATATTGACAGACCTTCAAATGCATCTGAAAATGCTTCTAGAGTGCATTATTTTAGTATTTGTGATAAACCACACTTCAGTATTCGTATCACTCAAAAACACCAATTCCTATTCAAATGAATTAAGTAATTAGTAATCTTAATTAGAGGAGTAAAAGGAGTACTAATTAACTATTTCTCTAAATGTGTTCCGATTGAGTATATTTATTTCTTTCGATGAGAAAGCAACGTCAATGAGCCCAAAACAGCATCTTAAAACTTAGTGACCATAAATGTACTTACGGATTAAACTATGAAACTTTCATTTTCACATAAACTTTTAATGACAACTTGTGGTCAGAGTGTGCCTTCAACCATTAAGCACGACTAAGTAAATGTATGTGCTTTAATTTGATTACGAAACAAATTCTAACGGCTGCTTTATATTCACTTTGTACAATCTAGAAAGTTATCGCATAAAGCAGAAGCAAAGAAAAACATTTTCAGTTTGTTATTATTGCGCGTATCATCGCTAGCTACCACACCTGCTTTAGTCAGTATTTATAGCAAATTCGTCACGATAGCGCAAGAATTATAGTTAATCAATATTCATTACTTTGTGGTGTGATGTCATTTGATAATAATAGAATAGATAATAATTACAAGTTGCTAGAAAGTGAGAATTAATTTTGCACGATTTATAGCGCTGAATTAGATAGGCTGGGGTACGTATTTCAGAAAGTATGGCAATTTGTGAAAGGCCAACATTGAATGAAAATACAAGTTTAGTACGGACAATAAAATACAAAAGTAATGTCTACCTGGCAGAGTTGTCACTGTTGTCGCTAGTTTTGCCGTTAAGTTTCGACATTCATTATTCCTCTTGATTACCTAAACGAAAACGTAAATAAACTAAATAAAGTATACGACGAATATACTGGATAATAAACAGTAGTGAACTAAACACTCTATACTCACATAGAACGTAATAAAACGAAAACTATCTGTTGCCCGATTCGGTTAAGGATTGCACGCCAGAGCAATGTTCGTGTTGCAAGGCCATTTTCTCATTTCCTTTCTATTTTATAAAAGAAAAACATTCCAAATAAAAAAAAATTTCATTTCATTAACTACAACTTACTCGTTTACAGTATGCGGTTATTTTGAAAAATAAAAAAGTTACCTCGATCCACACTATTACGCTGTAAATTACAAAAAATTGGAAACTTCCATAAATCTGTATTTATTTATCAGTCATATCATAACAAATATTTTTGTATATACCGTTAGAAAGTGAAATGGTTGAGTATTGTAACACTTAAATACCAAGTTTTTACGATAACAAAGGACAGATAGAGAGGGGGATGGAAACATGAAAAATATGAAAATAGTATTTTTCGTATAAAAGATGAAAAGTGTAATTTTGTCCAATTTCGCTATTCCAAATCAAATAGCGACTCAACACACAAAACACACAAACATATGGTTTGTTAGGTGTTTTTAAATAAAAATTAGCTAACTATTTTTGTATGTTTGAGAGTTGCATAGCAGGTGTCAAATTCAGGGATTTCGCTCTTCGGCTGCTATTCCGTAAAGAAACATACATTGTATGACCGAAAAAAAAAATATATATATAAATATATTGTCTAATAGAGCGGGCGCTAGAAGGAAGCGAGTATGCAAAATGTGAGGACCGCATTTTATCAATGGATATTAGCTGAGAATAGTTCAAAGATTAATAATCCGGATCTTGGCGTTATATTTTTTGGTAAAATTTTGTTTTATCCATCCTCCTCTTATCTACAAAGGGTGGACCATTAATAATAGGCCATAGTTCAAGGGTAAATTCTTTGAATCAAAATATGAGGATATAACCAAACAGGCTTTAGTAAATTGTTGCTGTGGAAAAAGATAGAGGGTGTCAAAATTGTCATTTTTTTCCTTTCTTTTGCAATATCTCAACTACCTCTTGACCGATCTTCTCCCAATTTAGTAAAGAACATTTTTTAAGCTAAGAAACAATAATTTATACATCACATCACGCTAGCCCATGGAAGACGCCTGATGAGCTATGCCTGATGATGAATATTTTTCTCTCTTTTTTACGAAACGTAGTGGCACTTTTGACTAGAAAATCTCATGCAGGAGTCGTTTCTACGTAAAAAAAAAGGTATACTTGGTAGAACTTGATAATTCCAACCGTTTTCAAGAAAACTGCCGCAAATATTTCAGGAATTCTTTGAAAACAAACTCAATTTGCAAGCTGTTTCTAACTATTTTAATTGTTCAGCATTTAGGTCAAGGTTTCCCAAAGATTTAGTTGTTTGTACAAAATCCTCCGTTGCAGCTTTCAAACATTCTATTTTGCTGCCTAATCTACTGGTAGTATCCCAACCACCTACGGAATGTAATGCTGGCAAAATATACATATGCTTTCACCAAGGGATTCAGCAGCTAAATGGCATCCTAGAAGATGTTTCTTTTTATAGGAACCGTCGAACTATAGATCTAGACAACCAATATATGCTAGTTCTTTCCAGTAATAAATCGCCAAGATGAATACATTTGTATCAGCACTGAGGATAATAACATGGGCAGAGTGAATTCTTACTGTGTGAAATATGTGACAAAGCTTGAATCAGCTTCTAAGTGGTTTGATTTTAATTCAAATACCTCACAAAATGAAGACCCTTGTGGCTTGAAACATTTTGTTGGATCATCGAATCCTCCACAAATGTACATCTCGCAGTCTTCTTTTACTTGTACTTATTTTGGAGCAGTAGTGCAAAGATATCGAACAAGTTGCAATTTATTTTGAGTGCTTGAAAAGAAAGCTTTACAATCGGTAGGAATTTTTGTTGAATGATTTAAAATATTTTACGACAAACGCGAGCCTTCAACGCAACATTTTTGTGTCGATTGACGCAGAAAAACACTTAACAGCTAGACGCGCTATGCTTACCGTAGGGCGCGGGGAGAAAATGGCAGGGAACTAGAAGGGATCACCGCAGCAGCCGGCAAGATGGGTTTTTCCATCATTTAGAGTCTTGGGTATAAGAATCTGAACATACTTGCCGGTCCTCTCTACTCCCCCCGACCACCCCCGAGGAGGTCAAGGAGATCCTAAGGAGCCTAAAACCCAGGAAAGCTCCAGGATGTGATGGCATTGGGAACATCGCCCTCAAGAAGCTGCCCCGGAAAGGAGTAGCGGCGATGGTCAACATCATCAACGCAATGTTGAGGTTGAGACACTTCCCTTCCAGGTGGAAAAAGGCCGACGTCATAGTCATCCCAAAGCCAGGTAAGAACCTAATGTTTCCTTCCTCTTACAGGCCAATCAGTCTACTCCCAGCGATGAGTAAGGTAGCCGAACGAGTCATACTCAAGAGGATAGCCGAGAAGACAGAAGAGCTGGAAGTCCTCCCAGACGAGCAGTTCGCCTTCAGGACAGGGCACTCCACCGAACTCCAAGTGCTCCGCCTCACCGAGGAGGTCACGAAGGGGTTCAACCAACGACAGGTCACGGCAGCGCTGTTCCTGGACGTTGCCAAAGCCTTCGACAGGGTCTGGCACGACGGTCTCCTAGCCAAAATGATGAGTATGGGTTACCCCATTGCACTCGTCAAGCTAGTGAGATCGTACCTCCACAGGAGACAGATGAGGGTGAAGATCGTGGACAAGGTGTCCACGTACAGAACAATGGAGGCAGAAGTCCCCCAAGGCTCAGTGCTGTCCCCCCACTTGTTCTCCATCTTCACATCCGATCTACCCCGGCCGTAGAGGACCTCCATGGCCCTCTACGCCGATGACACAGCCCTGACTGCCAGATCCTGGAGTGCCAGGCTAGCCACCAGAAACCTCCAGGAGGCGGCCACCCTCCTAGAGGACTGGTGCAACAGATGGAAGGTAGCCGTCAACGCCGAGAAGAGCAAGGCGGTACTCTTCAAGAAGGTAAGAAAACAAAACCCCACAGGTCACGTTTCCATGTTTGGTGAGGACATCCAATGGCACGACTCCGCCAACTACCTTGGCGTGGTCATGGACAAAGGCCTAACATGGAGACTGAACACGGAGGCCATCGTCAAGAAGGCCAGGAGGACGAGAGCCCTAATCTACCCGATGACGGGTAGACAGAGCAGACTCAACCTGAGGAACAAGCTCACGCTTATCAGGTCCCTCATCCGGCCTCAGCTGACGTACGCTTCGGTAGCTTGGGGCTACCAAGCAAAGAGCTACCTCCATCAGATCCAGAGAGTGGAGAACGTCGCCCTCAGAACGGCAGTCGATGCACCCTGGTTCATCCGCAACGAGGACATCTACAGGGACCTGGAATACACCCCGGTCACTGAGATCATCAAGCAGAGAGCCAGAAAGATGTACGCCCTTGCCGAGGAGCATGGGAACCCACTAGTCAGGGAGGCAACTGACTATGACCCAGCAGATGCTCCTAGGCACAAGCGGCCGAAGGTGCAGCTCCTGGATAACGGGTGAGTATGAGAAGCATACCACCAACCGACGATCCACCCCCACGGAAGAGACATGACGATACCCAACCACCCACCCAAGACCCTGCGGGTACCGGACAAACAACCGTCCAGTACCTGTAGTCCCCCTAGCTCCGGGCAGACCAAAAATGCTACCAAAGCAGTTAGGTCTGCCCTTCCTCGAGCTACACAGCTCATCCTTACCCTACCGATGATCCGGATGACAGGATGCCTCTTGGCATTTTGTGTACCGGCAGTCACTCCCGCCACAAACCCAAAACACCCAACAGACCGATGACTACCCCCCGGGGGGCAAACAAGCTGGCGAAGAACAGAAGACGAAGAAAGAAGAACGCCAGAAGAGGCCTTAGCCAGCAAGGTCCAACGAGCCAGGACCCAGGGAGGTGGACCGAAATCGTCTGCACCGCTCACAATTGTGAGTGGGGCCGACGTAAAGTAAGTTCGCCCGCCCTGCACGAGGCTGGTCCCCGGTCTACAGCGATGTACTGGGGTAAAGGGCAATAGTCCTGCCCGGCCCCAGACATCCGAGACCGACATCTTTAGCCAAGAATATTGGCGCCGGTCCTCTCATTTTGCATACTCAACTACTTCCAGCGCCTGCACTAAAACCCCGTTATGAAACGTAAAATTTTAAATCCACTTTTGACGTTAAGAAACGTCACATTTTTCATAACTGTCAGTTTCATTACATAAATAGTTATGTAGGTAATGAAGTTTTATGTAACTGAATACACAGCCCCACAAAAAAAAAGTGGTCTGTCCGGCGAACTAGACCAGTGTATCCGTACGTACTTGGACACGCTGAAACCGAATCCGAAGTCAGAATTGTTAGATTAGCTCGCTTTTTACCCCTAAACCCCAAAAAAACATCCCCCCAAAAAAATGGTCTGTCCAGCGGACCAGACCAGTATATTCTTATTAATTTGGACCTGATGAAACCGAATCCGAAGTCAGAATTGTCAGATTGGCTCGCTTTTCACCCCCAACCCCAAAAAAACACCCCTAAAACAAAAACAAAGTGGTCTGTCCGGCGAACTATACCAGTATATCCGTATGTACTTGGACCCGCTGAAACCGAATCCGAAGTCAGAATTGTAAGATTGGCTCGTTTTTCACTACTAACCCCAAAAAACACCCCCAAAACAAAAAAAAAAGTGGTTTGTCCGGCGAACCAGACCAGTGTATTCTTATGTATTTGGACCTGCTGAAAGCGAATCCGAATTCAGAATTGTTAGATTGGCTCGTCTTTCACCCCCAGCCCCAAAAAACATCCCCAAAACAAAAACAAAGTGGTCTATCCGGCAGATTATACCAGTGGATCCTTATGTAATTTGACCTCCTGTATCCGAATTCGAAGTCGGAATTGTTAGATTTGCTCGTATTTCACACCTCACCTCAAAAAAACAACCCTAAAACAAAAAAGTGGTCTGTCTGGCAGACCATACCAGTGTATCCTTATATATTTGGACTCCCTGAAACCGAATCCAAAGTTAGAATTGTCAGATTGGCTCGTTTTCACCCCTAACCCCCAAAAAACACCCCTCCCCACAAAATGGTCTGCCCGGCGGACCATACCAATATATCTTTATGTAAAGATACACTGGTATGGTCCGCCGGACAAACCACTTTCTTTTTTGTTTTGGGGGTGTTTTTTGGGGTTAGTGGTGAAAAACGAGCCAATCTTACAATTCTGACTTCGGATTCGGTTTCAGCGGATTTAAATACATAAGGATACACTGATATAGTCCGCCGGGCAGATAATTTTTTTTTTTTTGGGGGGGGAGTGTTTTTCGGGGTTGGGGGTGAAAAACGAGCCAATCTGTCAATTCTAACTTCGAATACGGATTCAGCAGGTCAAAATACATAAGGATACATTGGTATAGTCTGCCGGACAGACCACTTTCTTTTTACTTTGGGGGTGTTTTTTGGGGTTAGAGGTGAAAAACGAACCAATCTTACAATTCTCACTACGGATTCGGTTTCATCGGATTTAAATACATGATACACTAGTATGGTCCGCTGGACAGATCATTTTTTGGGTGGGGTGTGTTTTGCGGGGTTGGGAGTGAAAAACGAGCCAATCTGTCAATTCAAACTTCGAATCCGGATTCAGCAGGTCAAAATACATTAGGATACACTAGTATAGTCTGCCGGACAGTCCACTTTCTTTTTGTATTGGGGGTGTTTCTTGTGGTTAGGGGTGAAAAACGAGCCACTCTGACAATCTGACTTCGGATTCGGTTTCAGCGGGTCCAAATACATACGGATACACTGGTCTAGTCCGCCGGACAGACCACCTTAGGTAATAAACACAGAATTTTTTAGTACGGCTACAAGCGTAGCTATGTTTCAAACCGTAAAATAGTATTCAAAATAAATTGCCATTTCTTTTCTATTTTAAAGCGGGATTGGATAAAAGTTTGTACCTGGTTACGAAAAGGGTAATCTTATTTGACTCATTTAATCTGCAAAACTCGTTCGCTTCGTTCGCTCGTTTCGGCAAATATATTCTTCAAATGAAATTAGTCTTTTCATAGCTGGTTACCTAAATAACTGTTACGCAGCATATTTTTCTAGAGGTCCTTGAATATATTTCATGTTATATTTTCCAAATCACAGATTCTTCATATTTTTATAAATGGTCAGATTTTCTTTACATTCGCAATACTTTATATTATTGCCTACGTCTCACTTTCAATTATTTGAACGTGGGGTATTTGCTTTGGAACATTTTAAACCTGTTTCATCTACTAGATGATGTCGAATATAATATTTTGGAGGATGCGTCAATCATTGTCTCAATTTGTCACCGCGGACATAATAAATAACAAAATACGTTCACAAGTCAGATCTTTTGGGCGTGATCCAAATTTTAAAAAAGCAAGTCAATTTGTGAAATCGATTTATTTGGTATTATTCTTCCTTGACGTGATATGTTTTTAGTATAAGTAAAACGCTGGAAAAAGAAATTAATGATAACAAATGAATGCAGAATGAAAATTTGATCTTACATCGCGCATACTTATGTTATTCTCTTTTTTGGCACATCTTGGAAACTATCGATATTTAAATATTTTACATTACTTACTGTGAGCATTACAAAATTAAATTTGAACATGTTTAGTACCATCCACAAGGTGTTGTTAAAGATGGTACTAAACATAAATGTGTATAATTTGAACATTATTTTCAAAACCTGAATAATTGGCTGTATTTAGTTTAGTTTAGTTATTTAAAATAGAATCCTCTAATTAAAAATAGTTTATTTTTAACATTATTTTAATTACTTTTGGGATAAGTTAGCAAAACAGGTATTTGAAAAATTATATCAAGTGGATGATTAAGTGTAAATAAAACTACCCAGCGTTTTGAAGAAATATTCAACAACAACAACAATAACAATTTATTAAAGATTTTATATACATTTATGCGCCTCGCCGGAACCTGTCCCGGAGCCAGCCAGACAACCACGGCGCTGAGTGCCGTGGTGATTGCAGGGCTGGGCGAGGCAGGTCCGGTTTGGCTTAACCACGGATGTCTTATGAGTTAGTACTCCTGTCTGTCACAGGCAGACTTAAAAACTAAAATTAAATTAAAAATGTATCCACACGGACCTAAAACTAACTTTAAAAGAAAACTGTAAAAAATTATCACTCACTAGGCAAAGCACTTATTTAATAACATATTCAGTGTGTCTTAAATTCAATAAATGTTTTGTTTGTACACATACCGCACTCTGTATATTTTTCACCGGAAATATATCCCATTGCTTCGCTGGCAATAGCATCAACTACCAAGTAGTTTTGTAGAGATACCAGACAGGCAGGCAGATGGCATTAAAAGACTTCAATTTTCGTAATCTGCTTAGTCTGAAACGTGTAAAGACGAAGAAATTTCGGAGGGTGATTTCTTCACGATTAGAACATTGAATATTTAATATATTATGGTCGAGCGTTTTATAAAATGCACCTCGCAGTTTCTTGAAGTAAATTTTTTATGCAATACTAGCTGACCCAGCAAACGTTGTTTTCCCATTCTCAGACTTACCAAATATACACCAAAAATTTCATAAAAATCGGTCAAGCCGTTTCGGAGGAGTTCGATAACAAACATTGTGACACGAGATTTTTATATATTAGATTAGAAGATTAGCAATTTTAGTCGATGATGCCAGTCTCATACGCTAAATGTCCTTTAATATACTGTGCAGTACTTTTACGTATGGAGAATCTTATCAAATGTTTCAACACTTTTATGTGTATTTTTTTCTTAAAATATTTCATACTTTTTACATTTACTGATGGATTTTTGTCAAAAACAAATAAGATTATTCCTCTAACTTAGACTAACGTATTGTGCAAGTTTTAATACAACTAGCCATTTTAAATTATAGTACTCACTATTAGTGCAGGCAAATCCAGTTTTGAGTATGAACTATCTGGGGACAGCTATTTCTTTATCGAAATGGATAGCTCTATTCATGTATAATGAGGATATAAAAGTTCCGAAAAATCCCAATGTGAGCTAATGCCACCATTTAGAAAAAATGACCGCCAGAACCGTTTCTTTTAGCAGGACATATCTGAGTAACCAGTGCTCCGATTTTAGATTTCTTTTTTTTTGTTCTCTTCCCCTTTTTATGTACAATCGAAAGTGTTATTACATCTTTGGGCATAAAATAGAAGATAACTGAAGAAAATAAGACTTGAGTTCTTGGAAATATACAAGATGTGTAGTTAGTGCTTCCTCGGAAGATTGTGCAAAAACGGGTAACTTTATAAAAAAACTTTTTTAACAAAACTTTCAATGTTTCATCTCTACTATAAGGTGAAATTATTTTCAATTATACAAGGTGTCACAAAAAGGAGTTACATAAGAATGTATAATTTTTTTAATGGAATACTCTTTAATTTTTTGGCGCCAGTTAAGCGTCTAAGGGTCCTGAATTACACCCTGAAATTTTTTGCCAATCGAATGCAGCGTTGCCAAGTTACAATTTTTTTCCTGTTCTTTTGGCAAATTACAAACATTTTTTTGACTACGATATCTCCGCGATTTATTAATTGTTTTTTCTAAAAATGTAGAGTGTTATTCGATAATGATGCATTTACTGAAAAACATTGAAATAAATTATTAGTATACCTGGTGTCGAAAATATTTGTTTACATTTCTTGTTATTTAATTATTATTTTTCTCAAATTTTTTAAATGGAATGCCTATATTTTTTTACATGGATGAATAAAGCATAAAATTTCCCACATTCTAATATTATACACTTAATTTTTATTTCAAACCGTTTTTGAGATATGATTATTTCAAATAAGTTTTGCGTAAATTGAGGTGCTTTTTATTTTAGCATTAAAATCTAGTATGGCTTTGGTCTTTTGTTTTGCGCTTGTTTTTCACTCTATTCTACGACATTTCTCTAATGTGTTTAAGATTATCGTGATTAAGTTGAATTAATACTGTTAATATTTAAAAATACGAATTATAATTATTGTCAATAAGATTTAATATCTATGGTAAATGTTATGTTATTGGTAAATATGATGGAAATTGTTTATTGGCATCAAGAATGTATGATCAAAAATATCCCTATAGAAGATGTCCTGATGTGAGGTCTCTAGAAAATTTGAAAGAACGTTTTGATCGTACTGGAAATTTTGCATATGAAAAGAAGGCGAGACGACGAAATGTATTGTAATGAAGAAAATGAGCTGGTTATAACTTTAGCGGTAATCGAAAATCCTACGGCAAGTGTTCGGTAGTTAAGTAGGGATTTAGAGGTCTGTGAATCTAGTGTTTCCCTATGTCTTTGTAAAAATATGTTTCACCCCTATCGAGTTCAGCTGCATCAAGAGCTTTGGGATGTGGATTTAAATCGTAGATTAAATTTTTGCCAGTGGGCTCACAACCAAATTGGAGAAAATTAAGAATTTTTCAAATTTGTATTGTTCACGGATGAATCAACGTTTCATCGTAACGTATTTGTGAATAGGCACAATTTCCATTATTATGCCAGAGAAAACCCTCATGTTGAACAGAAAAATCAGAACCAGAGTTTAAATGTAAGGGAAGGAACTGTACATGATTATGTTATTCATCCTCGCTTTTTTGGGGGAAATGTGAATGGAGCAGTCTTCTTAGATTTTACGCAAAATACGTTTCCACAAATAATCGAGCATATTCCTGATTACATTACAAATAATATGTGATTACAACTTTTAGTAGAAATGTTCGTCAAGCCATTAGTAATCAGTTTCCTAAAAGGTGGATAGGAAGAGGAGGTCCAATATTTTAATAAACTGTTAAATAATAACTAATTTATTATTTTATTAAATTATGTTAGGTCTCATTACATGGCCGCCTAAGTCACTCGACCTGACTTCAGTGGGTTTTTTCTTTGGGGATTTGTGAAGTCAGACGTTTATAAAGTAAAACCAACGACTCGAGAAGATATGATGGAAAGGATTCGTCGGTGTTTCAATCGTATAAATGTTGATATGTTACACTGTGTACGGCGCTCACTTATCAAGAGACCTCAGTGTTACCTGAATCAAAATGGTGGACATTTTGTGCAGTTGTTAGGTTAGTTTCAATATCGTGAAAAAAAAAATGATTGCTCAAGAACTGTTCATAAAAGAAAGTGTACGATATCAAAATATGAGAAATTATAAGGGTTACTCATCCACTTAAAAAAATTATAGGCATTCCATTTAAAAAAATTGAAAAAAATCTAAAACAAAATATAGATTTTAATGCTAAAATAAAGAGCACCTTAATTCACGCAAAAATTATTTCATATAATCATATCTCAAAAAACGTTTGAAATAAAAATAAAGAGATATTAAAATGTGAGGAATTGTATGTTTTATTCATTCATGTAAAAAAAGTATACCTAGGCATTCCATTTAAAAAAAAATGCGAAAAATAATAATTAAATATCAAGAAATGTACGCAAATATTTTGGACACCCGATATACTAAAGATTTATTTCAAAAATGTTTTTTAGTAAATACATCATTATCAAAAAACATCCTACATTTTTAGAAATAACGATTAATAAATCGCGTAGATATGCCAGTCAAAAATGTTTGTAAACTGCCCAAAAAAACAGAAAAAAATAACTTCGCAAAATATTTTAGTGTAATACAGGGCCCTTGGAGGCTTAACTGGCGATAAGGAAATGCAGGCTGTTCTATTTAAAAAAATTATACTTTCTTGTGTGGCTCGTTTTTGTGACACCTTGTATAATTGAAAATAATTGTAAGTTGTAGTAGAGACGAAACATTGAAAGTTTTGTTAAGAAAGTTTTTTTATAAAGTTAGCCGTTTTGCACAATCTTCCTAGAGAACACTGACTGGTCGCCCTTTATACCTTAATGTACATTATTAAAAATGATTACAATTTTATATATAAATAACTATTACTCCGTTAATATTTGAGTTAATATCATCGGCCAAAAACCAGATGAAAGATAATTGTGTGCTCTAGAACTTTCATTAAAATTATTTTTTAAAAAATTGACTAGAAATTTCAGTACAAACGACTCGAGTTTACAAAAGTTTAAATTTCCGTAATATTTAAATTATTTTTAAATTTCCTAAGTTTATCGTTTAATTTATCGTAAAATATGTAATCATACTTTCTGTAAAATGTGAAGTGAGCAATGGAACAAAAAAAAGAAATCTAAAATCGGAGCAACGGTTACTAAGATATATGATTTTAAAGAAAATGTCTCTGGCGGTCATTTTTTCTAAATGGCGGCTTTAGCTCACGTCGGAATTTTTTGCGACTTTATGTACTTATCCTACATTAATAGAGCTATCCATTGCAATAAACAAATAACTGTCCCCAAATAGTTCACGCCAAACCCATTTTGCACTGAGATTTGCCTGGTCTATATAGACGCGACGGACGTACAGGCAGACATTTTGAAAGTTCAGATTTCGGTGATTGTAACATAATGATATGAATTTTTTTTCAATATAATATTTAAGGTTTCAAAAATATGCCAATCATATGCAATATACTCCTTGATTCCGTATTTGCGAAAAGTATAAAAGTGTAAATAGAATCCAGACGAACGAAGAATAATAGAAGAGGTGTTTACGAGGGTGTTTATATGCACACATACATACATACATACATAAATATAAATTGCTAAAGTCTGTAAGTAATTTGTCTTGTAATTTTTGTACGATAGGTAACATATTTTCAACAAAAACAAAAACACTTTTAATTTAATCCACCTAGCTGTAATAGATATATTATTTTTGTGCGTTAAGGATTTTGCAGAGTTAGAGGGAAATATGCGTTTATTTTCGATTTATTTCCGCTAGGCCAAAAAATTTTTTGAAGCCTTACCTCTTTTATATATACTAAATACCAATTTTACGGACTCTTATTGCTTGATTTACCTATTTACCCCCATTTACCCCCCAAGTCTTCAATGAAATAAAATCAAAATATAATCTAGTTCCAGATCTCGTTAAAATACATACGTGTACCAAATTTTAAGTCAATAATTTAAATGGTTCCAGAGTAAACGTGAGCACAAAAAAAATTAGACAGGCAGACCGACCGACAGAGAGAAATTTTGTTTTGCTTAAACTTAAAATCTCGACGTTTTATGACATTCTAAGCCTATTTGAACAATAAATATTTTCAAAATTTTTTTTTACGTTACTATACTTCCACTGGATGTCCAAGTAAAACTACATGGTTGTATTCCTTGGAGCAATTGGAAGTTCTTGAAACTATTTTAAAGGTTGTATCATTTATGATTTTTTAAATATTTATAATAAATGCATATTTCCCTCTCACTCTGCAAAATCCTACCCTTAAGTGTGGTTCAGAAGTATTCTAAATATAGGAATGGAATTACGGATAAAGATACTACGATTGAGGTGTGGTATGTGAGATGTTAAATTGTAACAAGGTGACTCCATCTACTAAAACATCATGGTATTAAAATGATGATTAGTAATAAGCTGTTTTTGGCAAATTGGCTGAAGTTTTTGACGTTTTTCTTATAAGTAAATGAATACTACAGGATTGCCAAATAATTTATTTACCTAAAATTCGTTTATTAGGAAGATCTCTATTCATTTGGCGTATTGCCCTCTACTATCCATTGATCTATAGTCTCCTTACTCGCTTTTAAATATGAATAAAAATAAACTATTATAAAGTTCGAAATGAAAATGTTTCAGAAAATTAAACTTAGGCTATCTTACCGGGTTATAGGTTAACTAGAAAGTTGATTAATTACTTTGCAGTTCTCAGAGTTACGCATAAAACGTCTGTGTAGATGTCATTCAATTTTTGCATAGGATGTTTAATGGATTCTTATTTTTCTGTTTCTTCCTTTTGTTTTAAGAAACAGAAATCTCAAGAGATTAAAATTCTCCGAGCTAGTCAAAACACGGACATCTCTGTCGAGTTGAATATAAGCTTTCTGCTTTAATTTTCTTTTATTCGATAAACACTTCTATTCGTTTCCAATAATTCCTTTTTACCCGTTTTCCTAAGCCAACTGTGTCAATAAAGGCATTACTTTGGTAATGTTTAATGCCGTTTGGTATTCGTTAAACTTATATCTGATGAAGCAAAATTTTCAATAAAAAATGTAGATAACCTATTAATATATAGTATAATGGTCATTAAACTACTCCATTCTCATACTGCTAAATCCTAATCTTAACATGGAAAATAAAAAATTCACACAAATTAACGTAGAAACGATAAAATCTACTCTATGAAAAACGATATAATTTATGTTATAAAATGGCTTAATTTACCTTGGAAACTTAAATCTTTAATAATATCCGCTACATTAAAAATATTTCAAGTTTTTTAGTTATGGACGCGCATTTTGGGTAATTCAGCAATGTTCTTCTTATTACCTAGCAACGACAAGCTAAGATTTAAAATTAATATTTTATTAGGCAGATTTTCTTTTGATTTTTCATACATTATTCTTTCTGCTGTTTGTAAAATCCTATAAAAAATATTCTCCACCATATTGATCGCTAAATGCAATAAAAAATATTTTTTACTTTGATAATGTAATGACTGATACATTATTTACTCGATGTATACAAATGAGTAATTATTCATTAATTAGTCTTGTAATAAATGGATATACCTATTTTCCCACGCAAAAATGCAAAAATACAAAAGAAGATGAAGGGAGCGAATGAAGAACAGTGTAACAGATCTCCTGCTAGTTCGAATGTGACACGTGTGGTGACGAAATCGGTTTTTATTCAGTCACAATAACCTGGCCCTACAACAATGTTGTTATTGGTAAGACATAAAATGCATTAGGTATACAAAGAGCTGAAGTACTAATAATGTAGTAAATGAATTACGTTCATATCTCATGTAAAAGACAACGTAGAATATAGGTACAGTTTGTTATAAAAAGCGGGATGTTGATGTTGTTGAAGCGCCAATGTTATGTGCACTAGATACTTAGTATATACCAAAATTTGATAATTGTGTGGTTATCTCGATTAAGCTTGACTGATAAATATCACTTTTCTTTGTTCTATTAGCTTTTCTTTCAACGCCGAAATTGATCCTTTTTTTATGTTTTTTTGAGGCATACAATCTTACTTGCTACAACCTTTTTAGTGGTATTTTAGTTACTTATCTATTATATAGAAAAGGGAAGTATTGTGAGAAAATCTGTACGCTCGTTTTTGCATTAAATGGGGAAAGCAAACCGTTTTAGCATTCAATTTGTACCGATACTCAACCGCCTAACTTTTGGAATATGATATGACAGGGAGTAGGTGACTACAAATAAAGAAACAAATAATGAAATACGTTACATTAATATAGAGAAATTTTAACAAATCGTATAGTTACTTTCTTTGTAACAATTAGTAAATTTAGTAATTTCAGAAAATCTAAAACTTAATTTGCGATAAGCTCTTGCAAAAAGTTTCATTGTAGTCTGTTCAGCCCTTCTCTTCTTATGCGTGGACAAAGGATATGGGCACATAGCAAACAAACGTTGGAATTATTAATTAATGGACAAGATTTTTTTTTCAATTGATTATGGAAATTGATACGGAAATTCCACTGTGGATAAAGTAAAAAAATATTTTGAGGTTTCTGGTTCTTGTACACATACTAAATCACATTTTTTTTCATCCCCTTTAATAATGGGGTGGGGGTGGTAATGGGGGTGGCTAATGCCAAAATTTTTTTTGAGACCTTAGCTTTTCTTGTCTATACTAAATATCAATTTTATGAACTCTTACCTGCTTGATTTACTCCTAATTTACCCCAATTTACCCCCCAACCCTTCGACGGAACAAGATGAAAATATAATCTAGTTCTAGATCTCGTTAAAGTACATATGTGTACCAAATTTTAAGTCAATATCTCCAACGGTTCCAGAGTAAACGTGCGCACAAAAAAAGTTACAGACCGACAGACCGACAGACCGACAGACAGACCGACAGACAGACAGACCGACAGACAGACCGACCGACAGACAGACAGAAATTTTTTTTCGCTCAAACTTGAAATCTCGACGTTTCATGACATTCTAAGCCTATTTGAACAATAAAAATTTAAAAAATTTTTTTTTGTCGTTACTATACTTCCACTGGATGTGAAGTAATAGTATGTCTAAAAGAGGCATGTAGAGTGAACTGATTCTAACAGTAAAAATCTTTTGTACGATTTAAAACGATGTTAATTTACCTGACGACTGTTATTCTAAAGTTATGAATTGGAAAAACCTAACACAAAATATACGCGCATATTTATCGGATACCACATCGTTTCGCACGCCATAGATCGTTGTTCCTACTTTTTATCGTCGCCAAATAATTTCTTGTGTCAAATTTACTTTAGGTACCAAATTTAACACCTCTAATCCTCTAATCCCAGATTTAAAAATAATTAATAAAATCCTTATTTTGGGTACTATCTTCGAAGAGCCTATATATAGTAGAATTAGCTATCGACTTTTTTATATTTCTAGACAGGCTCTATAAACAGTCGACTATACCTGGCGCATCCGGCAATATCTTTAATACCTTCAGACTGCGAATTAAACGTCAATCTGCGAGATGTCAAGCTTCGTTAAGAAGATGCCAAATTAACATACATCAATCACTCTTATGAATTAGTATATACTTCCTAACTATGCCTTGATGGATTGTGTAAAATGTAAGTTCATATGCAATTCCAAGCATTCGACCTTATTATTAGAGTGTGAAGAGTTAGTTATGGGCAGAGCCCGTATTTTGGATGACATTGACGTAAAATGCAGAGTCGGCATGGGAGGGTAGTACAAAATTATAATAATTCTTATCTCTTTTTGTAGTTAACTGCTCATCCAATTGGAAACATTAAATCAAACTGTTACATTGCAGATTAATAGCAAGTAATTAACAAGAGATAATTAAATATGAGTCTAAATATTCGGCACGAAAAGAACGCCGCGCGCCGTTTCTCTAAGAATATCACTTGTAAATCCCTATTTTCCTGTTGATGGGAGTTAGACGACACATGCCATGTAATTAAAAACTTGCGCGATCATAACGGGGTAATATTGCATCTTTGATAGGTACTTGAGCTTTGCATCATTTAATGTTAACCCGGCGTCTTCACAAATCCACGATTGTACCGTTTGTATTACGGTAATGGACGCGCCATTATTATACTAAACTGCCGAAATAGTCATTGGAAAGTTTCCCTTACCCATGTCTGGAAATAGTATATCAGCGGGTAATCGACGCATAGTGAAGCACTGAATTTAATTATTATTGTTTCATGTTAAATTAATAAAGAAATACCAGCATATAAACACGCCAAACACAGCGTGTGCAATGACAATATAAGAGATGCAGGTAAACGAAAATATACAGTTGGAGAAGAAAATATAAAAGCTCTGAACATATTATCATTTAAAAAACAGCTAAAAGTCAGTACATAAAGTGGATGACTCGAGATTTCTACAAAAATATTCAACTCTGGCAGCTTTTCATTTTTAAACTCAGTGTGCGTTAATCGAAAATATACACACGGAGAAGAAAATCAAAAAGATTTGGATATATTATGATTAAAATAACAACTAAAAAGTGTATACATAAATCCGATGACTCAAGATATCCACAATAATATTCAACTTCAATAATATATTCAACTACATTAGCGGTTGCGTTGCGATTTCATTACCTACTACTGCTTTTTTTCAATAACAGTGTAACAGCAAAAACATTTTAACTACGTCGTGTTTCTCATCTGTTGTTTTCTCACCTGTTATTTTCACAGAAATAACAGTCTGTTAATGCTATTTACAAATAACAGTTATAAAATAATAGGTTGTTAAATAGCAACTCATCTCTAGTTTGGCTTTGGCAGTGTGCGTTGGGTTTCAGCTTCAGCTCCAACACTTCTACTCTTACTCTTACCTTACTGTTAGGGCGTTTTTTCACTGGCCGACACGATACCGATACGATACCGACAATGTCGTACCGATACTGAAGAATAGCATATAATAACACGGGGCCGACAAAATGTGACAAAACGGTATCGTATCGGCAAGTGAAAAAGATATAATTTTATGCGTTTGTGCTGCCCCGATATCGTTTGTATCGGTGTAGTTGACGACGAATCGGTATCGTTTCGGCCAGTGCAAAAACGCCCTTAGTGCTTTATAACCAATGAGTTAATGTTTATGCATGTAAAATGAATTTGACAAATTTATTTTAAATACTTTCGAGTCTGTTAACATAATTTTTATACTTCGGGCTCCATATCATTGAACAATATTCAATACAACTATAACTACTAATGTTTTATATAATAATATTAAAATCCAATTTATATCTTTAAAATCTAGATATTGTCTAGGTCGACCAAAAAATAATATTTAGAACTTGCAATATTTAAGAATAATTACTTTACTGTGTAATGACACCATATAATACGACTAATAATTTTTTACCTGTCTGGAGGGTCAGGGACTCTTTTTATCTGTAGAGAAATGTAAACATCTCAATAAGCGTTCGCCTGGACTTTCACTAAGGTTTATAAAATAAAAATTTTGCATTTAAAGATTTTTGGTTTGTGTGGCAATAATACTTATTGTTAGCGACCGATGTTTCTGATTGTAACTTTACAAAAGTATTAGATAGTATCGTGTAAATCAGAGTCCGTCTCTGGAATGTCATCCGAAATACGGGCTATGGTTATGGGTGTAGGCCAGCGTTCACATGCACTCAGATCTCGAAAATGGCTCCATATTAACAATTTCCGTTACCTTAAGTAACTGGCAGTTATTACAAAGATTTTATTAAGGTTGCGAGTTTATATTGGAGGTTTATAAGGTTACTAATTTGTTGCCAAATTTTATAGTGGGCATGTAAAATTACTAAAAGACCGAAGAGCTTTAGGTTTTATAAAATGGCAACAGAAACGTTTCCAGCATCAATTTATATCACTTATAGGAACGGTTACTATATATTATACAATGAGTTCTTACAACAGTTTCAGTTATCAATTTACAAAACCAATAGTATTCAGTTCCCATATTAGTGGCGGCACAATCTGTAAAAAATACCTAGACATTTTAGGTGCCGAGCTGAAATTTTCAGAATATGTAGTTTTTGATACGTACAATAACATACTAAAAGTCTCGAAGAATCCGAGTTGAGGGTTAGCCACCATACAGAAAAAATGGCTTGCGCGTGCCGCTGAAGAAAACATTTTTTTCTTGCCTTATCTATTAATCGATTTTAATATTTTAAAAAACAAATTAAAGCCAAAGAATGTGTCTTTGATACAAATTTAAGAAACTATAATAAATTGTGTATTAGTAGTGTAACGATTATAGTTAATAGTAAAAATTACTTTTTGAGGATTTGTATTTTTTCATTTAAAAAAATACTCGCTCATCATCCTATTAAAATATTTTTTAAATAAATGTTATAGGCCGTTAAAGGACAAACAATAATTTTTTCGAAATTTTTCTCTAGCTTAAAGAATAGCTGAGATATGAAATTTGTAATATTTAGGGACACGCGCAAAGAGAGTGAAAGCTGTAAAAATGTTTACAGAAATGTTCATATACCTTATCGACTGCCACACGCCGTTATGCTTAGACATATTTCTACACGTACATTTGCGCTACATTGTTATTAATATAAATAAGTTGCTGAGTTGAATTATCTCAAATCGAATTTAGAATGTATATAGTTTTTAAATATAGTTAGTATTCTCATAGGTTTTTTCCAGGATATTGTTTTATTTTATTTTTATATCGAATTTATGTTTTCTTTTTGATTTCGTTATTCTTTTACGAATTGTTCGATTTTTTCTATTAGTATTTTGTTTCGTACAAGGATTGTTTTACTTTTATTATTCAGGTTTAGGTTTATTATTGGTTAAGGTTAATCAATACATTTTATTTCCACATTTTACCTGTCATTATGGAAGGTATTTGTATTTTTTGTCAAATTCCATTATACGCGGAAGAAACGGTAGCCGTGACAGAACAGTCGAAATAGGGAAGAAATCTATGGGGTATGTGATAGGAAAACCGCTAAAGGATATGAAGGTTCAAAAAAAATTTAAAGTAATTAATTTAGCATCTGTAACTTTAAAAGGTATAAAACTTGGTGACGATATAGTTCATATAAATTCCCATAAAATTTTTAACAGAATAATGTGTATTATGAAATCAGAAGACGATCTCGAGTCATATTTTCAGTATGAGCTCATCCTTACCATCCTTATTTGATGATTCAATGAGGTTGAGGAAAGGAAATAAAGCTGCTGTGACAAAAATATTACAAGCGGAAGCTGAATGTAAGAAAACTCGCTCAATCTTTTTTTGTAATTGATGGAGGTCATCTTCTTCATAAAGTGGTTTGCCCGACTGAATGTACATTTGGGCATCTATATGAAATTTACTTTAAATACATTATAAAACATTATGGTTTTAATGCAGTTGTTGTATTTGATGGTTACAATTCTTCATCCACAAAAGATCATGAACATTTACGAAGTCTGTCACTTCAAACATCAAATTTTCATTTTCTACTCCCGTAACTACAGAACAGACAGACTTTCTCACAAATAATAATAACAAAAACTGTTCATTGATCAATTGAAACTGTATTTACAGGAAAAAGAAATTGTTGCTTTGCAAGCCAGAAATGATGCAGATATTTTAATTCTAGATACCGCAATTTCCCAGTCCAAGAATAAAGACAGCACTGTTGTTGTTGGCGATGACACCAATTTATTAGTTTTACTTGTAGGTAAACAATTTCTGCACAAAAATATGGCAGAGTACCGGACAAAGTATTCGATATTAACTTAATGCAGAAAAAATTGGAACCAATTTGAGAGACTCTTTTAATTCTGCATGCACTTAGTGGTTGTGACACAACATCGTACCTTTACAGGAAGTGCAAAAAAACAATATTTAATTCTCTGAGGAAAAATGTTGATCTAAACAAACAATTCATTTTGTTTAATAACGAAAACGCAAATAAGCAGGATTTAGTTAAATTGGGAATTAAGTTTTTCCTTTGTATATATGGATGCAAGTCAGATGATATAGATATCGAGAGATTTTTCCTATTTAAAAAAATTATAAGTAGACAAAATTTAAATAAAAATTTTGATTTAGCAGTTTTACCATCTACTTCCAAAGCTATTGAACAGCATGTTTATAGGGTACATTTTCAGGTGCAAACATGGCTTAATAAGGAAATTAATTCATCTTAGTGGGGCTGTGAATTGAAAAACGATATAACCAACACTAACTACCAACATCCTTGTCAACTGTACCCGACAATGTATTAAAACTTCTATATTGCAACTGTGAAAATGACTGCAATAAAACTTGTTCCTGCAGTTACACAAAGTGTTCTGATATGTGCAGTAATTGCCGTGGCATAAGTTGTGTCAATTCAAACACTCTAATTATAACCGATAGCGATATTGAAGATGAAAATTAATTATTAATTTTTTCCTTTTAACTCATTATTATTATTATTTGTTAACATTACTATTATTATACACCATCTAATTATGAAAATTGAGCTTGGTAATCATTTTTGTTCGGGGTTAATTGTGCCGTGACTAAAATTGCACATTTTAACTTTTCAATTTTGATTTTAATGCTACTAACATATACGGTTTTATAATAATTAAAATATTCTATCTCCGTTATTTTTAAAGCTATAAAAGAGATTTAAAAAAACGTTCTGTTTGTTTATTGATGGCCTACAATTTTTACCTAATTAGAATTACAATTTTCTTTTTAATCATATAAATAGAATTTTCCAAAATTTTAATTTTCAGTTTGTCAGTTTTTTACCACACAGACAAAGTTTAGTAAAATGTGTAAAATATATGTTAAAGCCGGATTCTTTGGCTAGAATTATCTGTTTAGAATATTAAAATCGGCTAATAAATAAAGGTAAGGAAAAAATGTTTTCTCCGTCTACAAGCGCGTGCCATTTTTTCAACAAGCTTTAATTGCTATTGTAAAAATTACTAGAATTAAATATGGACGACTTCGGCAAAGAGAGTAATGAAAATACCAGTCTGAAAAGATTCTCCTATAATTAAAATCATTAATAATTCTTTAATTGACTTACCCACTCCTTCTAATATTTCTACTAATATGTTAATTTTCAAATTTATAACCGCAGGCCAAAGGCCTGTCTACAACCGCCACAGCCATGAATTAACCACCGAAAACCCGAATAACCTGGCACTCTTAAGCCGCAGACTGGCTAATCTCTTTTTTTTTTTATCAAATAAGGTGAGTCAATCTGCACAAAAACCTAATAACTTGACATATTCCCGAATCACAGCAAGCCTAAGGCCTGTGTCTTCGAAAAAAGCTATGAACCGGCACTCATGCATACAGTCTGCCTAGGGCCGATTTTTTGACTAGGCCTCATAGGCCCGGGCCTAGGGGCGCCTCTCTTTCATCTTAGTGGTTAGTGCCCATAAACTGATAGCAAGCATATAGATTGTAGTACAAGACATTTAACTTGTTCCTATTCCGGTGGGGGCGCAAAATTGACCTGGGCCGAGGGACAAGTTATATCTAAAACCGGCACTGAGTCTGCTTCAATCCGAACCAAAATATGTCCAGAAGCCTCAACTAGAGCTCTCGCTGTCTGCTAAACTGACTGAGTTAGTAGTTGTTGGGGTCTTGGCTGTCTGCTGCATTCGGTGCAAGTATTGTTCCTGCATAATGTCAGTTTTGTAACTGAAAATTCTAATGAAGGGTGAAAGACGTATTTTTTAATTACCTATGAACTATAAACAACAAGTTTTGATATGAGATATTTTTGCACCGATTTCAAATTGATATTAGGTAATAAGGTGCCTTGCTACTTTCCACTAATAGGTAGACAGATTTGTATAACTGAGTGACATTTTATTTCTTACTTTTTAAATATTTTAAAAAAAGATTTTTTTGAACCTTTTTAGTAGCTGCTTTTATTTATTCAACTTCTACATAGTGAAGGAAACTATTGTGAAATTCTGTTTATGTTAGGTACCATGTGAATGTTACTACAAAAACAATACCCTGTTTGTGAATTAACTGACATTACCGGCGACTCAACCAATCTTCGAATATTCTCGTAATAAAATTGTTCTTAATTAAAAAAAAAAAAAAAATCCTGACGTGATGGGGCAAAATAAGTTTCAGATTCGGTTTCAGCGACTCCAAAAACATAATATATTACACTGGGTCTGGTTCGGCGCACCTCGCAAAAATATTTTGTGGTCCGTTGTAATTAATTTGGGTCAAATGCCGTTGTGGTAAAATTCTATTTTTTTGTGCATCTACTATTTGAAATACAATATGCAGTAAAACATATTTTAGATGAACCCATTGCGGGTAGATTAAAAAGAAAATATGAGGAATCTTCATAGGTAATATATTTTTTAAGTAGATGAACGCTTTGATATACTTTGGATATTTTCTAACATGATTTTATCAACGTACCGCCTTTTGAGAATTGACTTGTCTACGATATATCACGTTATACGTGTGCTGTTTTATGTGGTAAGATCATTGTCTGGAACAGGTTCTTTGCGCCCTCTGTACTCATTTTCAAAAGCCCACCTCTACGTGTTAAATTTCGTTGTGGCTCTCACGCCAACAAACATTTTTCCCTCGTATCCATTGTGCAAAAAGTACTTAAAAGAACAATAATGAAAGATGATATAAACAGATAAATAAGAAACACAAAGAAGTAAGGATTTCAATGGGGATCTAGACAAAAAGAAATAAATTTAATAAAAATGAAACTAAATGTTACTTATACGCGGTAGGAAGAAATATGATATTTCTTTAATAACCGCGCTTATATGAGGATCACATTCACAATCTGTAAATAGAACAGGTTCAGAGCATTTTATGTTTTTTGTTAGAAATGAAATTATATCTATTTGTTTATACACTATTGACACACTGCTTTTTAGATATGCTTCTGAGTTAAACCACTTTCTTTAAATTAATTATTTTGACGTTTGAACGAAAATAAGCAAAATATAAGTAGATAATTAAAAAATAATGACATGGCATTAGTACAGTAACTATAGGTTTTGATTTCGGAATAACGTCATATAAATAAAATTTCATTTTTTTTGACAATTTAATATAACATTCATCAATGAAAAGTTTGTATATTATACGGGGCATGATAATCTATTGGGAGTGGGTGCCACCACTGAAAAAGGGTCAGATTTTAAGAAGAAGAGGCTATGTGTACCTTTTCATATAAATCTTTAAGTTGTAACGACTTTAAAATTGCGATTTTACTTTGAAAAAATAGGAAATTAAAAACGGTTTTCGTCAAATAACTCGAAAATTATTACATTTAGGGAAAAACTGTTAGATATAAATAAAAAAGCTACTAAATTGAGAACGAATTTCGTTTTTTTCTAATTTCTATAGAATTAGTTGTTTCGGATATCTGGAAGTATAAAGATGGCTCCCGAACGTTTATAATAATAATACTTTATTAGTCCTTTAAATCATTAATCATGATATGGGATGTCATAGAATACAGACATAAAATACATATTAATTAAATATACTAATACTGTATATCGGAAAAAATCATAATACAGTAATATAAGTATAAAATACATAAAACTACAAACGAAAAAAGCATATGTGGATACAATAATATTTACCTATTTAAAAATGCGTTACCACTATAAAAACCGCTGCCCAAGGAATTGCTACTTCCACATCCAGATTCTCTCACAAGTCACTCACAACGAAAAAACTTTGATTGTGGAAATAATTGTTTATGAAACTTTAATAATATTATATTTGAAATCCTCTACCCCAAAAACCCATAAAACGATACCTCATATCGGTAGTGGGGTGGGGGTGGTGACGGGGGTGTGGTAGTGGGGGTGGATGAAGTAAAAAAATATTTTGAGGTTTCTGGTTCTTGTACATGCACTAAATCACATTTTTTTTTCATCCCCTTTAATAATGGGGTGGGGGTGGTAATGGGGGTGGCTAATGCCAAAAATTTTTTTGAGACCTTAGCTTCTCTTGTATATACTAAATACCAATTTTATAGACTCTTACATTTTTTTTTTCATCCCATTTAATAATGGGGTGGGGGTGGTAAAGGGGGAGGCTAATCTCGCTCTTGTACATACTAAATACCAATTTTATAGACTCTTACCTGCTTGATTTATCCATTTACCTCAAATTTACCCCAATTTACCCCCAACTCTTCGACGGAACAAGATGAAAATATAATCTAGTTCCAGATCTTGTTAAAGTACATACGTATACCAAATTTCAAGTTTCAGAGTAAACGTGCGCACAAAAAAAGTTACAGACAGACCGACAGACAGAAATTTTTTTTTCGCTCAAACTTAAAATCTCGACGTTTCATGACATTTTAAGCCTACTTGAACAATAAAAATTTTTAAAAAATTTTTTGTCGTTACTATACTTCCACTGGATGTAGAAGTAAAAGTAACCTCTACTAAAATAGTATTTTTAATTTTAGTGGGAGGAACTTCGTGATATACTAACATCGTCATTATACAGAAGGAATGGTTAATAGTTATTTTGTTTTTCACACTGAATATTAGATGTTAAGTGTATGAAGGAAGTTAACAAGATGTTTCATACGGGGAACTTCTTGTTAATATACTACTTAATCAGACTTGGATCAGTAGTATATGAAAAGAATTATTGATTTCTTTGAAAGTTATTTGCTTAATACCCAAAATAATGTATTTTAATAATGAAATTGTTTTTTTTATAGTAATGTAGGATTAATAATTCCGGAGATATTTCACTTTAAAGATGGCGTCCGAACGTTTATAAGATAAAGTATTTAGTTTCTCAATAAACAATTTAAAAGTCATTTGGTCTTCAGGAGGTTTTAAGAAAGTTTTGTCAGAGTTAGAAAATAGTCTATTGCCTTATTGATGTTGTGATTAAGATCTTTTAGGCTATAAGTATATTTGCCCTTTTAAAATAAGTTTTAAAGCATTCTGTAAAACCGAATTATAAAGCTAATTTGCTGCTAGCATTATTTATATTTGTAATTGGTTTATCATATCTATATAAAATTCTCCATAAAGCTAAATGGTTTTATTATCTTCTTAAATTCCATTAAGATTTGAAAATGCTTTAAATTATCCCTTTATGGTTTAACAAGTATGCAGTAAGTACATTTCAAGTTGTTTTTAAAATTAGAAATTTTCAGTGGCTATTAGTACTTATTGAAGGCCATTGCAAAACTAGTCTCTCAAAACATTCTTGACCAGTGTTTTGATAAAACCGTTATAAATAGAAAAAAAGGCATCATTGAATCTAAAAGGCAAATCTTATTTCCATAAAACACTTTCTAAAAACTCAATTGATGACAAGAAATGTGTTAGAAGCATTTCAGACTTGTAATTGTGTTTTCTGGATATGTGGATGAAAATATAAAAGAGTGACCATACTTAAAAGAACTGCTAAACATCAGAGAGCTCTGTGCGATTCTGCCGTTTTGATACAATAATCTCGAGTTTCTCTGAACGTATATTTCTTTATGCGAGGAGAGTGAAACAGGCAACCTGTTGGAGCTTCAAAATAAAAAACATTTGCTACTAGACGAAGAACCCGAAATGGAAAAAAAATTCTTTTTTAAATTGCATTTGTGATTAATATGTGAAATGGAAAGGTTAAAATGGTTTGATAATATAACTGCTTCATATTACTTTACAATTAAACACTTCTAGGTCCTGGAGGCACTAAATAAAAACGTCCAAAGAAAATGATATGTTATAAAAATGTGTTAGTTTTTGTTGTTTTATTGTTTTGCTATTATTTAACAAACTTAAATGTTATTTTAATTAACCAAATTAACTTTAAATATTTCATTTCTCTTTACCTACACAATTTTTTAGAAATTCAAATTACCCGCCATAAAACTCGCCCAATTTAGTTTTATATTTGACACCTTTTGGGTTTGTAGAGTATTTTGCGTACAAACCTTTTAACTAAAAGTTCGAAATGAATATGTACGTCGCCGCAGCACTGGAGCTGTGAAAATTATTAGTAGGAAACGAAAATTTATAGACGGATTCGTCTTGGCGGCGGTGGCTCTCTTAAATCCCAAAGGTTTTATTACGATTTTAGTATAGCCATATGAAGCCCATATGATCTTCGTTAAGGGTATTGGCACTTGTATAAGGAAAGAATTATCTGTGATAATCTACAAAAATCTAAATGGACTTCATCTAGAGTACAATGTTCTAGGCCATTATCATTACTAGAATATATAATTGAATCAGAGGACTGCAAATGACAATTAGGTTTTATTTAATTGGCCGGCCATATTTTCTTGTTATAAAAGTTTTCAAAGTCCATTTTAACAATTTTTAATTTTTCTTTGGCAAATTAAGATACATCACAAAAACCGATTAAAAATGACCATAGGAACTGACAACTAGCCTATTTCTTTTATTTGCTAATTAACGCGTCTATGCAAATTTTGTCTATTTTTTATGGACATTAAGTAATCATCATTATTTCGGGGGGGGGGCGCTTGTTTTCTAGACCTACTTTTTGTAGTTTTAATGATAAACTTCCATTGGCTTGAAATGTTTTGTCATAACTGATGTCTTTTGGCTTTTTTAAATCGGTCTTATATAGAGAGATAAGGCATATACTGTGTACCACTCTGTTTATATAAGTTTCAAATTCATTTTACTTCGCATTTGTCCAGAGTTTGCTTAAATCAGTTTAGAAATAATAAATGTAATATTAAAATTATTTGGATTTCTTCATGGACATTTTATAGCTTTTCACTCCTGATATTGATTTATAAGTGTTTTAAAAACCATTTTGAAGGTAGCTTTCTATGTGTTTTCTAGAAATGCAGGAATAGTCCAAAACAATTAGGTTTATACCTTGGAACCCAGCTATAATGAATGGATTTGAATGATTTTTTTTTGTTGGATTTCTAATGCTATATACTAAAAAGTTTACCCATTGAAATTTCAAAAATCCCGAAATTAAAAAAAAATAATAAAATTTTTATAAATCTCAACGAAAAATACAATTATCGTGATTTTTTAATATTTCTTTTAAACAACGGCACTAAAAATAAAAAATGCTAACAACCAAAATAAAAGACTGTTAAACAAGCTTTCAAAATATATGTTTGGCTGTTTCTATGCATAAAAAACAAAGAAGTGTTTCTTCATATATTTTTAATAAAAATGTCTATATTTTGTTACAGTGAGTAATCAGTAATTAAAAATATGTAATTCTCAAATATTGCTTTTCATGATTTATGTCTTAAAAACAAATCAGCAATACTTTCTCAAATATTAGATACCTAAATTCAGGTGTTTATCATCCCTTGGGGGTAAGAGTAAGTGTCGGGACCATATATAAACTAAGATACTTGTTACTACAACAATTTCCCTTAAAAAATATCAATACAAATGAGGTTATTTCTAAATTATACATTATTTTTAGATCTAGGTACCGTACTATAATGCAAGTTATTTGCAAAATTAGAATAACTTCGTGTCAGTTTTGAATATGTTAATTTGCGTACAACTAATATTATAAAGTGAAAATTCCATTCTTGTAATACCATTTTTTGGCGATATGTGCATTAAAAAAATATAATCACAATTTTAATAGCGGTATTTTACAAATACTAGAAAAATTAAATACAAAACTAAACAATCATGTAATTTCTAATTCTAACTGATCAGGGATGAAATATAATTATGACGGTCCCATTTTGTTCCCATGTTTATATTAGCAACAGTGTTATTAAATTTTCAACTACGACCTTTAATGAGGACCCCATCAAAAGTAGGAGGTATACGACCCTATTCTGATGTCATGTTTAATCACCGCGTTATTAGTGCTAATGACAAAAGATAAACAGAAGAGACGGTAGGGACCGTGTTTTAATATAAATTAAACGTGAGACTTGACAGATTTCGTACGCGAATTGTAAAATAATTTTGAAGTTAATGAATATCGTGGGTATGTGGACATATAATAGAAAAAATAATGCAAATCATAACTAAAGCAGAAAACTAAACCGCTGACTAAGGAATCACTACTTCCACATCCAGATTTCCTATCCAAGTTTCTCACAACGAAAAAAATATTGATACTATATTTTTGCACCCCACTATGTGGAAATAACTATTCCCTATGTAGTACGGGAATAGTTATTTCCACATAGTGGGGTGCAAAAATATAGTATCAATATTTTTTTCGTTGTGAGAAACTTGGATAGGAAATCTGGATGTGGAAGTAGTGATTCCTTAGGCAGCCGTACTCAGAGGTAAAAAACATGCAAAACTTCGGCATAATGTCATATTGAACGGATTTCGTTCATTTTTTGCAGTATAATAGTAAATGCTTCACAGAAAAGTTACCATATTGTGCGGGGGCTTGCTAATTTATAGAGGTGCCACCCCTTCTCAGGGGGTGGCACTTAAAATATATATATATATATATATATATATATTTATGGAGCTGAAAAAGAATCAAATTTTAAGTAGAAAAGGTTCTATGCAATTTTTCACATAAATTGATAGTTTTTAAGTTATAACGACTTCGAAATTGCGATTTTAGCTTAAAAAAAGATATTTCCAAACTGCTTTCATCAAGTATCTCAAAAAGTATTGCTTTATCGAAAAAATGTTACAGACCAATTACAGAAAGTACAAACTGGGAATGAATTATATTTTTTGTTTATTGATGTAGGACTAATAATTTTGGAGATATTTAAGTTTATATTTGGCATCCAAGTGTTCATAAGATAATTATTTAGAGCAGCGGTTTGCAACCTTTTACAAAAAGAAAAAATAAGTTTACCCTCTCGCGACCGCCCAACCTCGATCTCTATTAATAAAATCTAAAATCAATCAAATTTTAAAATTTCTCGTTATAGTTTTTGGTATGATTTCTCATTAAAAATTGGTTTCATTAAAATTGTATGTGTGTAATATTTAGATTTTTAGATTTTAGAATAAATGATTTAACTTTATTGATTTTTTTCTCAATAGCTCGGGACCCCCTTTGAATTGCTTCGCGACCCCCCAAGGGGTCGCGACCCACAGGTTGAAAACCGCTGATTTAGAGTGAGAGTTAAATATCTCAGAAACTGTGACACCTACATCAAGAATGTTAATAGGTAATATAATAGGTTATTAATTAAGCTTTTAACTCTTTTTTAATTTGTTTCTGTAGTATAAAAAACATAGAAGTTATGACCGAAGCAATGTGCGTCTTCACATTTTTTTAATAACAAAGTCCCCATTTTGTTACTGTAATTAGCCAGTAAATAATTAAAAAAAAAAAAAAGAATTTCAAACACTGTTTCCCATTAATATATAGCATGACATAGATGCTCAAATTTTTTCGTCTGTATACAGCACTTGCTTTAGAAGAAATTACAGTTTAAACTACAAAGGTATTTTCGATAAAACGTAATTTTTTTTTCCTTTTCCAAATATCTCAATAAATATTAGTTTTTTTGGAAAATGAGTAGAGACCAAAAATAAAGCTCATAAACTGATAATGAATTTCTATTTTTTATTTATTTACATAGATTTAATAGTTTCGGAGATACGAAAGTTTACAAATGGCGTCCGAACGTTTATGAGACGAAAAATGCAGTTTAAATGTTAAAAATATCTCAGAAATTGTGACACCTACGTCATGCATGCTAAGAAATGAAATTAAAGACAATTAATTGCGCTTTCAAATTATTTTTTACTCGTTTCTGTAGCATAAGAGATAAAGAAGTTTGACGAAAATATGCGTATTTATATTTTTTTATATAAAAAGGTCGCCATTTTGTTACTCTAATTAGCCAGTAATTTAAAAAAAATAATCTCAAATACAGTTTTTCGTTAAAATGTAGCGTTACCTAGATGCTCAAATTTTTTTACTCATTTAAAGAACTTGCTTTTAAAAAAAATGCATTTTAAACTTTAAAGGTGATTTGGAAACACTTGGATGCAAAATATAAACTTAAATATCTCCGAAATTATTAATCCTACATCAATAAACAAAAAATATAATAAATTCTCAGTTTGTACTTTCTGTAATTGGTCTGTAACATTTTTTCGATAAAATAATACTTTTCGAGATACTTGACGAAAGCCGTTTGGAAATACTTTTTTTTTAAGCTAAAATCGCAATTTTGAAGTGGTTATAACTTAAAAACTATCAATTTATGTGAAAAATTGCATAGAACCTTTTCTTCTTAAAATTTGATATATATTTCTTAAGTCCCACCCCTTGAGAAGGGGTGGCCATCCACCCCCTATAAGTTAGCAAGCCCCCGTACAATATAGAAACTTTTCTGTGAAGCATTTATTATGATACTACCAAAAATGAACGAAATCCGCTCAATATGCCATTATTCCGAAAACCTCTAGTTACTGTACTAATGTATCAGACAGAATGGGTAGATTTATTGAACATTTAATTTAAATTCAAGTGCTTCAAGCCAGTTCCTATGCAAATAAAGCTTTCGATTCCTCTTTTTCTTGATTGTGGTTATCTGCACATAGGGTAGACAAATTAGTTTAGAATTTTTTTCATTCAAGAAAGCCGAAAATTCATGAAACAGATGAAGACTGATTTTCATTTTTTAATAAATTTCGAATTGTGCTACTTTGTCGTTGAATAGCTTGGCACCCATGATAGACAGAGCCGTGGTACTTTATACCGTGCGTGTAGCCGAACGCTAGGCATAGGAGTAAAATTACAACATCGCGCGTGCCAGCTGGCTAAAATGAAATAACAGGCTGGAATGCTCTGCTCGACGGAGGAATTTACGGCAGCTATGTTGTCATATCTATCGCGCTACGTGGATGTACATGCCTAATGGGAAATTACACGCACGGTATCAGTAGAAATAGACAAGGCGAAAACCTCGCCTTCGTATGAAAGAGTTTGCCGGACGAAAATCTGGTCCCAATTTGTTTATAATAATTTTTTTTAAACAAATCTCAAAATTTTTTGACTAATGATCTATTTTAGGTTTTTTTGGTCGTTTTAAACAAAAAAGGTCTCTTTTAATTTGTTCGTAAAGTTGACTGTTTCCGACCTATAAACAATCTAATGTCTGAAAAAACGCAAAAACGACAATTTTCAAGGTTGAAACACAATATTAAAAAATTAATTTTTTGAGTTCACCAAACTTCTTATATAATCTTTGAACATCCATTAACAAAATCCTGAAGAGTAAGTACAGATTATTTCATTTTAAAGCTTAAATTTTTGATTGTTAAATAGACGTTTTTAGAAGGGCGCGCGCCATTTCTCAGCCGCGGGCGCGCGTTCGCAACTGCCACGGAGCAATTAAATGCATTAGAAAAAGTTTATTTAAAAATATTAAATAAAACAGGTGAAACGGCAGATGAGGATAGATTGATTATTTCCTCTCATTAATGCGGAATGAGTGTAAACTTAGGATAGATTCCATGTACTTCTGATGCTTTTAAACTGCATGTGTTAAGAGGGTCGTTGCAAACATATATCTGGAAAAATTCCTTAAACCCTAGATATGAAACTTTACATTTTGAAGATTTTGGATACATCCTGCATGAAATAGGTGTATTGTTGCCTAGATTTAAGTTAAAAAATTCAGTACCTGATAATCTTATTTCTCAGTGAAAATGTTTAAAGACTTGCAATACCAAAGCATGCCATTGTAAAAAAATATTATTACTTGTGTACCTTTATGCTCAAATAAATTTTTTGTTAATTCAAGATTTTTCAACTTTTTTGTTTAATTTACCATTTATATTTATAATTATAATAGTTTATGATAAATTATATTTATTAATAAAACATACAGCAATAGTTACTAAAGCGTATGTAAAAGCAAAGCATCGAGAACACATACGATATTCTATTTAATCCAGTCGGCAGTAGCGAGTGCGCGCGCCCGAAGCTGGGAAAGAGCGCTCCCCGGCTAAAAACGTCTACTTAATAATTAACGAGTAAAATTGAAAATTTTAAAAAACCCCCGATGAATGTATCTAATCGTACCAGTTTCATATAACCGAATCAAAATGAGGCCTAAATCATGTTCGGCTACCATAATTGTCTGAACATTTTCAATTTTACTTCAATCGGACAATTCCTAGAGAAGTTCAACATGGCGAATTCAAGATGGCGACCAAACATCAAAATCTAATATGGCCTATAACCTTCTCGACAAAATACTCTTTCAGATAAAAAAACTACATCAAAATCGGATCACCCGTTGAAGAGATATGAAGCCACAGACAGACAAACGAACATACAAACATACGCGTCAAACTTTGGGCTCGGGGGTTAAAAATGTAAGCTTTAGAATAAAATAATCTGCACTTACTCTTCAGGATCTTGTTAATGGATGTTCAAAGATTATACAAGAATTTTGATGAACTCAAAAAATTCATTTTTTAATATTGTGTTTCAACCTTGAAAATGGCCGTTTTTGTGTTTCTTCAAACATTAAATGGTTTATAAGTCGGAAACGGTCAACTTGACGATAGACCTTTTTTATTTATAATGGCCAAAAAACCTAAAAAAAATTCATTCGGGTCAAAGAAAGCGATTTTTGCAATTTGGTTAAAAAAAATTAGTTTAAACAAATTGGGACCAAATTTTCGTCCGATAAAGTCTTGATCCTTATTCAGGGGCATGTCCCGAACGTGAGTATGCAAAAAAATCGAATGGGAAAATTTTTTCATGCGAAGGCGAGGTTTTCGCCTTGTCTTAAAGTTCTTACAGGGGACTTTCACTTGGTGCTATGTCATACCAGTTGTTCCATTTGAAATAAATGAGAAAAAATATATTTCACGTTTCTTGACTCACACGGTATAAAATGCCTGATTTCGTTAGATTTAATAACAGTAGCGTAATATTTTAATTCTGCAAAAGCCAGTTTGTAGAGCATAATGAGGGCATCAGTTTAAAATATAAATAATTTTTGTAGTTGTAGATTGCAGATGTAGATGGCGCTGGGCTCTAAAGAAATATTTCGATAGGAGGAACTTTGAAATGTGGCTTATGTGAAAGAAATGCATTTCTAAGTAGATTATGTTCTATAAAAAAAATCGCAAATTTAACCGTTTTTGAGTTCAAATGTTGCCATTTGTTCATATTGAATAACTGTAATCACTTGAACATTTCAATTCTATAATTAATCTGTATTTAATTCACGAATTTAAAAAAAAATCATATTTAAAGAATTTTTCATATCCTACGCATAATTAAATACATTTGAAGTTACCTTGGGAAATAAACAAAAAATTAATTTATCATACAATTCGAACATTTAAGAAATAGAAAAAAAACGATTACGTACAAAAAAAATCACAATTTTTATAATTAATGATATTAAAATAGCTACCATAAAAGGTGTTCAAAATTATTGCCGTTTTCATTAACATACATTGTAAATTTATCAAGTAGTTTAGATCTACAAATTTTAATAATGTATGCCGATTAATGGCTGCCACACTAGCATACATTTTATTATAAAGATCTGCCATGTCTTCTGTTGGTTCTTTGTAAACTTCAATTTTTAAAAGTCATTACTCCAATGAGGTAATGTCAGGAGAGCGGGCCACCTAAATACTCCATTGGTACCAGTTCATCCTGGGTATGTTTGATTTAAATAATTAATGACGTTGTGATAATTATGTGGGCCTGCTCCATTCTGATGAAACCACATAGTATCCAACTGAACGGGCAATTTGCTTTCTTTATTCGCAAATAATTTCGCCAAAATTGTAAGTATCTTTTACCGTTTAAATTATCATGATAGAGTTATGGGCCAACAATGTAACCATTAACAATACCACACCATACATTTACTCCAAACCGATTCTGGGATCTGGTTTCTCATCCATCTAGGATTCTCTTGAGACCAGTGATGAAAATTATGTCTTGTGATTACTCCATTGTTGTGGAGTAGACTTTCATCGCTCCACATAATTTTATCAAAAAAAATTGGATTTTCTTCTAAGAGAATGGAAAATTACGCCAAAAAATCCTATGCTCATTGTGCCCGGGAATCAAATAATGAACTAAATTAACTTTATATGGAAAAAAATTGTTTATTTTAAGAATTCTGTGGCAGGTGGAACGTGCAATATTTGTTTCTTCCGTACACTTGCGTAGGTATTGACATGTTGGGGTTATTTTCTACTTGTAATACTAAAGCAATGTTTTCATCAGTTACAGTTCTTTTTCTTCTTGTTGATTTTGGTTTCATAAAACATCCATAATTTTTCAAATTAGAACACAGACTTACAAAAGTTTTTCGATCTGGTAAGGTCTGTCAGGAAAATGTATTTCATATAAACTTACAGCTCTTTTGCATTTTTGCATTTTCCATAAATTAAAATCATGTTTAATTTATCTTGATTTGTATATTTAACGCCCCACTACAAATAAATTATACATTCCGACATTCCGTATTTTAGGTCAGAGTGGTGACTGATGTCATACTTTTATTAGTTTTATTAGAATGTGACCAGTTGTTAGCTTAGGGTTCTGTATTTCAGAGATTTTGAATGATATCAATTTTATTTATAACTTTCTTTCTCCACTATTCATTTATCTGATTTACGGATTCTGGACGCTATTAGATTTTCATAAATTATTAACCTAACATTGTTTGCAATAAAAACTGGCAATGTAAATACATTAAGTAAAAAAGACAATTCGAAAAGTTAATGCAACCGGTTACCTCAAAAAAGATTCGAATCCAGAAATGAAGGTATTAAGTTGAATATACGTAATAATTCATCAAAAACAAACAAGACAAAAATATTAATATCACTTATAATGAAATTAATTGTGGTTAATTATATCATGCTAGTTTTGGAGTCTTGTGATTTTTCATTAAAATGAAGCGGTTAATAATTCCGTGATTTTGTCATACCTATTGGCGAAGTGCAAGAAAATGTAATGTTTTCGACAAACACATCATTTTTAAAATGCACACATAGAATGGTAAACGTTTTTTATTATATTTGAAAAGTATTGAATAATTTTCCAAAGAAATGTCAGTGTGAATTTTTTTTAATACTTATTTTTATAATTTATATTGTTATTCCAAGAGAATTAAATTTAATTGGTAGTCTTTAAAATTAGATACAGAGTCGAATTCTGAGAAACCTTCACTTACAATCGGCCCAGAGTTTAAAATTTTTAATTTTTGAAGCAAATTTACAATTACGCCTATTTCTATTATTATTATTATTCGATTTTCCGACAGAAACTATGCGCTAAGACCGTATATTTCATATAAATACATGGATATAGGTGATCGATGGAATATCAGTGTATATAGGGTGATTCATTTTGACCGTCTATTAGAAGTATATATGTAAGAAAAATAATATTGATCTGAAAATTTTTGGCAATGGTCCTAACTGGGTAGGATCTATTCAACGAAAACATTTTTCCGGTTATACTGAAAGTTGATCCGAAATTTGTTATTTTAAATAGAATGCTCCCATTTTAATTTTTTTCTAGATTCTACAGAAAATTTAAAGGACATTCCGTTAAAGGTTCCTTATACCTAAAATTAATATTTCCTGAGATATTAATTTTTTTCCTAAATTTTGACAGAAAAGTTGTATTATATAAAAATTATTACCTTACTAATAATAATCGATAGCACGTTGATTTTTAATGCGGGTAAGACAAGGCATTGGAGTTATTCATCATGTAAAAAAATTATCGAATATTAAAAAAAAGTCTTTTAAATTAATGACAGTTGACCATATAAAAACAGCAAAATATTATTTTTTCACGTGATCTCAATTATTGTTACTGAGATAGTTATAGGAACTTTTATAATCCACAATATTCATAATAACTAATTACTACGTAGGAGCAACAGGGGCAGAGAAAATTGCAAAAACTTGCATTAAACCCGAATATTCGCTTTTCTGGCTGCTGTAAATGGTAAAATATTAACAATAATGAAAGATTGTTTAAATAAAAGTAGCTCTTATATTCCCTACAATATTAATAATGCCCAATTTAGAGCAGAAGTAACAGGAAAGGAGATGATCTAGAAAAACCTATTTAAAGCACCGTTTTTAAACATAGCGGCGGTAAGGGGAATCAAATTTTGAGAAGAAAAGGTTCTATGCAATTTTTCATATAAGTTGAAGTTATAACGACTTGAAAATTGGGATTTTAACTAGAAAAAGAGGTATTTCAAGCAGGTTTTTGTCAAATAACTCGAAAGGTATTACATTGAGCGTAAACATGCAAGAGACAAATAAGAAAGTTACTGAATTGAGGATAAATTTCCTTTTTTTCTAATTTCTGTAGAATTAATAGTTTTGGGGATCTGGAAGTATAAAGGTGGCGTCCAAAAATATATAAGAAGTATTTAGTTTAAATGTTAAATATCTTAGAAATTATGGCACTTACCTTAAAAATGCCAATTATTATCAAACTGAAAGTCTATTAATCAGGCTTTCAAATGATTGTTTGATTATTTCTGTAACGTAAAAAACGAAAAAGTTATAACAAAAACCGAGACAAAAACAATGTAGGTACTTCTTCACATTTTTTTTAAACAAAAGAGGTCGCCATTTTGTTAATGTAAGTAGTCAGTAATTAAAAAATATATTCCTATATACTATTATTCGTTAATATATAGTATGATCTAGACGTTCAAATGTTTTCGTTCGTTTACAGCGCTTGGTTTAGAATAATATGGTATTTTAAACTGTAAAGGGATTTTAGAAAAAAAAGTAGCATGTTTCTTTGCAAATATCTCAATAAATATTAGTTTTAGCGAAAAAATAGTGAACCCGAAAAATTAAGTTTATAAATTGAGAATGAATTTGATTTTGTTATATATTTGTGTAGGATTGACAGTTTCGAAGGTATTTAAGTTTATAAAAGGTATCCGACCGCTTATAGGATGAAGTATTTAGTTGAATATCTTAGAAAGTGACACTTTTAATAAAAATTTTATGGGACAAAGTTAAAGATAATAATTAATCTATTTTTAAAACGATTTTTTGTTTCTTACTGTATCATAAAAAATAAAGAAGTTGTGGCTGATACAATGTGGGTTTTCACATTTTCTTTTAACAAAATGTTGCCATTTTGTTGTTTTAATTGCCCAGTAATTAACTTTTTTTTTTCTTAAAAAAATGCTGTTTTTCGTTAATATAAAGCATCATCTAGATGCTCAATGTGTCCGTTCAAAACACCTGTTATAGAAAAAAATTCCATCCGCCATATTGTAGCCGCCATTTCAATTCTTAAATTTTGGACTCAGATTCGTAATTAGCGATCCCAGAAACATAACTATGCTATGTTTAAAAAATTAACCAGTAATACTTGTTAAATTATTGAATATTAGCATTTTTGGATGACCTCTATATCTCAGTTACCAAGTGTCGAATCAAAAATCAAGTAACACATTCTTGAGATACTTTTTTGAGTAGAATCCGTTGTTGATAAGAGAAGAAAATTATGCATGCCTCGGTTTTCGAGATATAGATATAACTTGTTTTTTAAATGGAACACCACAATTTAACGGGCTTTAAAACGATGTAATACTTGACCTTGGGGTGGGTGCTACCACCGCTTAAGGATTTAAGTTTCTAGATCAACAATACCCAACAAAAGTACCCCCATTGATAATAAAATTGACGGATCCGAGCGTTTGTCGAAAAAATGATCATAGAAAGAGAAAACACACCAGTTTCGTATTCGGTGGGCCACCCTGTATAATAGGTATGGTGTAAGTAATCACTATAGATTGGTGAATTTTACTGATGTTTGCTAGTGCATCCTTAGAGTATTTCAGCTTTCGAAAGTTTTCTAATTGACTATTTGCATTAATTTTTTGAATCACCCTGTATTACTTACTTATAGCATCAGTTATTTTATATGCATTGCCATTTATACTGCAAGCATAATCAGATCAATTTTATTTATTCTACTGAATATCCGATACATCCGACAATCAGATAATTGAAGAATGAAAAGAGAAATAAAAAATGTTTACTTATCCACATTGCATAATTCCAGGCTATCGTGTATCCTACAATGTTAGTCGCCACTCTGACCTAAACTACTGAATTTAATTATTTGTAGTGGGGCGTGTTAGAAAAGGAGCATCTCAAAGGGTGGTGAGTTTAAGGTGACGCCGATTGTACCTCAGGGTATACTAATAAATATTAGCGTAGGAGCCCTCTGGAATTTCTAAAAAATTTCATGTACAGCACTAAAATCCAAAATGGCCGACAAATACGACAAAATCACATGTAGCCCAGGAATTTTTAGTTTTTGACCCGGAATTAATTATTGTAAAACTGAAAATTTGCAGGATTGTAGTTTTGGTCCAGGATAATACGTACCAAAAAGTCCCCTACTCTGCCCCGTCGGCTTTCCTGTTTTTGCAGAGCAACAAGGTCCTAACTCGCAGAAATTGCAGAGCTGGCTATAAAGTGCACCAGAAATGTTGTTGCTGATCCGATTTGGGTCGAAATGATTATAAAAGCTTCGAAGGAGCATATCCGTTCGTATTTCAGATGTTTCCATGCATATTTTGTTCATAATTTTCCGTTCTTTCGCAGCGAAACTAGCAGCGAAAAAAAAATTTCTTTGATTGCATTTTTGAATACATATATCGTAGGGGACGATAATATCAACATTTCTACCTACAAATTATGACTAAAGCGCTAATAAGAAGGCTATTAGCCTCAAATTCTCAAAATAATTTTGACGACCAACGCGTATTTTTCAGGCAAAACTCGTATAAAAAAATAGTAACCTGGACCTTTTTGGACCGATTTTAATCGGAAGGTGGGCTCTTTAGCTTTAATTAAAAAAAATTAAGTCCCTAGTACATCTAACATAGAAGTTAGCTGCGAAACAGACGACAGCGTTTTCGCTGCTAGAGTGTAATTTCTCAAGTAATATGTTAATAAACAAAAATTGAATAGTCTGGCCCATTTCAGACCACTTTTAATCAGAGGATGGGTTCTTTAGCTTTAATAAAAAAAAATCAAGTCCCTAGTACACCTAACATAGAAGTTAATCGCGAAATAGTCATTGACGGCGTTTCCGCTGCTAGCGCATTTTTTAAAGGTTGTCTTTTTACCTTTAATTTAAAAAAAGAAATAAGTCCCTAGTACATCTAACATAGAAGTTGACCGCGAAATAGTCGTTGACAGCGTTTCCGCTGCTAGCACATATTTTATGTTAAACTAAAATGAAATAAGATCTATTAACATGACCCTTTTCGGACCCATTTTAATCGAAAAGTGAAAAGTACATCTAATAATATAGAAGTTAATTGCGAAATATACGTTCACTGCTAGCACACTAAAATAAAATGAGAACTATTAACTATTAATCGATGTATATGACACTAAACCAAATTTTTAAATGAGACAACCTGTATTTGTTTGCATATTTGGATCCTGCTGCAAAAATTGGTCTGTAAGCACCTTTAAAATATTATCTCTTCAGATACTAATATTAAACACGATTTATTCTCCATTATGTTCAACGATATGGGTTTTTCAACGAAAACTATTTTTTTTTTAATGGAACCTCTATGGGACAAGCTGCTATTTAATTAGATCTTTAAATTACGAAGAAAATGATGCATTATGTCTACCTTCTCTTTGTACTAAATTTATAATTAAAAGAAAAAAAATGTTTTGATATAAATATTTTTTTAATATTTTAAATTTTAATGCTGTGCTTATTAAACAATGGTACAATGTCAACTATTTTTAATATATTTTACCAAATAACAAAGCAATTATATGAAAAATTATTAAAATATGATTTTCTTTTAATATTTTTAAATTAAATACAGAGTGTACCATTTAAAGGACTGAAATGTTCAAGAGATTACAATTATTCGATATGGATAAATGGCAATATTTGGATTCAGACATTTTAAAAACGGTTAGATTCACGATTTTTTTTTTATAGAACTACTTATAAATGCATTTTCACATAAACCGCATTTCAAAGTTCCTCCCATCTAAATATTTTTTAGAGCCCAGCGCCATCTACATACTGATATATTCAAAAAACAATTATATGCTCTACAAACTGGCTTTTACTGAATTAAAATATCTTTATTATATTCGTTTAGAAGATATCCGGCATGGGAGTTTTCATTGGGACACTCTGTATGGTTTGAATGGTCTTTAGACGAAGAATGGAAACTATATAATATACTGGGTCTCCCTTAAAAATAAAACAAGTTTATGCCGTCACACGTAAATGGATCATCCTGTATATTTCACAATATTTTTAAACTATACACCATTGTGTCCCTTATTATCCCGTTTTTGAGCCAGGATATTTGAACGACGCCAGGCTGAGACACCTTGTATAATAATATAACATTTTTAGTTATTCCCAGGTACAAAGGAAAAGAAATAATGTTCATACACATTATTTGAGATAAATGGAGAGCAATATATTATTGCTACCTCGTGTCAGAAGGTTACGTGCTAATCATATCAGATATATTAGATATTTTCATTAGCTCTTAAGCTATATCTAACAAAATCAACCCAATAAAGCTTAACAGGCAAGCATACTAAAGCTCGAAATTTCATTCTTAAACTGTTTCGTGTTAAAGTGAGATATGTCAACACTAAAATATTGTTACAACTTCTGCAGAGAGCAGTTATAGGACAATTAAAGTTATGTTGCGTGTTGGGTATTGGAAAGTAAAAGCTTTGTTGATTTCCAGATAGGGATACTAACAAAATGTATTTTCAGTTAAGTTGAATCGAGCAAGTTTGATAAAATTTTGTACAACAATAATATTTTCACAGCATTTAGGCCCAAAAATATTTCCTTGAATATATTCAGCCATTTTTAATCGAATGATTATCGATATCTATCCGCATAGGTAGTTAGTATATGTAGTATAGTAGTATGTGAACTACATACTACATTACGCTGGCAGACGGAACTTTCGGCCGACGCACAATGGCACGAATCGTGATTTTATCGTTCAAAATTATTTAGAGCACTTGTTTCGCAACCGACTGGGAAAAATTTTTTTTTTAAATACTCGTTATTTAATTTCCAAAAAACGTAAGAGAGCCGGTTTTCGAATTATGCTAACCAAAATTAGTGAGCTTATCCAGAATGGTCATTTTTAATTTAAATTTTAACAAAACTTACAAATGAAAACTTTTTTTTATCCAATCTACATAAATCTTGTTACTCGGGGATTTTTGAGGTCGCTGATTACGAATCTGATGTCTAAATTGTCATAAACCAATCTGCAAGATGGCGGAATCAATAGCGGCTATAAAATGCTAAAAAATGATGAAAAATGGAATATTTTTGTTAAAGTTTATGCCGAAATCGGCTCTTTTACGCTTTTTGGAAATTAAATAACGAGTATTAAAAAAAAAAAATTTAATCGGTTGCGAAATAAGTGCTCTAGATAATTTTGAACGAAAAAAATCACGATTCGTGCCACTGTGCGGCGTGCGCGGTAACCAGAAACTGAAAAAAAATTTTTTTAGTTACCGGACCAAATTTGGCGCAAAATATTTGTTTTGACGTGTAAAGTACTGTATTGTAGTAGCAGACATTTCTATCGGTCGGTTTTTGAGTAATTTGCCATCAAAGCGGCCATTTTTCGCCACTTTGATGGCGAATTGCTCAAAAATCGACTGATCGAAATATCTGCCACTACAATACGTTTACACGTCGAAACAAATATTTTGCGCCGAATTTGATCCGGTAACTAAAAAATTATTTTTCCAATGTCCGGTTACCGCGTGCGCCGCGCCGCGCCGGCCCGAAGTTTCGTCTGACAGCGTAATTGGGGTATGTGAAGTACATATACTAACTACCTATGCGGAGAGATATCGATAACAGAGCCACACACAAAAAATTTTTCTTTCTGATCTGGGGATCAGACTTTCATATCCTATAGTATTTTGAACCGCCGAATCCAAATCTGCCATCAGATTTGAGCCAGCACGTATCAGTTTTGCACAAAATGCAAAAAACCTTGGCTTGTAGCGCGTTCACGGTTTTTACATTTTTTGGAAAACTGAGATGTTCTGGCTCAAATTTGATAGCAGATTTGGGTTCAAAATACTATAGGATATGAAAGTCTGATCCGCAGATCAGAACGACAATTTTTTTGTGGGGCTGTGTAATCATTCGATTAAAAAAAATGTTCTCCCTCTCCCTATCCCCCCACCATGTCAAAAATTTCCAGACTATAATTATTCATCTGACATCCCCCTAGATCGTTCTTTGCAAATATTTTCAATGTACAGACACGCCAACTTCACAGATTATTATATATGTTTACCTACGATCACTACTGTAAAGAGTAAAAAACACACTATCTGCCATCTATGTAAGTTGAATTTTACATATTGTAAACAAAACGCACTGTAAACAAATCGCACGGTAAACAAAACGCACGGGACACGCAATTATAGGTGGCTTATATCGCTGACGCGGGGTTTAAAAAAACAAATGCGCCTACTTAATTTTCAAACGCTGTCAAAACTGACATAATATTTGTTGAATAATATTGTTGACTAGTAAACTAAATCCAGATATTACTAAATAACTAAATAAATAGGATCGTGGGTAAAGTATAGTACATAATTCGAGTTGTAAGGCAATTACGCACTCATGGAAATACGCACTCGCCGCTACGCGGCATCGTGCGTAACTTTTCCATTCGTGCGTAATATGCTTCTTACATCACTCATTACGTAATATACTATTACGTATTTACATTATAGTGAGTAGTGAGTGTGTCCTTGCACATATAAAAAATAATGTTCTAAATTAAGAATTGTTTAATATATACGCAAATAAATTAATTCTCCACATAGGATAAATAATTTTATAACAGGAAAATAATAGGTTTGAAATATCCCTTATTATATATGTTTTATATAAAGAATTGATTTTTTTGCTTATATGAATCATAAGATTCTTGAATCTAAACGCTTATATTTATCTGTATGTGAACACCCTATCTGGTATAAGTACCTGGGAGCCGGTAGTTGGTGTAATTTTTTCAAGTCTTATAAAAATAACTAACTTTTTTAAAATAAATTTTAGACGATAAGTCCTTTGGGACATTTTTCATACTGAATCATGCTTCTTTAGACAGTAATGAAACAAATTAATTATTTCAAAACGTAAAACTTAATTTTTTCAAGTAAAACAAAGCTAGCTGTGACTGCTATTTGGAAAATATTTGAAAAAAAAAAAGATATTTTTATTACTTAAAAAATTATAACAAGTTCAAATTCAATAAAAGTTGTTATAATATAATATAATGATCCATCATATACACCTCTTTTAAAAGTTCCCGGGATCGAATCATTTTTTTGCGTCGCAACGCCATCTATTCCTCAATTTGTAAAATTACCATTTTTACTCAAAACTGAAGTCATTTATATATTCCAGTAGGTACGTTTTACAGAATTCAAATATTTCTTTTAATTATCGAGAAAATGGCACGGGATTCTTAAGCAGTACACCCTGTATATTAAAAACGGAGTAATTTATTTGAGAATAATTAAATAATTGATTAAATAATTAACAACACGAATGCTAGGGCACTATTCAATTCTTTCTATTCAGCACGAAGGACAAAGTGAAATACAAAAGTAAATAAAACGTTTCATAATCGTGTCAGACACGCGAGAACGTTAATTAGTGATGCCACGTGGAAATCCCGCACCAAACTAATTAGCAAAATAGTAGAGAAACGTATGCGTTGACAAATAATGTTTTGTTGGTGATCAAACGATTTTCATTCATCTGTTTAGAAATTGCATGTTATTGTAATGGGGATTAGTGGGGACATATTTAAGCTGAAGTTCTTAGTTTTAACCTACTAGTAAAATTTATAAAAGGTTTCTTTATGTTTCTACAAACATTACTCCGGGATTCGCCTGTATAAGTTGCGCAAAATAAATTAATTTCATAAAATTTAATTTTTGTGACAAATAGTTCCAATTCTGTTGGAATTGCATTAAAACTGGTAGTTAGGTATTTTAGGAGTAGCTAATAACGATTTGATGTTAAAAGTTAGGAATTCAAAATGGCAATATGGCTGCTATAATTACAATATTTTTGCAGATTTTCATGAAATTTGAAATATAGTGATATCAGGATTCTCTGATAACGAGCTAATGTTAAAGCTTAAGAAGTCACAACCACGGATATTCTACTGTGTAGAAAGCTAAATAAAAGGGCCACTAAAAAGGGTGAAAAAAAAAATTGAAAAAAGTAGAACTGCCTTCAAAAAAAGTCTCTAAAAATTATGAAATAAAATTTCACCATCGCACAGTGGGGCAGGAATTCAAAAACGTGGCATTTAATCGTATAATGAAACGAGCTTAATGAATATATGTTGTAGACATATGGAAAGAGAGTATATCAGTGCATTATTTATGCCACTATCTAACTTTATTCAAGTTCATCTCGCATACTACTATCTCCATGAAACTGTCGTTTCTAAGTAGTATTTGCGTATGCTCGATACGCTAATTTTGATAGAACTTTTAAGTGGTTAAACACATTTATATATGTGGCTTTCGACTTAATTAACTATGGATCGAATACTGTCATGGTATGTACTCAACATATTACGTTATTTTACTATAATTGTTTAAGTTATATAGTAATTATGACTTCAAAAACAAGCCTATGCAAATATATCAATAAACTACAATATATTTTGTAACTACAGGAAAAGTTTACTTTCTCATACATGCACATTGAGAATTTGATGTATTATTGTAGGTGAACTATTTTTGTTTAAAAAGTAAAGTTAAACTAGTGCTCATGTGTGCTCTTTAAAATTTAAATTGAATTGCTGAAAATGTATTTCATGCATATTTTTGAAACGTGTAGTACAGTCGAATTGATTTAATTCAATTTCTTTCAGCGACAACGTACCACTAGAAATTTTATTGTTGATTCTTATGTATTATGATTTCCTGATTACGAAAAAATATTTGCCCCCAAAAATTCCTAATGCGTCAAAATTATATGCACTTTTTTATGCACTTTCGCGGATTTTCTACTTATCTGCTTAATATATCTTCTTAAAAATTGTTGACCTGTCCGATATGTATAGGTTAATCCGCCATCTTGGACAAAATATAAAACATAAAAAATGTCCGAAAAAATCAAAATTGAATATTTTTTCGATAAGAAGGAGTAATTTCACCAAAGTTGGCAAAAACAAAACTCATCTATGGTCAAATATAATGCACCAAACCAGGACGCTCTAAGTCAAATAGAACGCTCATAGATGGAGAATGAAATATATTTTTTTTAATTCTTCATCAAGTACCAAGGAAGCTTTGTGCGTAACTTTTTTTCGATTGTAGGTTCTTTTATGTACTTTAAGGGGATAAAGTTCAATTTTTTTTAATTTTCAATAAAAGTGCATTTTCCATAATTTTTAAATAAGCATTTTCTTTGACCTTCCTTTTTTTATTATATTATTATTATTACCATGCGTATACTTAATAAATTTCGTTATCAAATTAATGCTTCATTTTGTGTTAAATTTTTGAAGTTATTCGAGACTTTCTATAGTATATTTCATTTTGTTTTGTTGAAAATTTGGTGAAAAAAGGAGGGTCAGGAAAAATGCATTTTTGAAACTTTTAAATAATGCTCTTTTTTTGAAAATAAAAAAATTGAACTTTCTCCCATTTATTCACCTAAAAGAACCTACAATAGGAAAAAAAAACAAAAAGTAGCGCACAACGCCGACAAAGAATTAATGAATTTTATTTCTTCCGCCATCTTTGACCGTTCTAATTGACTTACAGCATCCGGGTTTAGTGCATTATATTTTACCATAGACGAGTTTTATTTCTGCCAACTTTGGTGAAATTACTCCTCCTTATCGAAAAGATATTCTATTTTGATTTTTTCGGCCATCTTTTGTGTTTTTTATTTTTCCAAGATGGCAGATTGACCTTTACATATCGGACAGTTCTATATTTTTACATTTCAACGACAGATTTAAAATGTACACCCTCAAAAACCAGTATAAATGATTTTTTTAGGGATTGTTCCAGAAATTAGAATTATTGCCACGTTTTCGAATTCCTGCCCCACTGTGCGTCGCCTAGTTAATTGGACCTTATTACCTAATATCTATATACAGGCTGTCCATTTTATCAGGGCCCTCGAGAATATCTCACTTAATACCGGTCGTGAAAAAAAACTGTTTCTACGAAAATTGTGCCGATTTTTAAGCTACAAAATGGTTTAAAGACATTTGAAATCCATGGCCTACTTTAAGAGTTATGACGGAAAATATCGAACATGCCGAATATGTCTAAATAAAATATCTCCGTTATTTGAAGAGATACGGCGAAAATTCTAAGGCGATTTTTTTTTGCAAAACAGAGTATTTCAGGTGTTATCTCATTTTTTTCAAAGCCGCTATATTTTGAGATTTACTCTTCAGGGTCTTAAAATTTTTTTTTGAAATGGGCGGGAAATGGCGGCATTAAATAGAGTATTTAACTCCCTTTTCAACGATATAACACATGCCATATTTATTCATTGAAACTGAACAAGTAATTATAAAAACATTTTTTAAACCGATATATATATATTTAAAACTAGCATCATACTTGCCGTGGAGAAGTATGATTAAATAAAACAATAAAAAAATTCAGTGAGTTATTCAAATCTTTACTATAATCAAACATTAACACAATTATTTTATTATTATTTTTTTTGTTAGCTAAATTTATTTTATTAGATTAGAAAAACTTACTAAATTTTTGAATCGTTTTATTTAATCATACTTCTCCACGGCAAGTATGACGCAAGTTAAAAAAAAATTATTGGTTTAAAAAATGTTTTTATAATTACTTGCTCAGTTTCAATGAATAAATATGGCATGTGACATATCGTTGAAAAGGGAAGAAAATACTCTGTTTAATGCCGTCATTTCCCGTCCGTTTCAATAAAAAAAAAATTAACACCCTGAAGAGTAAATCTCAAAATACAGCGGCTTTGAAAAAATTTAGATAAAACCTCGTTAAAATACCCTATCCTGCAAACAAATTTCGTCTTCGAATTTTCGCCGTATCTCTTCAAATAACGGAGATATTTTACTTAGACATATTCGGCATTTTCAATATTTTCCGTCATAACTCTTAAAGTAGGCCATGGATTTCAAATGTCTTTAAACCATTTTGTAGCTAATAAAAATCGGGACAATTTTCGTAGAAACAATTTTTTTGCACGATCGATATTAAGTGAGATATTCTCGAGGGCCCTGATAAAATGGACAGCCTGTATATATATCGGTGTAAAAATAAACAAATTACGAATTCAAATGTATTTGTAACAGACTGCAATATTGATACTGGGTCATAAGGTTTGAATTAACTAGGAAGAGTTTTCGGTAGCGGCATTGAAAAAGTCTCTATCGAGGAAACTTTATTATTATTGAAGATAGAGTACTAGTATAAGCGAGTGAAATATAGCTTAAGGTATGAATTTTGAAAAACCAAAAATCTCTATTTTAACAGTTTCACAGGAGTGTAGTAAGTTTGAGCATTGTACACGCTGCATTAAATCCTGAATTATTGATGCAGCGGACCTTCACTTTAACCGCAAATATCTCAAAAACGAAGAAACTGAAAATATTTAAAAAATTATGTGTTCATTATGTATCTATTGTAAACCGCTAAATAACTTACGTTGAACAGTTTTAAAGATCTGCTATATGTAGAACAATATCCCATTTTTCAACGAGATTTTAACCAACCTAATAATCATGTAGTAACGATTTTGACAATAGCTTCGAAATTTTGAAATAAAAAAACATGAAAAAATTTCACGATACGAAAGAAGTTATGTTACATCGATGCCTGAAAGATGATTCACAAGAAATTCATATATTCCGAGATATAATAGATTGAAAGCTGGTACGGTTAAAATATCCTTAACAAGTGGCACATTTTTCAATATACATTTTTAAATTTTATCGCATCTTATGTTGTTGATATATTGACGGTTAAAATGAGGGCTATTTTGTAAACGGCGCGCGGCATAATGTAAATATTCTCTCAGATTCCATAGACAGTGTCTGTAATAGTAATGCTTATTTAAAAGGCGGTATTTTAAATGAATACACATTGGCAATTATATACAGCTGATATTTCTTTATTATATATTTTAGCTTGGAAATAAATGGCTCAGTAAGTTCTGGAAGACCATATAAAGTCTTTGAAAAACTACTTGCTTTTACTAAGCAATCTTCGATAACATTTTCATTAATTTCACCAAATAACAAATTTCCAAAATAATTTTTTTTTTGAAATTAGTGGATTCAATTCTTTACGTTTTCCTGCACGTGTTTACAGTAAAAAATTATCACCTGATCTCTTCATGTTACACCTATACAGTTAATCATAGACCAGTTGCAATTAGAACTATCTATTTTTTAAATTATAACAATATTTACAACACTAGATCCTAAAAAACAAGCAGTAGCGAACTAAACACTTCATATTTACATATAAATGTAATAAAATGAAAATTATCTGGTGAACCATACGGTTAGAGATTGTGCACCATAGCAATGCTCGTGTTGCAACGCCATTTTCGCACCTCCAATGCATTTTATAAAAAAAAACGCTCTAAATATAAAAAATTCCCCATTTAATTAGCCGCAGCTTACTCACTTACAGTAAGCAGTTATTTTGAGTAATAAAAAAGCTAACTCTATCTCCACACTTTCTCGCTGTAAATTACACAAAAATGGCAACTCCTCCATTAATATTTATTTACTTTTGAGTCATATCATAACAAATATTATTTTTGCATACACCATTGGAAAGCGAAGGGTTTGAACATTGTAATACAAATGACAGATATAGAAGGGTGGGAACATGAAACATGTGAAAATAGTATTTATCTACTCTTATTAGGTTAGATACGAATTAATGAACTGATTTTGATCAATTAATAGTATCCATAAACAAACAGCGTGATTTATAAAGCGTGAGTTATTATAACTCACTGGGTACAGAGCCAATCACCTTTATCTGCATGCCTAGCCTGTCCAATCGACGTAACGCGCAACACACGAAGGTGGAGCCATGGAGGTAGTGACAGATTATTCGCGTTAATGTTTATAAAGATTTTCTGAAATGTCACAAAATGCTACTTTTGATTCGTTCGTGCCGAGCCGAATTTTCGAATTTCGCCGTGCAATTTACGATCAGGTTTATCTGGAAAACTTCCTCTTTATGTCGCGACATCGTACGGCCGTCCCAATGGTGTTTTTCGAAAAATATGAACGTATCAAGATTACATGTTTCTGCAACTTTTTCGACTCCGAAATGTAAGCTGTTTTTTGTTATTTTTCGCAGATATCTCCGAAACAGTGGAAGGTAGCTCGAAATAAAAAAAAAAAGTCAAACGATTATTTTCCATTACGAATATTTTGCTACTATCACAATTTTGATTTTTTTTTTTCGTTTCGGAGATAACTACTGAAATGTTGGACATGTATGGCAAAAAATCGCACATTTTGAGCTTCTGCAGTTGGCAACTTTTTAATCTTGGCTCCTACGCCAAAAGACTACTCTAGTTAACTTAAATAGAATTAAATTTGCTAAAACTCTTTTTTTATTTTTTGAATTCCGACAAAAATGAAGGAATTAGAGGGGCGGGATTTGGGACTTTTTTTCGGTAAAATTTCTCCATTTTGTCACCGTAATTAATCGGTAATTAACTGAAATCGATCTCATATACGATGTTCACTTAATATCATGTACTACTTTGACGCTCCGTTATCTTGGCCCTTCGAAACAAAGGTTTCTGAGAAAAATTATTTTTTTGAGATTTACATACACTTTAGAGGAAAACGTGTAATTTCTTACATTTCCTCGAATATCTTGATAATTATCGTTTTTTTCGAAAAATTTGTAGACAGCTTATGTAATAGTATATTGTGTATTTAGGTGTGAAAGCAATACATTCCCGGACGACGATGCAAATTGCATCGAAGTTCGGGAATGTGCTTTCACACCGAAGTACACATACTATTTTTTCTGAAATCACAATGAATATCATTAAAACTTAAGGGATTTGTATTAATGCATAACATTTCTTCAGTACAATCTAACTGCTTACTAATAAATGCAATTTTAATGTGAGTTGGTTTGTCTACGTGTATTTATTTACTGTCTAAAATATACATAAAAAACCGTACGGGAATGTTACTTTCCCGGCCTAGGCCGGGAAAGTAACATTCCCGTACGGTTTTGTTGATCGTTGCTTGGCAACGGATCTTTTCAGGTCTGTTTTCTGATAGTTTCTTAGCAACGGACTAAAATACTGGAATTGTGCATTTTTCGATCTGAAATCGCGCCGAAAATGTAGACATTTCCGATCGATTTCAGAAAAAGAGAATTGACTGAGCTTTCCGACGCTTTTTAAATTTTTTCTCTAACATAAAAACAAGACTTTTGACCGAATATGCGCTCCGGGCTATTGCAGTTCGCGAAGAAGTTTTGCATTTTCCGCCGCGTAATATTAATCTACAAAGCTGATTTTTTGTCTACAAACAGTTTATGTACTATTTCGATTAAAAATCACATTCTACCTCCGCTTAAAGGTGGCTAAATCTTTGAAGACGACAAATATAAAAGGGTGAACAAAAATTTAATTTTACAGTTAATTTTATTAATAAACAAACCGAGTACCTAATTTAAACAAAATTTTCTCAATTTAATATTTATTGTTATAATCGTAGATAAAGTATTCAACTTTCGGTAATGGTAATAACTCACTTGATGAATTACAGCACTCGCCTACGGCTCGTGCTGTAAACTTTCATCTGCGTGAGTTATTACCTAAATTACCGCTCGTTGAATAATATACTATTCTCAGTTCCAGATTTTGAGTAATTTTAGATTTTAACGTCGTATATTTTTTCTGAACGTTTCGGCGCCATTTTGAAAATGCCATATTACCAAAATACTCCAGGCAATAGAGATTAAATAAAAGGCTCACCTGGAAAAAATAGGAGGATTTAGTTTTATAAGCCTACCTTATGTTTTTTGGGTCGCTGATTCCGAATTGTTCACTTCCCACCAAAAATTCCCTCCGGAACCCCCTCAAATTTAGAAAAAAAAAAACAAAAGATTGTTTTTTTAATTTTTTATTTTTTTTCGTTTTAAATAAAAAATACCAAGATATTCAGAAAGCGAACAAAATTTACAACAAAAAAAGTCCTTTGACATTTTGACGTACGACGAACGGGAGGGGAGCAAGGGGGTCCCGAAACATGCGCCGAAGCTCATGTTTCGAGTCGTGCTAGCGCCGGAAAGCTCAGTCGATTCTCTTTACATAAGCTGTCCACAAATTTTTCGAAAAAACCGATAATTATCGAGATATTCGAGGAAATGTAAGAAATTACACGTTTTCCTATAGAGTGAATGTATATCTTAAAAAAATAATTTTTCTCAGAAACTTTTGTTTCGAAGGGCCAAGATTAACGGAGCGTCAAAGTAGTACATGATATTAAGTGAACATCGTATATGAGATCGATTTTAGTTAATTACCGATTAATTACGGTGACTAAATGGAGAAATTTTACCGAAAAAAAAAGTCCCAAATCCCGCCCCCTCTAATTCCTTCATTTTTGTCGGAATTCAAAAAATAAAAAAAAGCTTTAGCAAATTTAATTCTACTTAAGTTAACTAGGGGAGTCTTTTGGCGTAGGAGCCAAGATTAAAAAGTTGCCAACTGTAGAAGCTCAAAATTTGCGATTTCTTGCCGTATATGGCTAACATGTCAGTAGTTATCTCCGAAACGAAAAAAAAAAAAATCAAAATTCTGATAGTAGCAAGAGATTCGTAATGGAAAATACTCATTTGACCTTGTTTTTTATTTCGAGCTAACTCCCACCGTTTCGGAAAAATAACAAAAAGCAGCTTACATTTCGGAGCCGAAAAAATTGCAAAACATGCAATCTTGACACGTTCATATTTTTCGAAAAACACCATTGGGACGGCCGTACGATGTCGCGACGTAAAGAGGAAGTCTTTCAGATAAACCTGATCGTAAATTGCATGGCGAAATTCGAAAATTCGGCTCGGCACGAACGAATCAAAAGTAGCATTTTGTGACATTTCAGAAAATCTTTGTAGATATTAACGCAAATAATTTGTCACTACCTCCCTGGCTTCACCTTCGTGTGTTTCGCGTTACGTCGATTGGACAGGCTAGGCATGAAGATAAAGATGATTGGCTCAAATGATCAAATTTTTTAGAATCTTTAAAATAATTATTTTTCATTCTGTTCCCATTTTTAATAATGAAACTTCTCATGATTTTTAGAAAAAAAACGGATTTTTGGAAATTGCTCAGAAAATATTTATTTATAAAAAATGGTAAGAGTACAAAAATGGGGCTTATAAAAAAACGAATAGTTTGTTGTTTTTGTTGTTGTTGACAAACTGTTCCAGAGATATAAAGGTTTAAAGATGGCGCTTGAGCGCGATACGCAAAAAAATTATGTATTTAAAATTGAAATATTTCAAAAACTATAAGATTGATAAAAACATGATATAAGAATGAAATGAAGTTTATAAAAAAAACGAACAGTTTGGTTTTTTTATATTTTTTTCTACGACAAAATGTTCCAGAGATATGGCAGTTTGAAATAATGTTGAAACTTTTCAGATTGTACGAGCATTTTAAATGCCTATAGTAGGTAGAGAAACGAGCAATAGCCGTCTATTTTTCGAAGAATACGCAGAAAATGTGGATTGCATTGCACTTTAGCATGTTTAGAGTGCAGATTAAAGGTGTTATTTAATCAGTTTGCTTAATTGTATTAATTTGATCTATTTATAATAATCTGTATTTTTAATAAAATTAGACGTATTACTATACTCTCTTGTGACAATTTTTAATCCACCATTTTAACCTCCCCACAATAAAATTGTGGGAGGTTACTACAATTAGTCCAAAATCGAAAATTGAGATAACATCAAATCTTTACGTTTTGAGGTCCCAGGAGCCCAAAAAAATTGTTTTTGAAAAATGTCTGTGTGTGTGTATGTGTGTGTGTGTGTGTGTGTGTGTGTGTGTGTGTGTGTGTGTGTGTGTGTGTGTGTGTGTGTGTGTGTATGTATGTTAGCACGATAGCGGTGAAGCTACTCAACGGATTTGGATGAAACTTTGCATGAGGGTTTCTTTAGTGCTCCAGAAGATCTGAAAAGGTTTTGGTTGAGATCGGATTACGTTTAGTGCCGTTTTGGCACAACAAGTTGTTTATTTTATGATTATTTACAATTTGTAATTGAACCATTGAAAAGCAGTAAAAATTCCGATTTCAACGATATATTACACTTGCACTTTTTCGATTTGGTTTCCGTGAAAAAAATTAAAAAATAAAAATTTCACTTGTTTTGTCCTCAAAGCAGTGCAATGTACAGGGTGATATTCTAATAATGACAGAGGTGTTCAGTGATTTCGGCTGATAACTCGGGAACGGTTGAAGATATCGAACTGAAATTTGAAACGTAGGTATAAATATTGTAGACGGATGGATTACGAGTGAATTAATAATACACCTACGTCACATGACGTCACAAATAAGAAAAATTCTTAGAAACTGGTGCAGATATCGACTTAACTGGAAACATCCAATTAAAGTTTGAAACGTAGGTGGAAATATTGTAGATGGATGGAATACGAGTGAATTAAAAATACACCTACGTTCTGATGACGTCGTAAAAGCATAAAATTCTTATAACAGGCGAACTGATGATGATATCAAAAAAATATTTCTACAAGACGAGTCACGAAATTTTTTTTTTTTAATGTAAAATTTTCGGAGAAATGTCACTTCAGAAAAATGTCAAATTTTCGAAAAAATGTCACTTTTCAGAAAAATATAAAATTTTCGAAAAAACGTCAAATTTTCGAAGAAATGTCACCTTTCAGAAAAATGCCAAATGTTTGAAAATTGTCAAATTTTCGGAGTAATGTCACTTCAGAAAAATGCCAAATTTTCGAAAAAATGTCAAATTTTCAGAGAAATGTCACTTTTCAGAAAAATGTCATAAATTCAGGAATATGTCAAATTTTCGAAAAAACGTCAAATTTTCGAAGAAATGTCACCTTTCAAAAAAATGTCAAATTTTCGAAAAAATGTTAAATTTTCAGGGAAATGTCACTTTTCAGAAATATGTCAAATTTTCAGAAAAATGTAAAATTTTCGAAAAAACGTCAAATTTTCGAAGAAATGTCACCTTTCAGAAAAATGCCAAATGTTTGAAAATTGTCAAATTTTCGGAGTAATGTCACTTCAGAAAAATGCCAAATTTTCGAAAAAATGTCAAATTTTCAGAGAAATGTCACTTTTCAGAAAAATGTCAAAAATTCAGGAAAATGTCAAATTTTCGAAAAAACGTCAAATTTTCGAAGAAATGTCACCTTTCAGAAAAATGCCAAATGTTTGAAAATTGTCAAATTTTCGGAGTAACGTCACTTCAGAAAAATGTCAAATTTTCGAAAAAATGTCAAATTTTCCGAGAAATGTCACTTTTCAGAAAAATGTCAAAAATTCAGGAAAATGTCAAATTTTCGGGAAAATGTCAAATTTTCGAAAAAATGTCACTTCAGAAAAATGTCAAATTTTCGAAAAAACGTCAAATTTTCGAAGAAATGTCACCTTTCAGAAAAATGTCAAATGTCAATTTTAGGAAAAATATCACTTTTCAGAAAAATGTCAAATTTTCAGAAAAATGTTAAATTTTATTAAATGGACTCAAAGGAAAATTCCCAAAAAATACTACGGGTCCATTTGTGGTATAAGTTCTCTGCTAGTGTGTTAAAGCGTGCAGACTGTATGCTGAGTATTTTTGACGTGTCAAGTGCATCGAGAGATTACAAGTTTTTTCGACGTTTATAAAGCCCACGGATGGTGTGAGAGGCCATCCTGAAGCGCTTACAAGCCCTACAAGTGTAAGCAACCCCACCGAAACGCTTTCGGTGAGTTTTTTCCAATAAAACTTTAAAAGTGACAGTGACATTATATTTTAAAAACTATTTCCGCTACTTCCGGCATCCCGCCGAAAATTCTTCCGGCAACATAACCTAAAAATAGTACTACATAACCTAAAAACAATTTAAGACATTGATACCAACCTAAACATTTTTCAAAAACCAAATTCAGAAAAATGTAAAATTTTCGAAAAAACGTCAAATTTTCGAAGAAATGTCACCTTTCAGAAAAATGCCAAATGTTTGAAAATTGTCAAATTTTCGGAGTAACGTCACTTCAGAAAAATGTCAAATTTTCGAAAAAATGTCAAATTTTCCGAGAAATGTCACTTTTCAGAAAAATGTCAAAAATTCAGGAAAATGTCAAATTTTCGAAAAAATGTCACTTCAGAAAAATGTCAAATTTTCGAAAAAACGTCAAATTTTCGAAGAAATGTCACCTTTCAGAAAAATGTCAAATGTCAATTTTAGGAAAAATATCACTTTTCAGAAAAATGTCAAATTTTCAGAAAAATGTTAAATTTTATTAAATGGACTCAAAGGAAAATTCCCAAAAAATACTACGGGTCCATTTGTGGTATAAGTTCTCTGCTAGTGTGTTAAAGCGTGCAGACTGTATGCTGAGTATTTTTGACGTGTCAAGTGCATCGAGAGATTACAAGTTTTTTCGACGTTTATAAAGCCCACGGATGGTGTGAGAGGCCATCCTGAAGCGCTTACAAGCCCTACAAGTGTAAGCAACCCCACCGAAACGCTTTCGGTGAGTTTTTTCCAATAAAACTTTAAAAGTGACAGTGACATTATATTTTAAAAACTATTTCCGCTACTTCCGGCATCCCGCCGAAAATTCTTCCGGCAACATAACCTAAAAATAGTACTACATAACCTAAAAACAATTTAAGACATTGATACCAACCTAAACATTTTTCAAAAACCAAATTCCCCAGAGAAACATTGGAACCAAAAATTTGACAGCTATCACTTCCCCGGCCGATTTAGTGAAAAATTGATCGAGGCCAAAAGATGAAACAAAATATACCAACTCAAACTTAAACGAGCCACCATGAACACTACCCTGGCTACATCTGGCACGGAAGCTGTCCACCAAGAGTTATATGGTTTTTTCCAAAGATGGCCATCCCTGCCATCCATCCCATTACCAACGAACAGGTTTTTTCGTTTAGTTGTTTCCGAGGTTGTTTCCCGTATCAATAATCAAAATTATTAAGTGCTCTTGCCTACGAACGTTTTTATAGAATTGTGTTTATTTGTATATTAATTTTACGTCCATGTGGACACATTATAATTTTAACCTAGTCTTTAAGCCTGCCTACAGAAGACAGGAGCTACTTTTCTATTTTTCTCCAAGCCAAACCGGACCTACCCCGTCCAGCCTCACACTCGCCACGGCGGTTTTCACCGTGGTTATCTGGCTGGCCCTGGGCTAGGATCCGATGAAGCATATATTTGTATTAAAAACATTGAATAAAATATTAATGTTGTGCAGACTATAAATTTAACACTCAAGTTCTTAGGTCCAAATCCCACCGAACGCAAGACTTTTTTTCTGATTTAATACGAAAAAAATATTTCAACTTAATAAATATAATTAAATGAGATCGTTCATATTGTTTAGTGCTATTTTCGGCTTCAAAGATTCACCGGGTGGGGAGGTTCCAGCCGCTTCCAGTAGCTGCCGATTTTTTTGTTATAAATTTAGATCTCGAAATCACATTCAGCGACCAAAAAAACTTAAGTATATGGATTTTCGAGAATTTATTTGTAACATTAGAAGAATTATTAATTTTTCAGTATTTGAGGGGTGGTTTAATTTCATCTTTCGTATGTTTTGACTATAACCATAATCAGCGACCTCAAAAACATAAGTATGTGGATTTTCGTGGTTTTGTTCGTAAAATTAGAAGACATTAATTTTTTAGTATTTGAGGGTGATTTCAACCCTTAATATTTTCGTCTCATAAGTTTTGACCTCATAGTCATATTCAGCGACCTCAGAAACATAAGTATATGGATTTTAGTTAATTTATTCGTAAAATTAGAAGAGTTATTAATTTTTCAGTTTTTAGAGGTGGTTTCCACCCTAAAAATAAAAAGCAGGTAATGTGAAAATATAGATTTTGATGTACGTATTTTATAAAGCATATTGCGAAAAAAATGAAGGAAATTCCTTTCATCGTTTTCGGGTCGGGAATTTTACCATTTTTACTGCTTCACTTACTGTACTAAAGTGCAGTATGTGGATCTGATCTATTTTATATATAGTTATTTAGTTAGGCATTGTCATTTACCTTATTCAAATTAAATTATTAATCAATATATACAGGTATTAATTAAATTTCATTGTACTTCTCTTTAAGCTCGTGTGATTTTGTAAGTTGGATCGGGAACTGATTTTTAGTAGTTAGCATTCAGATATATATCAGAAAAAGTACATATGTGGCGACAAACACGAGGGAGAGTAGCAGAGTAACAATTTAATGCAAGTCGAAATTTTTTTTTGATTGATTGATTGATTTACCAGCGCGCGGTAGGCATTGCTGCCACTCCCAAGTTATACAGCTGGGCCTGCTACGTCCACGCTGGGTTGGACTAAGGTCATGCTTGTTGCCAGCAGCGAGAGCCACATGGCGCATGGTAAAGGAATGTGGGATGGGAGGTGTAAGTTATTTGTGAGATGCGTTACCGCATTATGTCGTGTATTTTTGGTTCTGGGCTTCTGCCTATTCTGGGTCTTCTTGTGAGATATGTTGCCGCATTGTGTCGCTGCTATCTGTGCTCCTATTTTTGTACTTCTGTTTCTACAGGTCTTCTTCTTCTTCTGAGACTTCTGATTCCTCCGTTTCTGATTCTGGTAGAGTATATATCGCTCCGATTTCTTTGTGAAATTCATTCTTTCCCCTCGCTTTTCTTTCCCAGTATGTTTGGTCCTTTCCCAGTTTATTCATGATCCTCTCGATTGTTGTTTTCCACGTGTAACATGGTCTCCCAATTTTAAGTTTGCTGCTATTCAGTGTTAGTGCTTTCTTCAGTAGGTGTGTTGGTTCCCTTCTTTGGACGTGTCCCCAGTACATTTCTATCCTTTTTGTGATTGTCTTCCCTTCTAGTAGTGTTGATGTTTTATGTCGTTTTTGCCCTGTTGTTTTTCTGAGTAATTGGATGATGTCTCTTTCAGCTCTTCTCAAACTTCTTCTGTTGGCTTTTGTTGTTGCCGCGTTTTTAACTCCATATGTCATTGTTGGCAGTATGATGGCTATGTATAGCCGTTTGGCCAGGCCCCATGATAGTTTGTTTTTCTCAATGAACGGTATAATTGCTCTTGTGACTCTGTATGCTGTTTTTATTCTCTCCTTTACTGTTTCTCTCCTTTTCAGTTGGTTCGTCAGATATGTTCCTAGGTATTTCAGTTTGTTCGTTGTTCTTAGGGAGTAGTCACCTATTTTGTGTTCTTCTCCACTGATCCGACTTTCTTTTGTTGATGGGTCTCGCTCCATTATTAGACATTTTTTGAAATTTATTTTCAGCCCAGATGTGTCCAAATGCGGTTTCATGTTTTCTAGGAAGTTGAGAATTTGTTGCTCTTCTTCTGCGACGATTAGGAGGTCATCGGCGTAAGCTAATACGATTGGGGTTCTCAGTGTTTCCGTGTCTTCGTTAAAATTTGGTGTTTCCCTTATTGTGTTTTGTATCGCTTGGTCTATGACCGTGGTGAATAGTCGGGGGGATAGGGGGCATCCTTGTTTGACTCCTCTGTTCTTTTGTCTGGTTTCCGTCATTTGTCCGAACCATTGTATGGCAGTTGTTTCATGAAGGCAGGCCTTTATTATCTTGTTTATTAGATAGTGCGGCACTCCTTTATTATACAGGGTGTTGACTATGGCTTCGTGACTGATGGTATCGAATGCCTTTTGGAGATCTATAGCTCCATTTTTCTTCCAGTATTCTTCTGGTGGGGTACATGTGGTCGTCCGTTGATCTGCCTTTGATGAATGCTGTCTGGTAGTCTGGCGGTCTTCCAATGTACTTCTCTAGTTGCTCGAGCAGGAATTGTGCGTAGTATTTGTATCCTATGCTGCCGAGTGTTATTCTTCTGTAGTCTTCTATGGTCTGTGGCGAGTTGGTTTTTGGGAGGGGTATTTGTATAGTCTTGGTCCATTCCGTAGGCAGAGGTGTGTTTTCTATCCATACCCTGGTGATGATTTCTAGGGTTTGCTCCTTTAGCTTTTCCGTGCCGTAGTGTATTAACTCGTTGTTTATTTTATCTACTCCAGGTGCGGTGTTTCTTCTAGCTCTGGCTATTATTCCTAGCAGTTGGTTTTTTGATGGTGTCTTGTCCAAGGGCCAGTGGTCTGTTTCTCTTATTAGTTTTGTTCGTTCTTTAGTTGCTTTCTCTTCTTCCTTCAGCTTCTTGGTCCAATGTTGTATTGGTATGTATCTTCTCTTGTGGGTACTGTTGTTTCTTCTATATTTTTCAGATATCTGAAGGTTTGGTTTAGTCGTTGTCCTGTTGGAAGTGCTTCTATGTTTTCGAAGAATGATTTGCATTTTTCCTCGTCGTGGTTTCTCTCCGCTTCCCTTTTTTCCCTCAGTGCTTCTTTTAGTTTTTTGTTTATATTCCCCGTCGGCTGTTGTTCGCCTGTGGCCTTCATCTTTTTTAGCTGTTCGTACTTGTTATTTTTTTCCTTTCTTGTCGGGCTCATAGGTGATCTGTCCCTTTTTAACGTTTTTCTTGCTGCAATTTTTATTTTTGCGCCCATTGATGTCCAGTCTAATTCTTCTCCTGTCAGTTGGTTTTCTATTTCTTCACCGTATTTCTTCCGAAAGTCTTCGTGCTGTAGTAGAGAAATATTCCAAGTACTGTGTAGTGTCTTGTTGTTTCCTTGACTTGTTTTTCCTTCTTTTATTTTGTGGTCTGTATTGATTTCTGCTGCCCTTTTTGCTTTAACGTTCTTGATCCTTTCTCTTATCTCTCTGCTTACCAGGATATGATCTACTTGTGAGGTTGATCTTCCATTGGTCCAGGTGTCAATAAAATACGTACAAATAGATGTTAATTTTACACAATTATTGTTACAAATAAAAGTTAATTTTACACAATTATTATTATCATTATTACAATTGAAAGCTGTTTTGGATAGATTAAGAGAGAAACAGATCTTCTAAATTATAAAACATATTGTGGAGAAGGTATTTTTTAAGGGACTGATAGGTAGGTTGTTCCTTTATAACGGCAGGAATTTTGTTATAAATTCTGATACCACTACTTAGAGGTCCTCTTATAGTTATGTTAAGTACATTTTGAGGTGTGCGAAGTAAATCTCGACTTCTTAATCATGAATTAGTCCTTGTCCCTGAATCAAAAGTGGTATTAGTCGAATAAATTTTCAGTGATAACTAATAATTAATGGCTAAATTGATGACTAATAGCTGCTGACCAAACAGTAAGCTCAACGCTACCATGTTAAATTTGCAGTTACGTAATGATCGCACGAAGTACGTCTTATAATTTGTGCAGGATTATGCAAATAGTTGTTTTCGTTTTATTTTACTTCAAATTTTGCTATAAACAAAACTCGAGTCATTCCTTTGGTAAATACTATATCTAATTAGTGAAGTATAATCTATGAAGTAAAAGTTTATTTCATCAATTAAGCATTTATTACGATCTGTAAATAAATATCCATGTTTTCATAAAATTTTAAATGACTAGAACGGCGTTTTAATCAGATATCCAATATTGCTCTTTAAATTTTTGTATGGCTTATAAACTGAAATCTAAAAAAAAATACTTATTGTAAATTAATTGCAGATCTAGTAGGTAAAATTATAAGTAAAATAGATGTGTGATTTATTTGGTTAAAAATATGAGTTCGGTGATTTTAAGGCCATTGTACTGTGTCTTTTCGAAAGCGTGAACACACGATTTTCACATATTTCTACCAAATAGCAACTTTTATCGATGGCCGGCGAAATACTTTGAAAGTACTGAATAATTACGGGCCATAAAAACTCACTAAATCCGAATCTGGCCTCAGAATTGGCCCACCACGTCAGGATTTTGAAATATTTGTGGTCAAGTACTCAAAAAATGGCTTTTTGTCCACTTTTGAGGTTATGCATAGAATTCAAAAATTTTTTCAGCTTATTTCTAATAAATACATCACTTAGTACCATCCTTCCTCTTTAAAATAAGGTTTAGAATGGTCATGCTTCCTCGCAAAGTTATAGCCATTTTAAGGTGACTGAATTTGAAACCATGATCCCTTACAACTCAACAATCCTAGATTCAAAATTTAATAAAAACTAAAAAATATTGAAATATTGTTTAAAATAGCATTCCGTCCGAAAATATCATTTAAATGGGTTTTTGTTTAAAAAATTCATGACAATTTCGGTCGATCAATTAAGTTGTCAGATAGTTGTCAAGTAATTAGTAGTTTTTTTATATTTTTTAAAATCAATTTTTAAAATTTTTCAGTTTTTTATTTTGATGAAATATTGGATATTGGGTTTTTGGACAATTCTGAACAACTTTCATTAATAAAATTTTCCGGCAAAAATGCCTAGCACCGAAAAATCCAGTTTAGAGGTAATGGTTGGAGGGTAGGTCGGAAAATATTGTCACGACCGTGTTCCCCGCCCTTGAAAATGGGCGAGAGATGTCTTGCGGTCTAGTCGCAGAACTTTCGGGCTTTTTGCCTTTTTCTGGTTTACCTCAAGGGACTATCAGCCGTATCCTATTGACTTAATCATATCCTATTTCAGTAAAAATGTCCATTTCTGGATGGAGATATTTTTGTTGTGAATTGTAATAAACATTTTGTAAAAGCTTATATTTATGATAAAATAGCTAGTTTTAGAATTTTTTGACCCTTATTATTTTTGCCAAGGTGAAAATCGTTTATTCCTGGGTTATAATAAACCTTACTTCTCATTTTTAATATTCCAAAATAAGGAAGTAAATAGTATTGTGGCGTAAAGAAGTAATTGTTTCGGTTAGACTGATTTATATTTGTGTGATTGCAGCTGAAAATGCCGACTTACAACTGTACAGTACTTTCGAAATTACCAATTCCTTAATGTGCTTTTGATACGTTCTTGTTAGTAAATATGGTACAATAAAAAATTATTAACGACATTAGTATTAAATTATATGTATAACAGAGTAGGTCTTCGTTATTGAATGCTGGCTTTCAAAAATGATCAATACCAATGGGTATTGAATGAATATAACACATCTTTTATTACGATCTTGATGACAAAAAACACTTTACTATACTACTTAGTAATTGGACATTACGATGGGACGGCTTCGTAGGACAAAAGGTTTACGTATGAGTGTGAGACAAAAAAAGGTTTTTGATTATCATGAAATAACGTAAAAATAAGTAAACCTGAAAATGTATATAAATAATATAGTACATTGTTTTATATGGAGTAAATGTGACGCTTTTTTGCGCCGAGGAGGTGCTTGACCGACAAGGACAGCCGAGACACAAAAAATCACTTTTACTTCACTTAAAACATGCTAGTTTTTCTTACGTCGGCGGCGCCTGATATTGCGGAAGCGACGAAAGTAGTAGAAACGGATCTGTTGTTGACTAAGTCCAATGTGGTTTATCAAGCCACTTATCATAAATTCATTAAATGGTACGAGAAGAAAAATATAGCTGCCTATTCTAAAAATGTGTTATTGTAGGAATATAAACGGTTCTTGGCTGAAGCTGCTGATGTCAAATATTTGGGATTGAAGGTAGGTTTAAGAAATAATACGAACATAAATTTTTCTAATATGTAATTTTTTTAATGAGATGGTTTTAATTGTGGGAATATTTGGAGCAAGTCATGTGACGAAATGATACATATGGAGATTGATGATATGGAAGACTTAAGATTTTTATAATTTACAAAAATTCCAGATAGTAAGACAAAAGAGATACGATCTTTTACAATTGTAGCAGATTTTATAAACGTTTATAAAAAGTATGTTGTCTTGCGCTCAAAACATATGGCAGACAGACGTTTTTTTAAAATATAACACAGGAAACTATTGTCGGGTCAGTAATGAACATGCATAAAATTGGTTCTATTTGAAACTGACAAACTAGAAGGAGTACACAGGATATTGTCAGACGCGAACATCGGCTAAAATGTTTGTTGATGGAGGGGGCGATATTATTTGTTTAAACTGCCACGGAGGATGTAAATCGAGCAGCGCAGCTAAAGGTTACATAGAAAAATCCATGAGGAATAAAAAACAGATTTTGCTATGAAGATCTTATCAATTCAAAATTTTGAATCTGAAGCCACTTGAAGTAGTGGAAGAAATGCAAAACTGTGTTTGGATTTATCTACAAACGAACATCGCTCAGATAATTATGAACATAGAAAAAAGAGCTGTATTATGTTCAAGTATCGTGTTTTGGTCCCCTTGGAGAGAGTTCAACGTTTCACCTACAGGCTTATATATTATTCCAAAAATAAAATATCATTTTCTGTAAATGAAGGCAGTAACAGTTTAACATATGGCTCATTTAGTTTTTCCTTGTACGATACAATTTCTTTTATGGCGTCATAGGTCGAATTCCATCTGGTGGTATGACCCAAAACTTGTTGGATTATTTCAGCGGTTTTTGGTCTCCTGGCCTGTTTCCACAAATTTGCACACCTATTATAAACTAAAGTGTTTTTGCTTCTTAGTTGGTAAGATTTCTTTAACGAATTGCTGTAGTCTGTTGTCAGGGCTGACGACAGGTGGGGGGCAGATGGGGCTGCAGCCCCGGGACCCGGGCCCGAAGGGTCCGGCACCATTACTGTTAAATACATGTTTGTATTGATTGTATTTCAAATGAAATATTATGTGTATTGGAAATTAGTATTTTTGATGTGTCCCAGACGGGGGCGCCAATTTTATTTTACCCCTGGGCCCGTAAAGGCTGTCCACGGGCCTGTCTGTTGTAGCTATTAAATTTAATGTATGTGATGCGCATCAAAGGTGTTCCAACGGAAACTTATCTGGTTCATACGTAGAATTATTTGGTATTTCCAGAGAGTCGGTAACACTGACAAAGTCTAAATCTAAAGTTTAACTTCTTCATCTAAATCATCTATCTCATCAAAATCGGTGATTGATGTTTCGAAAACCAATTCATTCATTGTAATTATTCTAAATTTCTGAAAACATTTCACAAAATTTGATCCATTAGTGCCTTTTTAAATTTTTATCTACATAGTGATAAGTAACTTCCATGAAACTTCTTCTCTTAAAAGACCATATATCTGTTGTTGTAGAAAAAAAAATTGGATGCTGATAATTCCCGTTTAATATTTTCCCGTTTTCCCGTTAAACATTTTTTGATATCAGTTTATTGAACAGCAGAGAAACGGTCAACAACTTTCACATTCAGGATTTCAAAAATACGAATAAAATTGGGTTGAGATATTACGGAGATTGATGACATAGTCGATACAATAAATCGAACTATTGTTTCATAAAAAAATTTCTGGTATAGGTCCGCCTGGGAAAATGAAATCTGACTTTGCTTAGTCCTTGTTTTAGTAGTCTTCTTAAGCGGTAAAAAGGATGTTGAGGATGAAGCGGTGTCGCTAATATCATTACCAAAATCAGATGCAGCTGGAACACGAACACTCTTTACTTGTATTCGAAATAGGACTCGTAGATTTTTTCATGATTGCATTGAAGTGCATTTTTGGATTGCTTACAAAATTCTAGGGCCACTTGCCACTTTATGTAGGATAATATCGTGATCATAATAACCCAATAAATAATGGCAGTGACAGCTAGCTGAATGTAGGCACTTTTTTACACTTTGACCTTTGACCAAATATAGTAGGAAAACGGTTTGCCGTAGGGCAAAACAGTTTCCACTTCTTATCTGAACACTAAAATTTATAACTGATTGATATAAAACCCTTGACGCTTGAGATACTGCATGCTTGATGGACTTACTTGACAAAATTTTTGAAAGTAGAGTAGGTAACCTTTTTAAATTTTATAAAATAATACTGAATATTTAAAAATACCTGGAGTACTTCTTTATAAGAAAGTATTTGGGGTACTATTTTTAAGTAACAAGTATTACTTATCTAGAAATAAGTACAGGTATCCAGTACTTTTTAAGCTAAGTACTGGGAGAACAGGTAGCAGTGCGCCAGTGCATGCATTTTAAAAGTACTTAAAGTAAAAATGTACTGATTACTTTACTTGGAGTACATTTTAGTACTGAGTACCACAACTCTGTTTCTATCCTTTTTGCCAATGTATTCTATACTATTAACGTTGCCGTTTTCTGTTGGGCCTTTGGTCCTACTGCTTTTGCGAGTAATTGGATGATATATCTTTCAACTTTTCTTAAACTTCTTTTGTTGGCTTTTGTTGGTATAGATCTGTTTGTCCATTGATCTATATTTGATGAATTTTATTTGTGGTACTCTGGTGGTTTCCTAATGTGTTTTTGTTTCTCTTCGAGTAATAATTGCGCGTAGTATTTGTATCGTAGATTACAGAGTGGCATTCTTCTGTAATTATCAATATTGGTCAGTTGGTTTTGGGGAGGTCGTGTTCCATTCCAAAGGTAGAAGTGTGATTTCTATTTCTGGTGAGATATTAAATACTTTCTGTACATATACATATTATCGACTTCGAGGAGGAGTTTTAGTAAGTTGGAGTCTGACACTCAGGCCTATTCCAGCGATGGATAGCCGTGGCGGTTTCCCCTCCTCGAAAAAAAAAAAAATAACATATAACAAGTAACTGCGAAGTCCAAACATTTTTTTAACACTGATTATCCTAATAAATTCTCTATATTTATATTTGTCATATTTTATATTAAATTTGTTTTATTTGTATACAAATACATTTTTGCTGAACCAACCTACATTTTTTCAAGTAATTCGTTCAAAAGTAACTTAATTACGATTTGTTTAATACATGTGAACTTCCACAAAATTAGAAGTCATTTGGCTAGTTTAGGGTATTCGCAAAAATGTTTCTGGAGTACAATATTACAGCTTACTTCGGCGCGTTCAGCTAGTATATTACGCTAGTGACGTTATTGCAGTCACACAGTTGGGAGTTGCAGACTGCGAATTTATATTTGACCATCGTTATGCTCAGATATGGCACAATTTAATTATAGCTGATGTCTCTGAGGTAACGCACACAATGCACATCTATTTTATTTTTAAATTATCTTATGTTATCTGCAAAATTTTAAAGATAGATACAAAATGATTACCGAAAAAAGTTAAAACTGAATCATTAGGCGTTTCTTACAATTTTGAGAATTTGTCTAAAGAAGGGAAATATTTTCAGAGTTGGAAGAATTTTACATTTGAAGAGCTAAGTGGATAAAGATGTTATGTCACAAAAACACGTTATATGAGTCATTTAACTCGAAAGTTTTTAGGCGAGAACTTTTTTGTTATAACGACTATATAGGCGTCTGAATTTAAGATGCCAGCGCCAAAGTGGAGAACTCGTGAACTAATTATAGGCTTTTTGTTTGTTTGTGAGGCGAATACTTATATTGATTTTTTTTTTGTTTACTGTTATTTTTGGCGTTAAAAATAATAACATTAATAATATATGACCTAAAGGTTTGCAAGATTTTGTTGTAAGTGATTTGCAAGATGTTAATGGCATTATTCAACAAAATTCATATTGTTTTAGGTTATCTAGTTTTTCCCTTGAAAAGTACAGTTTCTTCGACATAAACGGTGTCTGGCTAATTAAATATTAATAAACTTAAACATTTCTTTAAATTTATGTACAGTTGTAGTTTAAATCACTTTTTTTTCAGGAAACATGAGTGGCATTTAGGTTAAGCATATTGCAATGTATGGAACATTTGTGAAGCATTAAAAATGTAAAAATTCTAAGTGTGTGTATGAAGGGGAATATGTTTTAAATGCAGGACATATTATTTTGTGTGGTACAACCCATATTCAACACAAAACTTAATGTGTATGCTCTATGTTTACAAACAAGTGTCTCAGATTCAAATGCCCATGAAATTAGTGGTACATTGAATATAACTATTTATTACTTAATTCTTTAAGTAAAATAAATGAAACAGTATTTTGTAAAATATGAAATAGAAACATTCAGGGGTAAAACATAATAGTGCATGGTGCAATAGTATATATTACTTTTAAATATAATGGAATTACATATATTTACTTATTTCAAAAATTTCACTTACAAGGTGTGATTTTCTAAGACACTATTATTGTTACTCGGGCCACGGTTATTTGCACCAGCTTTTTCCCTCTCAATGCCTGGTTAAAGGTGTCTACATCAAAGAGGGTATGCTTTGAACATTGCCGTGCCAACTCAACTTTCACGAGTTGTCCCTGCAATCTACAAAGGATACCGAGTAGGTTGGCTCCAGCAAATTGTAGCCCATTTAAACGCTATCATATTTTTAATAATTTAGCATCTCAGTTTATCATTTACTTATTGTTGATATCATCGTACACTAAAGATGCAATGACAGAAAAGCCCATAATTAGTTTGACTATAGACCACCAGGTGGCGTACTCCTTATTTTCCTTTTTTATTTTGCATTTTGCGATGACATTGACATTTGATGTACTTTTCAGAGATAAATAACTAGAGTTGTCAGTTGTCATTATTTTCGAAAATTTTAAAAAATTAATGTACATAACACTTTATCCGTTCATAAGTTTCTCTGAAATGAATAAGAAGTGAATAAGGAATTAGTGAATAAAAGTGTTAAGAAATTAAACATGTTTTATTCTTATTAAAACATTGTACAATTTTTAGGTAGTCGGACAGTTCTACGGTTTTGAGCCACAGTTTGGTCATTTCCAAGTATGTTGTGATAATACGGCCTTACCATTCATTTATGAATGGTAATTGTTCTTTAAGATTGGCCAGTTTTCCTACACTTAGGCTGTCCTTGTTTTCATTAAACACCGTTAGAGCAATACAGTCGGAATTTATCTTATGCATATTCCTTTTCTTTAAAATATCGACTTTGTAAAATGGAGTCATTTCATCTAGTAATGTAATAGTAGCACCCATAGGTGCCATTTTATACCGTCGTGAAAATAAACCTTTTCATTGTTCAAGTTTTTCTTCCTGTTGTACAAATTGACTTTTGAGGCAATTCCATCAATATCCTTGAAATGATTCTTCATATCTATGACAACGGCATCTTTGGGTGTTCTTAAAATTTCTCGATACTGGTCCGGAACGTAGATGTTTTGATGTTTCCTTAAAGTTTTCTCGACTCTGCCAAAGTCTCTGTCTGAATCTAAATATGAATGTCCCACCTCCGATAACTTTAAATTCTCTCTTTAAAATCAACAACTGGTAAAGTGTAATGATATTGAAGTTTTTATTTTGTCCACCACAGGAGTCGGGCCATATTATAATGTGATCGATCTTTTCTTGGAAATATTCATTGTAAATTTGTGAAAAGGTATGTAAGCAACTAGCAATTTCTAGGCTTTCACGGCTGGCCATATCTTCAGTCCATGTGAAAAAGAACCTTTTTTTTTTTTTCAGTATTCTTCAATGTATGTATGCCAAGGTTGTAAAACCACATTTGACGAAGGTAAAATGCTTTCGATGTACTTAATTTTGGCAGTGGCATGGTTTGCTGAAGATTTAAAGTAAGAAAGCAAATTGTTCTATACTGTAACTTTTGCTCCGTCACGCTTTTGTTGTTTGAAAGCTAGTTTGTAATTTTCTCCGTATTCTTTAGTATTATTTATTTTATTTTTTTTTTAATTTTTTTTAACCCAGTAGATGTAAGCATAACGAACCCTGTAATTCTTAAACGATAACCTTACAAACCCAAATGACCTTTGACTTGATTGGCGTAATTATCATACTTATTATTTTTTCCGCAAAAATTTCGGAATTCGCCAGATTTGCCTTAAACAATTTAATGCTCTTTCAAAATATTGGGTGGGCGGAAGCCATACCAGATATCAGTTTTGCTCTTGTCATAAAAATTTCTACGGTCCAGCCCTCTTCTACTTGTCAGCATAAAAATGTTTGTACACAAATCAACACCGCAAAGCGTCACTTTCTAGTATTACTGAGTTACAGACCTATTTTTCTAGAATACTTTGGTAAATTCGTATTTTACTATTGCATTTTATATTAATAATGTTTTGTTTTTAAAACATTATTAAAACTTGCCTGGGAAGAAATTGTCACTATGTGACTGATTTCTGCTGAATTGCCAAAAGGTATAAATGTGTTTACAGTAATTAGATACTCAAGTACCATCTCGACTTTTGTACCATCTCATACCATTTCGAAATTGAACGAAATGAATATATGGATTAAAACATTATAAGCACTATTTCCAAATATCAGCCAATTTATAAACATCTTACATGATTCTTGAAATCTTTTATTCATTGCCATTTGTAATATCAGTTTACTACGACTGGCCATTTTTACTATAATAGTAAGAAACACTTAACACGACTTGTCACATTAATGTCAATATAACATAACTTTAAAAGCAAAGTGTTTTGGATTAAAACAATTTAATATCGCACAGTAATAGATAAAGGTGGTATGTGATCATGACACCTTTATTCATTAAATTATATAAAAACCATATGTACATAACACCTTTATCAAACATTAAAACGCATTTAGGAAAGGTTTATTGTCCCAAAAACTTATTGAAACGATAGATTATAAGTTAAAATAGTTGTCTGTGTAGAAATCTCAAAATTTTCAAAAATGTCACATAACACCTTTATCCACTTAGCTCTTCATTTCATATTCTACATTGTTTTGCTATAAAATAATATTTAAATTTAAATTTAATGTAGATCATTCAGTTCAATCAAACTTTTTATCGTGACATCAAAATGACGTTTAAATACAGCGTGTCCCACTTTTATTGGTCCCCTTCCAAATCTCAGTTGTTAGGGTAAAAACAACTAGGCGTTTTTCGCCGAGTCGGCGGCCGACTCGACAGACGACTCGGCATATGGTTCTATACTAAATCATAGAAACGCACACACGTGATTTTGATCTTAGGCGACACGCCTCGGCACATCGTCTGGACCATGGGCCGCTCGTTGAGTGGCGTTGACGCTCGTCCTCTCGTCTATGGGTATTACATGTAACCGCACACACGAGGCTGCGTGTTTCAGTTGTAAATTTGATGCGTGCTTGCCAAATCAAATCTGTTTACATATACTTTGCGTGAAATAACAGACAAGAATGGGTGACAGGTATTATATAAACTTTTTGTCTGGCGTTCCTTAACAATTAGATGTTCCCACATACGCCTATTTTTCTTTTTTTTTGATTGACAATATAATAAACCCAACAGAATTAATTCTTCCTCCTAGCTGTACTACTGAACTGACAACGTTGTATTTTGATGCTTTCTGCGACAACTGGTTAAACCGCTTCGTGTGTGTTGTTATAGGCGGCTGCCGATTCGGCTGCCGACTCGGCGAAAACCGCCTAGTGTGTTTTTACCCTTAGTCATTCGATTTCAACCAAATCTGGACTGTTGTCAAAGACCTTTATTATAGTGAAACAAAACTATTTCAGTCACTGGAGTGCATTTTTATTAAGAAAAATGTGGTCGATATTTCTAGAAGTCATATTAAACATTATTTTACGGAAACTAATGCAATATTAATGATCAGCATGCTTTAGAACCTCTATATCCATTTAACAATATTTTGATTCTTTGTTTCCGAGTTATGGCCACCTTAAAATTACATTTTTTATACATTAAATAATCAAGAACTTGAAAACGAATCACTTTTCGAAAAAAATAATTCCTCATTTTATCTTTAAATTCACTTTTTCTTCCACTCCATGGAATCGATACTTTCAAATTCGGTAATCAATAATGCTTGAATAATTTACAGGGCTGCAGGTTTAAAATTCTTCGTAATTTTTCGAAGAAAATTCTTGGCCACGAAATTTGAAAGTAACGGTAAAAATAGTGAATATAAATAAAAAGCGAACATGACTCTTCTTCGAAAAACAATTCGTTGCCAAGTTATTAATTATTTGATATTTGAAAAATGTAATTTTAGGGGGGCCGTAATTCGAAAACCATAAATCAAAATTTCGTTAAATTTTGGATATAGGGGTTTTAAAATATGTAGATCAATAATATTGGTTTAGCTTTTCAATAAAGAACGCTTAATATGACTTCTCGAAAAATCGACCATTGTTTTCTTAATAAAAATGCACGCCAATGACTGAAATAAGTTTAGTTTTATTCAAAAAAATAAATAGTAAAGGTTTTTGATAATGATCCAAAGGTTGAAATTGCATAACTAATAACTGAGCTACGAAGGTGTTTATTACCGTAAAAAGTGGGATACACTGTATATACTAAAAAAAAAATTCTCTGTTTCTGATCTACGCTACAACACTTACGAGTTCAGTCTAACGTGAAAGATCCGGATGTAAATGTGTTTTATTATATTTTTTTTATTATTTATTTTAAACTGAAATATCTCTGATGAGCGCATTTTTCAGAAATATTTGTTTAATAAAACTTCGAACCGCTCATACCGGATGAAATATTGTTTGTATACGATATTACAAATTCCACGTTCTTTCATAAACTTCTTATATATCGTCTGGTAGTTCAAAATATAAATCAGATATAAATCAACAAGTTTAGAGAGAAATAACGTCCTTAAAATACTTCCAAACATTTGTTTCAAAACTTTTTCAATCTATTATACTCGCAGTTTTCGTGTATTTGGGTACTTCCTTATAAACATAAAAAATGAATCACTTTCTTGCCGGCCAGATATTCAAATGTTTTTGAAACCTGTATTAATTTATTAGGTACCTTTTTTTTTCTTCAATACATTTTCTTAGGTATTTTTAGAAACGCTGAGAATATTCCATTTACGAGACACGCAAGACATTGTTTAATATCCGGTATAGTTCCAGGTGCTCATTTTCTAAATCTAATATTTACTTTATATAAAGTAACTTTTCACCAACTTCTATTTTACTAGCATAATTTCCATTCTTGAAAATAAAAGACAATGTAACACGTACTTACTTCGTTAGAATTATTGGTTGCACCAACGCATCTGTCGTGCCATATACAACTCGATGTTGAAAAAACTTTTTATTTAATTTGTCATTTGTTACATCATAATATTTAACAAGTTCACTATCAATTTGATATACACAATTCTTGATTTTCTTGGAGTATCTCTAAGGACAAACTTTTTCTGCTGTTATTCACAAAACGAAATCAAATGAAATCAGATTTATTTCATCTTTAAAAAATACAATTTCTTCTCGACACTCGTTTCCGTGTCCAGTCGGACATCCGCTAGCCAAGGCGCCGCGGCAGTTGAAGGGCTGGGTAGGAACGAAGTCGAGGTAGAATAACATAAATTGTCGCAATAGGCCCGTTCAGCAATTTTTTTATTTTAGAAATCGAAATTAGAACACTTTTTAAGGCAATTTCTAAATTTTTAGATTTTATTCGGACGTTTAAATAAGCTACCAAAGTTGGACCGCACGAAAACGAGGTGAAGCTTCGCGTGTCATCACTTTGTAGATGCTGATCAGGCGACAGTCGAGATTTAATAATTAAAAACATTGGAGGTGAAATAAAATACAATTTTAAGAAGAAAAGGTTCTAAGCAAGACTTGAAAATTGGGATTTTAGCTTAAAAAAGAAGGTATTTCAAAACAATATTCGTCAAATAACTCGAAAAGTATTACATTGAACGAAAACATGCTAGAGACAAGGAAGCTACTAAATTGAGGATAAATTTTGCTTTTTCTAATTTCTGTAGAGTTAATGGTTTCGGAGATCTGGAAGTATAGAGGTGGCGTCCGAACGTCTACAAGATGAAGTATTTAGTTTAAATGTTAAATATCTCAGAAACTATATGGTCAAAAGCGGTAAGAACCAAAATGAAAGACTATTAATTAGGCTTTCATATGGTTTCTTTTCTATTTCTATAGCATAAAAACAAAAAAGTTATGACAGAAACAATGTACTTTTTTAATTTTTGTTTATGCAAAATGACGTCACGAATCGGCGAAGCGCTTTGTGCTGAAACCCAATCTTTAACATTGAATATCTAAGGACTGGATATACTTATGAAGCTGAAATTTTAACAGCTTATCTAGATGATCGAATTCTATTGAATACCATAAGAAAATAACGAAAATAAATTATCGGTAACAAGCCCATTACCTACTCCTACCTAGTAGGTTCATTAGGGAAGTAAGGTAGTCATATGTCTTACGACTTAACACGACTCAAAAATTTGACAAATATAACTCGTTGTAGAAAAAGCACATGTTCTATTTTAAGTTTGGATTGTTGAGACAGGAAATCAACCCACTGAAAATAATTGCTGTAGACAATGAAACGCAGGAAGGGAAAGGCTATGCCAAGACGTTGGACTTTTTGTAAGTTTTGTTACCAAATGTTTTTGAAGTATTAAATAATTACAATTTTTCTCAAATTTAGAGTAATAATTTAGAAACAAAAATAAATAAGCAATAAAAACAAAAACTATACAAAGAAAATAAGAAAAAGAGTTGAGAAAAGTGGGAAAGGTTGGGTAATAAGTTTAGTTTTAGTAAAAGAATTGGTGGCTACAAGGGCTGCCGAAAAATTGGTAGCGCCTGGTACGGTAATTTGTGTTTAATTCTAAACAGTGCATTATGCTCATGAAATGTTGTTTATTATCGGACTATCATCTAGTGTAAATTGATAAAATTTTTGTGATATGGTTTCGATGTAGTCCGCTAATGGTACAATCTCGTTACAATGGACGTATAGGACTGAGGGAGGCATATCTACTTGAATTTGATATGAGATGATGAAATGTTCGTTCTAAAGCGGAGAGTTTTTTAATTGTCGTGGCCGACGTGCTGCACCACGCCGGCGCTGCGTACGTAAGGGCTGATCTCACGACGATCGTGCGTATCAATTTCTGGTTATTTCTGTGTGATCTACTATTCCCTGCCATCAGAGGGTACAGACTCCTAGACAGGAGTCTGTACCCCCCTAGACAGGAGTCTGTACCCTCTTGCGTATAGTTTCGTTTATGTGTTTGTTGTAAGTCAGTTCACAAATCCGCTGCCTAATGCATCACTACATCCACATCCAAAGGACAAGGGTAGATAAGCTATATAATTTTCGCCCACTAATTTCATAAAAAAGAAAAGTTCTCATTAAAGTCATTAAGCGTTATTTATTTATAGTTGAACATATGATCTTTGTTTCTATATGTTTTACATTTGAAAAACAACAATAGGTTATAGTAATATCATTTCAAAGTGGGCATGTTTGCAGTTTTTTAGTAAATTTTGACCATTTTCCGAATTTTTTTTTTTCAGTTAGATGCGCTCGGTGAAACAAGATAAACTATACCTCATTTCATTGTTGAGCATTTAAGCTTTTAAATAATGGTTAATTTATATTGTTTCATCAAGCGCTTCAATGTATAAAAAACAAAATCGTTTCCGCGGGAGTTGTAGTAGTGTCAACGTTGCGTGCGAATTTAAACGTGTCAGCGCTCAAAACCACATATTGTGGTATGTATTGAATAAGAATATGTTTATCCACGACCATCGTATAATCATTGCATTCTACATTTAACAATTGTCAAATAATGATAGTCATTATTCCAACCAAAAGTATAATGAACATAATCTGATTCTAACACATATTTAACCAATCAGGAACTAGCAATATTCATAAGGAAACGGCGAATCCATTTTTCCATGTTTTCGTGCATATTTTCGTGTTTGACGTTTAACACGTCAACGTTTTACTGTAAATGAACTTTATTTTTTCAGTTTTAAATGATTAAAACAGTTAAAATATGCGATAGTCGTAGATAAATTATAGTATTCAGTTCGCGTATAATGGCTATTACACACTCGGATGATTTACGACATGCCTTCGTCTCGTGCCCGCGAGTAATAGCCATCATTACACGCTCACTGAATAATCTACTATTCCAAAGAACAGTTTTTTATTACTCGTCAAGACATATATTACTCGGAAAATATAATGACATACAACATGGCCGATGGGCGGAAAACGGCCCTTATCTACCCTTGTCCTTTCCTAACCAAATCTCTTTCTATCCAAGTACCTCACTACCACCCCAACCCCATTCTTAAAGAGGATGGTAGGAGTAGTAGTTGATTCCAAAAAAAAAATTTTGAGACCTCGGCTTCTCCCACATACACCTCAACTTTACGGACTCTTATTTGCCTGCTTTACGTATTTGTCCCTATTTACCCCCTAATCCTTCAATGGCATAAGATTAAAATATAATCTAGTTATAGATCTAGTTGTACCAAATGAAGTAAATGTTATAAACCATACCAGAGTAATCGTAGGTACAAAGAAAGTTACAGACAGACGGTCCGTCGAAAAATAATTCTGTTTGTCTGTCATACCAATTTTTAAGGATGATTCTATGACAAAAATTATTTAAAACATTTTTTATAAATACGGATCAGGAAATCCCTATTAAGGGAGCTAGGACCTCCGAAGTGGGCACCAAAAATTTGGATTTTACTTAATATCTCAAGAATCCTTTGAGCTGCATTGAACAGTTTTTGCTCCTGATCTGATATTAATAAAGATTATTATTTTATGTTAACCATCAAGCGTAAATTCAATCATGGGCGCACAAAATGGGAAGATAGCTCCCTTCTCTCAGTCCAAACTTTTCCATATGTATTTTCTGTGATTATCTTATCGGAATGTGATTCCCTGAAAAAAAATATAGGAGATTATCTTGTTGTAACACCGTATAGGACCAACCGTTTTCGAGAAATACACTCAAAGAAATAGTATGGGTAAATTCAACAAAAAAAAATGGTTAACTAACAATATCGTTAATTTTGTTAAACTAAATTGTATTGATGGTATTTTTAAACAAAAGGAGATTGTTATTTTAATTAATAAAAAATTGTCGTACAACAAAACAAACATTAACTTAAAAAATAGATGAATAAAACTATTATTTTTTTCGTCTGACTATTATTTTGTTGAATTATGTCAAATTAAACTAGATAATAGTATATTTTATTTTTAACTATTGTCGAATTGTAATTGTAAACCCAGTAGCAGTTTGCTCTACTATTATAGTTGACAGATAAGTGTTATCGAATTGTAATTCTAACCCAGTATTAGTTCGCTGTATTATTATACTTTGTAGACAAACCAATATTATTGTTGTCTTCTAGAAGTTCTAAAACGGGATTACCATAAAATTTGCTTGCTTACCACGTAGTCTATTACAGAAATTATTCCTAGATGACGCCACATACAAATCACTGACAATAATCAATCATGCATTATCTTATACTCTTATGAATTTATAGAAAATTAATAACATGATTGCAATGTTCAAATTCTCTCAGGGATCATCGATATATTTGGATGGATCTTATAAACGATCTCTAATCTTTGGTTTGGGTGGTCTGATGTCTCAATACTGAGATTTTGGCCAACCAAAAAAAACTTCATCATACAATAAAGTGTAGGTCAACCTAAAAATTAGTTGGTGAACAAAAAACAAAGTCTTTGTACTATTTAATTGTAGACCAAATTGAAAATGGTTAGTGAACATAAAAAAATGTCATTGTATTATTTAATTTGTTGTTCTACAAGAAGATATGATTATTAAACTACTATTTGTTTACGCAAACAAAGTTGTTGTATGACTATTCTTTTCTGATTGATTTAACTATGAAACTAAATAGGCGCGATTTCATATGCTCTTTTTGGTTGAATTCGCCTATCATTTTCTTTGAGTGTATGAACCTAAAGAAACATATACATTCCCAGGCTTCTAAAACATGAAATAAAGATGCTCGCTTCCCGTGTAATTCAGAAAATCTTCTTATTTCAACACTGATCAACTGATGAACTAATCGTCATGTTTTTTAAATTGTTGATATTCGATGTCATTTTTCTTTTTTGGTTTACTTCAGAAGGCCCTAGTTCTTTTAATACGGATTTTCAGACTCATGTTATGTTTTTTTGACGTAAAGCCACTCCTAAAAATTAATGACTGCATACCTGAAACATCCTGTATATTAATTTTTTTCCTTTAATGAAATTTTACAATTTACTTGGAAAAAGGTGCCTATTAAATTATTTGTTTTTAATTCTTATTGTATTAATTGGAAAACTGTTTTGGCCGAGAAATGTCAAATACCTTCCCTATTAAACTATCGATTAGCCTCATCATATCGAACCCTCCTGAAGTGGAACGTCCCAACAAGATACAATTTACACTTTAATTAGATATCTCCGACATTGAAACGGTTTAATTTTCACTAATAAATAATTGTACCTTCTGATTTACCGAATCAAAATTTTATACAGCTGCTGCAATGGTTACAGGCTATTAATTTTATAATAAGTTAGCCCCACCGTGCCTTAATGAGCTACTACCGAACTTTCTCATTAATTTTAAATTAAATTCCCTGATGTCATGCCCCGATTACGTCAGTTAAGATCTAGGGAAATGTAAAATCAGTTTTATTTTGCGCAAGTGTTACGGTTATTAGATATTGTGGCATAATTATGAAATAATAAAAGATGTTTTGATTGATTAAGTCATGTAATTCATATACGCGTTTATTTCGTGGTAGATTACATTTTGGCACTCAGTTAATTATTTTTTTTTCTTTAACTCAAAGTCATAAGCTGATTACTAAACTCAACTATGGCACGATAGGTTGATTTCGTGTTTTTTTTCTCTCTGCTTATTGAGATTGAGTAGATTGACGTCTTGGCCAAGTAGTTAGGAGAGCTATAGTGATTCCAACATTCGACCAAAACAACACACACGCGTAGATAACATCTGCTGCATTTGAAATAATTCGAATCCTAATACTTACTATAATAATTTTAGCATTGATCGCAATTAATGCAGTGGTTGTAATAAATAATTCAAAACTCTTGTACACCTCGCTGGGTGTGTGCTCTATTGTTGCTCGGCGCGCCAGCGCTCAGTTTCGCTCATAGAAATAATTTTTAATAGACTTCAAAAAATTTACAAAAGTTGTTTCTCTTTTCGACCCGTATGTATGTTTTTTAAATAATTTCATCAAGCGACATCTAGTGCAAGGTGAGTGAAAATTGGAAACAAGATTTTTTAGTTGAAAATTTTGCAATCCGCGCAAATCTCGTCGGTCCTGTATTAAAATTGGTAGCTAGTGGGTATTTTAGGAATAGCTGATACCGAATCTGATCTGAAATTAATTCAAAATGGTGAATTCTATACGGTTGTTATAATACAACGTTGTTGCAGATTTACGTGAAATTTGATATACGGAGATTTTAGCATTCTCTGATAACGAGCCTGACATTAAAGCTGAAAAATTCAAAACTATAGATATGTTGGTTCACTATGTAGAAACTAAATAAAAATGTCACTAAAAATGGTGAAAAAAAAAACATATTAATGCTATTAAGTAATGTAGCGCTAATTTATTTATCATTAATAAATAGCGATCACATTGACTAAATTAAGGTTTTTATGACAAAGCAAAGAAGACGAAAGAAGCATGGTTGATAGTGAATGAGAAACTAGGTAGAACAAAAAGAAGACAAGAAATAATCACATTAACCCTTTCACGACGGGAGTCGCAAAAAACGCGCAAATCTCTGATTGACATATGTGCGGGAGACGCATATTTTCGAACGCCGTGAATACTACTTAAAATCGGGAGGGGCAAGATTGTGGTCTGATATTCGCTTAAAAGCATTTTCAAGCTGTAGCTTGTTAGTTGCAGTGAAGCTCTAGTCTGAAAAACAGTTGTATACTCGCAATTTATTCTCAAGTGTGTCAGACAGTCTATTGTGTGTAAATAGCTGCAAATGTTTCTTAAAATAAATTGCATTTTTTACAAAATGAACAGGAAAAATAAATATTTAGCAGATAATGAGCTTGAAAAAATTTTTTTTAGATGTAAAAAGGCTTGGATGTTATTATGGTGTGGGGAATATGTGGTGTTGGAATATTGATGCAACTTGCATTAGTTCTTCAGTATACAAATTCTGTATATACCAAATAAAAATACACGCGAACAATAATAATAATTATAAAAAAAAAAACTTTTGGTTTTAGATTTATTAATGAAGTAAGAACGTTGTATACTTTTAACAATTATATATTATATGTTTGCATATTTATTAAACAAAACGTTTATCTTCTATCTTCGTTTATTTCAACTTGCGCATATAAGCGCGCGTCTTTGGAGTCGGGAAGCGCATTAATGCGCGAACATAATAAACGGGAGACGCACGATTGCGCGAACGCAAAAATCCCCGTTTATTAGGCCAGTCGCCTAAAAAAACGCCCGATGCGAAATGGTTTTAAGGGATAATGATTAGATAATCACTGATACGAACATAATTGCGGAAACATTTTCAATATTTTTTACTGCAAGTTGCAGCACAGGCATTTTAGCTAGAACCTTTCATTACCATGCACAATATCAGATTATATAAATAACACTGTGCCAATTAAACTCGAAAATGATGTGTATAAGTTAGTCCCTAACCTAAAAAATAACAATACTACGGGTAATGACGGAATAAATTGAAAAATTATAAAAATAATTTTCCCTTATATATCTTCTGTATTAACCAGCCTGATAAACGGCTCTGTTCAATCAGGTACTTTTCCTGAGATAATGAAAACGGCTCTAGTTATTCCTCTTCTTAAAAAGGGTGATGTCCAAATCCCGGCCAACTATCGACAAGTTTCATTACTGACAGAGTTCTCTAAAATTTTGGAAGGAATAGTCCATAATTTAATAATTTCCTTCATAGAAGACTACAATTTATTAACAGAATCTTAACACGGTTTTAGATCTAACAAATCTGTGGAAAAAGCCTCATACCATCTTTTAAATTATGTGTACTCGGAACTTGATCAAGGTAAATATGCTATCTTTGTTGTTCGATCTTACGAAAGCTTTCGATAGTGTAAATTCAGATTTTCTATTAAAAAAAAATGTACAACCTTGGTATAAGAGGTATGATGTTAAATTGGATTAGTTCTTACTTGACTAATAGAAAATTGATTGTGAAAATTGAATATCCAATCCAGCTGACGTTCTTCTAGGAGTTCCTCAGGGGTCAGTTTTGGGACCATTACTATTAATGCTTTTTATTAATGACCTACTTGAACATATCAGTGTTGGAAAAATTACAATGTTTGCAGATGATGTCTCAATCACTGTTTCAGCGGACACTTCAGAGGAACTCCAAGCGTTAGCTGAACAAGTATGTGATAAATATAGTATATATTGTCAAAGAAATAAGGTTATACTAAATGAAAGCAAAACAGTTTGTGTAAATTTCCATTTAAGAAAAGTACTGCCTGACAATTTCAATATCCTTGCTATTCCACTCTCTGTAAATACTAAACTTCTTGGAACATTAATTAACTCTGACTCGCATATAAATCATGTTTGCAACCAGTTAGGCAAATCTTACTTCGCTATTTATCATATTAAATCATATTTAAATTTGCGAGACATTTTAAATGTTTACTATGCTCTAGCTTATAGTCATATATCATATAACATTGCCACATGGGGTTCTGCAACAGAAAGTGAAAGGGTTTTTATCGCTCAAAAAAGGATCATTAGATTAATCTTTAATTCAGACTGGTTAGAAACTTGTAAATACACTTTTAAAAATGATAAAATTTTAACAGTGCACTGTATATTTATTTTAAAATGCATTACTTTCACGAAAATAAATATTGACACTTTTGTTAAAGTTAATGAAGGACATGAGCATCATATGAGATATGGACACTATTTACACAGAACTTCTTCATATGAGAAATCCTCACATTATAAGTTTGCTTCTTTATATAATGCTCTACCGTCTGAATATAAAAATATAGAAAATTACAACCACTTCAAAAGAGCAGTTAAAACCTTCCTCCTTGAAGGGGCGTATTATTCTATAAATGAGTTTATGAACAGGCAGTAAATGACAACTGAGTTTATTATTATTACTCTAAGCAAGTTTTTATACCTTCTTTTTTCTTATCGTATGTATATAGTTTACTACTAAATGCTTTTTATAGCTGAGTTTTATTTTTTGTAAGTCCTGGTACTCAATTTGTTTTTTTATGAAATTATTAATTTTATTATTAAGTTGAAAATCGTATATACTTATATAGTACCTATGTTTGCCCTTTGTTCTTTCTCTTTATTATTGTATTTTTTTTAATCCTTCAAAATTATGTTAACTGTACTTGATAAGTTTCTATTAAATAAACTTATTATTTCTAATCTGTGAGGTTCCATATGTACTTTGTATTATCTTTGGCCAATATCTATCTATCTATCTATGAATTAAAAAAAAATGCTAAATAAATCCTTTTGTTTGCTCACGCGATGCCCTATCCTCATAATTATTTTAATGAGTTTTGACGATAAATTACGTTCAAACAGTTAGAGCAGCGATTTCGTAAGTCTATCGTGTCGTTTTTTTTTTTTTTTTGGCGTAGAACCAGGTCAAACATATTAGGTTCCTTTGAGTATGTCACCGGGCATATGAAATCATATTTTACGACATTTTTTTGTGGTCTCGAACTTTTTAAATCAATAAAAAGTGAAAAAAATGTATTTTTAAAGAAAATTGGTTTTATTTGTTTCCACCGCCATATCTTTAAAACTATTAAAGGTACCGAAATTTGTTTTGTGTCAAATTAAAGCACACACTGTAGCGCTTTTACCAATATAAACGATTTGGGCACAATTCGCACTTTCATTTCTCTAAAAATCAAATAAACTAAAAATACATAATTTGTGTATTGAAATCTTCACCAATCGATAAACTTTTTTATTTTTGAAAATATTTGCATACATGCAGCGAAGAAAATAAAGCCTAATAATCACAAAAGTTTTTGAAACAATATGTTTTTTCCTAAAGTGTACCGTTTGGCAACAGCGATTTTTTTTATCAGCGCTAAACGCGACATTGGGACGCAATTAATAAACCTCGCATGCAGGGTTGATCAGTTTAGTCGCGTCGAAGTTGCGTTAGTTGAATTTAGATTAATATATGGCATTCTAGTTGCTTACTGTCATCTAAACAATTAGATATCATTCATAAAAAATGTGCCACCCCCTCTCAGGGGGTGGCACTTAAAAAATATATATATTTATTGGAGCTGAAATAGAATCAAATTTTAAGAAGAAAAGGTTCCATGCAATTTTTCACATAAATTGATAGTTTTTAAGTTATAACGACTTCAAAATTGCGATTTTAGCTTAAAATAAAAGCTTTTAAAATGGGTATTTTCAAACGGCTTTCGTCAAGTATCTCGAAAAGTATTACTTTATCGAAAAAATGTTATAGACCAATTACAGAAAGCACCCTACAAACTGGGAATTAATTATATTTTTTGTTTATTGATGTAGGATTGATAATTTCGGAAATATTTAAGTTTATATTTGGTATCCAAGGGTTTCGAAATTACCTTTAAGTTTAAAATGCATTTTTTTCTAAACCAAGTGCTTTAAATGAGCAAAAAAAATGTTAGTATTTAGGTAATGCTACATTTTAACGATAAACTGTATTTGAGATAATTTTTTTAAATTATTGGCTAATTAGAGTAACAAAACGAGTAAAAAATAATTTGAAAGCGCAATTAATTGTCTTTAATTTCCTTTCTTAGCATGCGTCACAATTTCTGAGATATTTAACATTTAAACTGCATTTTTCGTCTTATGAACGTTCGGATGCCATTTGTAAACTCATATCTCCGAAACTATTAAATCTATGTAAATAAATAAACAAGCGAAATTCATTATTAGTTTATGAGCTTATTTTTGGTCTCTACACATTTTTGAACAAAACTAATATTTATTGAGATATTTGGAATAGGAAAAAAAATACGTTTTATCGAAAATACCTCTATAGTTTAAGCTGTATTTTTTCTAAAGCAAGTGCTGTATACCAACCAAAAAATTTGAGCATCTACGTCATGCTGTATATTAATGAGAAACCGTGTTTGAAATATTTTTTTTTTTTAATTACTGGCTAATTACAGTAACAAAATGGCGACGTTGTTATTAAAATAATGTGTAGACGGACATTGCTTCGGTCATAACTTCTTTGTTTTTTATGCTACGTAAACAAATAAAAAAATAGTTAAGAGCTTAATTAATAACCTATTATTGTATCTATTAGTATCCTTGGCGTAGGTGTCACTGTTTCTGAGATATTTAACTCTCACTCTAAATAGTTATCTTACGAACACTTGGATGCCAAATGTAAACTTAAATATCTCCGAAATTATTAATCCTACATCAATAAACGAAAAATATAATTAATTCCCAGTTTGTACTTTCTGTAATTGGTCTATAACATTTTTTTGATAAAGTAATACTTTTTGAGATACTTGACGAAAGCCGTTTAGAAATACCTTTTTTTAAACTAAAATCGCAATTTTGAAGTCGTTATAACTTAAAAACGATTAATTTATGTGAAAAATTGCATAGAACCTTTTCTTCTTAAAATATGATTGTACTTAAAAAATATAAATTAATTAACAAGCCCGCTCAATATAGAAACTTTTCTGTGAAACATTTACTATTATACTGCCAAAAATGAACGAAATCCATTCAATATGACATTACTTCGAAGTTTTGCATATTTTTTACCTCTAGGTACTGTACTACTACCACCTGTCTTTTTATTATTAAAAGGAGACAATTTAATATTTATTATACAATTTCTTAATATTAACAACATATGATCAATACTACTGTACAATATATGAAATATTGAACAATAATATTGATTCCCTAGATGCTTTTGATCACTACTGGTTTTGTACCTATTGATATAAGTAAGTTAAACTACTATATACACCCCGACCGGAATCGTCAGATCGTTGCAGTCGGCAGACTTGCTACAGCCGAGCGCGCAAGAATATGACTTTGCCCGTTAAAAAAAATCGCTGACTCAATACTATGAACGGGACACGAAAAATTTTTATCCTAAAAACTTTTTTCAACTATTGGCTTCAATTTGTACGCAGCATGTATATACAAATTTTCATAAATAAACTTTTTTCTCGATTGCCTAAAATTACGCTACTGAAAATAACAAGTTTGAGTTTCCTATTATTTTACCAACTTAAAAAAAAAATAAATCGGGTTCACGTGGGACGTTGTTCGAAGCGCTATTGTGTCTACTTTAATCTAAAAAAAAAATAGCTTGATAGCACAAATATTTTCAGAGATATAGCGGTGGAGTCGTTAAAAAACATATTTCATTAAAAATTTATTTTTTTGAGTTTTTCCGAAATAAAAAAGTTCTCGACCACCGAAAAATGTCGTAAAAAACGATTTCGTGTACACGATTATCTTACTAAAGAATCCCACTAAGTCTGGTTTGGTTCTACGCCGGTTTTTTTTTTCTCGAAAACTAAGCGACTTTACTTCCAGATTTTACTCTACTAAGTACAAGTATTTGCTGACTAACACTAAAACTTAACAGTCACTGATGGTGGCTCTAGTCACAAATTAGCTCAGCGACACAGACACTAACGTAATTTTTTTTCTTCGATATTTGAATAGTGTTGTGAAACAGATTTTTATACAAAAAAATATGTCTTTGATAATTATTAATAATTTTTGTCCGATTTAATATACAAATCAAATAGATATGATAACTACCGTAGCCAAACTCCGACTGCAAACTTTCATTCCTTTTATTTACGATTTTCATAGCTGAAACCAAGTAAATACTTAATTTTAATCGTAAAATTTAATTTATATCATAAAATTGATATTTGAACACGACGTATAAGATGATAGAACGCATTTTCATTAAAGAAAGGATACCATAAAGTAAAACCACCGATTTTCAATTGCCAATCATTTGTGCGGTGAAAACAAAGTTTTACTCCGTTGACAACAAAACGACCTGGGCTCAACAAGAAGAATCATTCTTTTTGATTCGCAACTTTATGAAAGGTCAGAAGTTCAATCCTAGAGTTCTATTGACCTAATTCCATCCTCTATATGATATTTTTCATCAAAATGTCAGTCACACTTACAGAATTGATATTTGTGAGTTGGGTCAACTGCGCCAAAATAAATATATTATATGAAAGAAAGCATAATTTCTGTCATTTTCAACAATGGCTCCTTCTAGATATCTGAAGATGTATACGGCATGTTAAAATAAATGGTTAAACGATTCGTCTGACATTACACAAGCAATTGAAAAACTTTGAAAAGATCACGACTTACTATTTTGTATTTGAATTTTATCAATTTTGGCTTAATGATACGTAAGCTAATTTTTTTTAATTATTATTATATTATTATTCGGTTGCTATTTTAAGAGCATATTCTGCTACTGCACTTGAATTCTCTCTGTGTATATCTGCTTTATATTTAATATATATTCATAGGAAATGAAAACAATATACGGGGAATGTATAAAAGGGCAACAGACCGAAAACGCTACAGTACACTCTAATACTGACTTTAATAATGACTTTATACAGTATGATTAATAATGACTATAATATTGAATTTTTAACACTTTGATGCGCTCGAAGGAGCAATTTTTAAAGTTTTTCCATAAGAGTTTTTCATTTAGGAAGACAAGAAGTTTATGTAGAAAATGTTTTCGCGAATTTTATAGAATTTTTGTTTACTTGTTAATTTTAGGACGAATTTTCTGTCGCCTTCGCCAGAATTTCTCAAATTTAATTTTTTTCTGCGCCATTTTTATTAAAACTAAAAATTTTATTAGTTCAACATATACTCTAAAATACTCTTAGAAAATTTCACAATATATAAAAAAACTCATAAATTCGGATTTGTTTTAACTTGACCACTTGTTGTAAATTTCTTGAGCTGTATCTCAAAAACTAAAGGTGGGATCGAGTTAGGCCCATGAGAGCTTTTGATCAAGAAGTCGAAGTCTACAGTATATTAAAAATTCAGCGAATTAAACCCAAAATTCAATTTCCATAAAAACGCGAGTCTAAATTTGGAAAGCTTATAGTAGTCCAATCAAATAGGTCGACAAATCAAAATTTTGATGCAAATAATTGAATTTTTGATATAAGTTACTTTGAAGTATTTGAACACGATTAATGAAAGAAATTTTTTTTTCAACTCCCGAGAAGGGGTGGAAAAAAATATAATAAAGAGTTTTTTTAATATTACTCAAAATGTGTAAAAGCTAGTAAAAAAGTTTCAAATAAAAAGTAAAAGCATGAAATTTTACATAAAAATGATCTCTTGACTTTTTTTGATATTATTAGAATTAACAGAGTTAGGGTTAGAAATTAAGGGATGATATGTACAACTTTAAAAAATCATAGCGTGCTGAAAGTTAATGAATTTAAGTTTTTCTTTTCTATTTACTTAAAAAAATATAAACTTTCGTTTCAGAGAAACGGATTTATTTTTAAATTGTTAATAAAAAAGTTATAAATATTTTAATTTTTTTATTTTCAATTAAAACCACTTTAAACGGTGAAACAAAATTTTTTTATAGCATTCTGTTCATCATTTTGAATATACTGAACATCTGCTTTTGAAATTTTTTTTTACCCATCATTTTCAGGCAGGTATGAATTTATTTACCTGTTTAAATTTTTTCCAAACCTACGACACTGCTCTTGTCAGAAATAGTATTTTATTTTAAATAACGTTAACTGAATATCGAAGAGTAACAATTGAAATAATACATTTTATAATATTGAAAATCTTAGATATACGTTGAAACGGTAGTAAATTACCATTATATATCTTCCAATAAAATTGTAATTACAGACAGAGCAAATGATCAAACCACCCAGAGATAGGTGAATGTGAGGTAATAAACGAGGTGGTATACATTGGAACCATTGTAAACAATACCGGTAACTGCTAATATGAAATTAGGCGAAGAATACAGATGGAAAGATCAGTAAATTGCCAGCTGAGCAAAATTTGGCATTGCAGAAGTATCATGAGACGCACAACGATCGGGCTTGCTAGCTCTAGTGTTCTCTATATCTTTTTAAATCTCCGAGACATGAAGCGTTAGTCATGTAGACACGTGATCTGGTTCTGGAGACGTAATAGGCAGTGAGACAGACGACCTGATGGTGTCAGACATGCCGCACCAAAGAAAGCCAGCTACAAGAATGCCACGGATCACAAACCGTCTGTCAAGACGTTCATAATAAGAAGATGGCGTTCATATAGTTAAAAACCAGCTATCATAGGGAAATCTGATTTTTGAAATTATTTCATCCCTTCTACTTTTTATTTTCGCAATTAACTCAAAAGTGACGCACCCTACGTAAAAAAAAATCTATTTAAAGTTGACGACTTATTCAATTAGTTAAGAGACCTGTCACGTCTCCCTATTATGGTTAAAAGTTCCCAGAAAGTGCATGTTCACAAAAATTCAACGTAAGTAACAACATTTAATTTTACTAAACTAAAATTCTTCTCCTGCTTCTCTTCACAACGTCAAAATGTCTAGGATATTTAAGCATCAATTCCAGTCATAGGATGTAAAACGCATTTAGAAATTTGGCAATTATGTAGTGGTTTATTTATGTGGTAAAAAATAGTAAATTTAACAAATGCATTTCTGTCAATGATCCAATGTAATCCTTAGACGCCCAATTATACAAAACAATCCCTTCTAGATTGCTCTAGGGAGACAAATCCTCGGAAAAATTAGTCCGAGTTCTATTAGATCGTTTTTTTTTTATAAAATATGCATTTCTATTTTATTATTCAGTTTTAAATTTCAACAAAGATTTATTAACATTTTAGTTAATTACAATTACCGACAGCCGTCTCGAAGCCAGATAGACAACCACGATGGTCAGTATTATGGCAGTTGAAAGACTCCAAGGGACGGAGCCGGGCAAGCTTAACGAAATTAGGTGGATAAAACCAAGACTCCTTCCCACGAAGGACGAATTAAAAGAATTTGTAACATTTGGGTATCCAAAAGAAGTAGTAAAAAATAGATGTTATTAAAAGATGGCGCATACTGAAGACAAATTAAGTTTGCCGATATAGGAAAAAGAACTGAATTAACTGTACCTTTTTACTGAGTGCACTACGAATACCTACTCAAATCAGTAAAGTTTAGGCAGGATTGAAAATCAACTATGTTTAACTCTTTTTCTTGTGTAATTGATTTAACACAATAATTCGAATTCTCTTCTATTGTATTCTAAATATAATATTTTGAAGCTTCATGTGAGACCTGCTTCTCTTAGTTTATGATGTATTTTCTGTTTGGAACTACTTTATTATATTTATCGAAGTTGAAATTTTATACGTTCTGCACATGATTTACACGAAATTTCAGAATGCTCTAGGGAGACAAACCCTACAATTACATAGAAAGATATTACTCTACGTTCTGGACACATCCATGATAATATACCAAAATATTCATTCAAGATAAATAAAATATCCAGTTTCTTTTTTGAATCACCCATTTAACGTCGGCCTATTTCCGCGATAAAACCAATTACCGGCGCTAAAAGACCAATATGGAAATTTTGCCGAAGCTCGTGCGAAAAGTAAGAATTTTTTACTTGCGTAACATCTGATAGACAAGGGATCGACTGGTTTACATGTCCTCCGAAATATGATAATATCAGCTATGCGATTCTTGCCTAAAATTGCATAGTTTCTGCGTATGCGCTAATATGGAAGCCGCCAGAAGGTGGGGCGAGGCCACTGTATTTCTTTGAAAGTCATCCTTGTAAACAGTAACCGCAAGTAGCGTTGCTTAACTTTTCGTATAGAGATATGAGTATAGTCAAGCGAATCTGCGCTCGCCTTAATCCTTAGTTTTATGTAAATTGAATTAAGGTATTTTATCTAACAGAAAAGTTCAAGCCTTCCCTGTAATGCGCTTATTCGCTATAACAAACTCCTACATTTCCTTAAGGAGAAATAAAAACCGAAATATAAGGAACGGTCAGAGATACAAGAATAGAATGGCTTTGCATGAGTGTCGATGGATCGATATTTAATCCGCTTAATCCTCGATGTCGTCAGTATGATCTTGTTGAATAAGGCTTGTGTTAGATATATTCGTTTAATGTAGGTCTATGATAGTTTAAATGATATACGGATGTTAGTTGTATATTAGAATTAGTCATTAGTCATTAACTAAAACTCAAATCAACATAAAATTCTAATCGTACATAATATAGTCCAGAGAAATTCGGATTTTTATATGGGAAAATTCCCCTAGCAAGTTAAAGGACATTTCATAATATAAGAAAAATGACTTTCTGTCAAATTGTCGCTTTTTGATCCAGGATGCAGACGTCTTGGGTTCAAATCCAGATCGCCAAATTTTTTTCTAATGTAACATTGATATTAAAAGTTTTACAAAACTGTATACATGGACAGAAGGATAGTTGTTCGGGTTTGGTTGGTTTTCCCATTTCGCGACAAGAACTATAAGTTATAAAAAAATTGAAAATGTGCGTTATGTTCTCAAAGCCGATTTATTCTATGTAATAAATTGAAGTTTTGGATTATTTTCAATTAGCAAGGACAAAAATATAAGGTATTGGAGAAAAATCAGTCCAATATTCAAGGAGAAATATCGATTTATTTATTTATAAGCGACCTAAACGTAAAACTGACGTATCTCGGCCCCAAATGCAAGTAGGTCATTATTTTTTTTTAGCAAAGTGTTAGGTATTTCATCTATTTTCATAATTCGTTGGCCTTTTTGGGTTTGATAGGTAAATAAATTTAAAAAAACTTAAAAATATGGTTTTATTTTAAAACCAAATTGCACTAAAAAGTAGAAAATACTTTTTAACTTTGTAAATAGAACACCATTGGGAGCTCATAAAATGTAAACGTAAATCAAAATGATTAGAAGAAGTAACATTTTATGAGCGCCAAATGGTTTCCTGTTTACAAAGTTAAAAATTAATTTCTACTTTTTAGTGGAATTTGGTTTTAAAATAAAACCATTGTTTTTAAAAGGCTTTTTTTAAATGTGTTTATTTTTAACTTTTTAGTCTTCGTCACGTAAGCTACGTATTCTACTCGTGAAAGAAAAGAAAAAAAGTAAGCCGCCATCCTAGGTTTTGAATTTCATCACTCAAGCTTGTCGTATTTTACTCATCAAACCCTTTCATCTGATACCCATGTCAAGGAAGAAAAAGGTAACCCGCCATCATAGAGCGTCCGCCATATAGTATTTAGAATGACGTCGCGTAGCTTATCGTATTCTACTCGTCAGACCCTTTCATTTTTTATCCATGTGAAAGGGGTTGTGAAGAAAAATGTAAGCCGCCATCTTTGGGGCGTCCGCTATATTGAATTTAGAACGATATTAGATTTACTATATTGCATTATCCTCAGAACCAAAGCTGTGTGCAAAATTTCAGCTCTATTGGATGACAGGAAGTGGGTGAAATTTCAATCACTAAATTTGACCCATACATACATACATAAATACATGTATATAGATTTCCAAATATAATAAAACCATTTAAAAAAAGTGTTATTTGAATATACTTGAATTTTGAAAATTGCAAAAAAATGGTTAAATGAAGATTTTTTTTCTTAATACCAATGTAAAATACATGCAAAAATATTTATTAAAAAAAAATGTCCTCTTATGAGTCAATTCCCTTAAACGATAAGCGATGGAAATTTCGAAATTATTATTGGTTTTTATTGGTTTGAATAAATAATTTGCGCTAAAATTTGGTGCAAAGGTTTAGTTCAATAAATGACAACTTTCGTTAAATTGATGATTATTACGTTATGTTTCTTAAATTGTCAAAAAAGGCAATTTTTGGTGGTTCTTATTTTTTACAAATTAACAAATTCACTACAAAAAAAAAGTCTTGTCTTAAGGTTCTAATCTAACTTCTCTGAAGTATTTTGATGCGCTGAAGCCAATTTTGTACAAAAGAAATTTTTCTACCGTGCCAGTTTTCCTCTACTACCCCTTTCATCCCCTAAAAAAGGCAAAAAACGGTCTTGTCCTAAGGTTCTCATCTAACCTTTCAGAAGTAATTTGACGCGCTGAAACAAATTTTGGACAAAAAAAATTTTAGGGGATGAAGGGGGTGGTAGAGGAAAATTGACCCGATAGAAAAATTTTTTGTCCAAAATTGGCTTCAACGCGTCAAAATACTTCAGAAAAGTTAGGTCGGAACCTTCAGACAAAACCTGCTTTTTGCCTTTTTTGGGGGATAAAAGGGGTGGTAGAGGGAAACTAACATGGTAAAAAAAAATTTTTTTGCTCAAAATTGGCTTCAGCGCGTTAAAATACTTTAGAAAAGTTAGATCAGAACCTTAGGACAAGCAAGGCCCCATTTTTGCATTTGTATGGGGATAAAAGGGGGTGGTAGAAAAAATTTTTTTGCCCAAAATTGGCTTCAGTGCATCAAAATACTTCAGAAAAGTTAAAAGAACTTTAAGACAAGACCATTTTTTTGCCCCTTTTAGTGGATAAGAGAGGTGGTAGAGAAAATGTGACATAGTAGAAAAATTTGTTTTGTCCTAGATTGGCTTCACCGCATCAAAATACTTCAGATACATTAGATTAGAATCTTAATAATAAGGAAAATAGCAGATAATTTCAGCGCTAACAAATAAATTGTTAAAATTTTACAAAAGCCAATGAACCGATTTCTAAACTGGTCATAGCACTTGTTATTAAACATAGAACAAATTAAAATAAATAAAATTGCCGCAGCTAAACAATTCCATTCAAAATTTAATTTGACTCCACTTCCTGGAGTAATTATTGTTTTCATAAATACCTTACAGCCCAAATGTCAGAAATGTTTGTTCATTTTCTGTTTAAAGATATATCACTAGAATCAGCCTTAAGTCGGTAGAATAAGATTATCTTATTGTTATTCTTGAGTATAAAAAATCCTACAAATCCACTATTACCATTTAGTCAAATTAATAAGCCGGGAAATGTGGAAAAGTGTTGGAACAGCACCGATTTGAAAAAGTCTTTTTTTCACGTGTTCCCTAGACCACCAGGAATATTCATCAGCATTGGCCTCCGCATTAACTTCGAAGATGGGAAGTTTGGGGGGGGGTTGAAGTGCCCCAAAAAGTAGCTGTCCTTAAAAAAATTATAAATTAATATTTCGCCTCGGAAATGGGCTTTAGGAGGTTTTTGGGTCGCTAATCACGAATCCGAGGTCCAAATTGAGGAATTCCATATTCCAGTATGGAATTCGTGCCATTTTTTGATGAAAATTACACTTTTTCGGGCGGAAATTTAAATATGAATTTTTCGTGTCGAATTTCACAAGTCAATTTTACTTTGAAGATAAAAGTAATATATGAATATTACGAGCATTTCAAATTAATATACACGGGAATTTTATATTGTGTTGGTACAAAAGATGGTACTCTGTGTGATAAAATAGTTCTTAATTTATCATTATTTTTTTATATAATTTACACCATCTAAATCAATCATAATCTGAATCATATTCGAGAACTGGTAATTCAGGATTTGTTGGTTCTTCTTCATCAAGAAAAAAAATGGTTTTACGCTGTTTCGACCATTCCTTCACTTCCAAACTATCGGAAACCACCCATTTCATAATAATAATAATAGGTAGCGACTTGGCTGATATTAGGGACTCGTATTATCATTTTATTTGTTCTTGCCACCTTTATGTTTTCTGGGTAAATCTTGTGTCCTCGAAGTATCCATAGTCCATCAATTTCAAATTTTCAGAAGATCAATTGGTTCTTGACTTCTTTTTTAGAGACTATAATTGTAATTGTAAGGCGGATGTGCGAATCGATGCGGATGTATAAAATTAGGTTTACGATGTAGCGTTTTTTGTGAGACTTGTCAAGGTAAATTTTGTGAGAATTGTGCGCCAGAGGATGAAGATGATGAAGCAAGCATAGCAACAAACGAATCCAACGATAATAGTTATGATAATGCTGTAAACTTTCTAAATTTTATACCCAAAGTGAATATTTCCGATCATGAATCGGAAACGGATGATGCGTGCGATGAAGAAGGAGGCAATAGCATTAAATGTGATGTTCATTTCGAGGAATATGACATGTAATTCTCTTTGTACGCGTCCTAGGTTATATTAATGTTTTGTAAAAAATATTATATTATACTCAAAATCGTGTACTGTATATATAATTTATTAAAAACAGAAATTTTTACCAATGGTATTCTCTTCCTTATATTCCGTTTTAAGGAACATGAATTTCAAATCCTTGCGAGGATAGATTCATTTTTGATGAGGATGTAAAATTAACAAATGGTGACTTTGAAACCACTCCCACTCAATATAAAAATTAGAAAATAAAAAAAAACAAATTTTCCACCCCCTGGTGGATCACAATTCACTCTTACCATTGTCCTTGATCAGCATCCTCGAAAACGGGGGTAAACGTCTTTAACAATAAAAAAAATAGGAAACAATTTTATATCCCCTGACGGGGTAGATTCAATCCCTAAGGGCGGTTGGGCGGTTGCGGTCTACTACCTGTTATCACCTTTCACCATCTGTTATGTCCCCATGAAAAAACAATGAATCCCTGCAAAAATAGTTGATTCCAAGTTGTCATATCAGAAATAAGCAAAAGGGGACGGTTTTTGGCCGTTTCAGGGAGTGCGCATGACTAAAAACTTTTTCACTCTATTATTCGTGTTCAGCACCCTCGAAAACCCCTCGTTTTCGGAATAGGTTTCATAACTTTAAATTTAATTATAAATTATATACATACACACACAAACACATAAATATGTGCACAGATATAGACAAACACATATACATATAAAAAAACATAGACAAATTTAATCAACAGTACTTCGGATGAGATATTTGGAATTACTTGAATTAGACTGCGAATTCGTATTCAGTGAACCAAACGATATCGCAGAGCACATTTTCGAGGAAAAACGTTAATAATTAAATTTTTTCTGAAAAAATGGAAATTTCCATGGTACGTATTCCATACTGGAATATGGAATTTCTCAAGTTGGACTTCAGAATCGTGATTAGCGAGCCAAAAAACCCCCTAAAGCACACTTCCGCAACACAATATTCATATTTAAATTTCCGCCCGAAAAAGTGGAATTTTTATAAAAAAATGGCACGAATTCCATACTGGAATATGGAATTCCTCAATTTGGACCTCGGATTCGTGATCAGCGACCCAAAAAATCTTCTAGAGCCCACTTCCGAGACGAAATATTCTTCTTCTTCTTCTTTTAGCGGGGCGACGAAGGGTCGCCGCACTCAGGCCTTGTGGCCCATTGTGCAACCGCTACGAATTTATTGAATTTCCCCATTCAGGCCGGATTCTAACCCAAAGGCCAGAATCCTTCCTATTGGGACATTCCTTATTTCTTCCAGCACCGGAAAACCAATGCCGAAGTGTTTGTTCCTCAAGTTCATAAGACTTGGGCAGGAAGTAAGGACGTGGATGGAAGTCTCCTCCTCGTCCCCGCAGAACCTGCAGTCGGGGTTGTCAACCACCACTATAGTGTGCAGGTGTTTCTTGAAAGAGCCGTGTCCAGTCAAAAGACTTACCACGATTCTGTTTCCTGCTTAGTCGCAGGATTTGTTCTGCTCGCTTCGGCAAGGGCTTCGGAGTCCTGGGTAGGAGGCCCAGAAGTTAAAGAACTGGGACCATGTCCAGTTCTCTACTGACTTCTTGGCACTTGATCTAGGGTAGCCGAGAGCATGCTCTGGACCCAGTAGAGGTCTCTGAGAGCCCCCTCTGACCAGAGCGTCTGCCCGCTCGTTACCCTCGATGTTACTGTGTCCAGGCACCCAGAGAAGCTTGACCCAGTTAGATGAGCCAAGTTCACAGAGCGCCTGTTTGCAGTTGAATAGACGAAATATTACTTTTATAAAGTTTTTTAAGACAGCTACTTTTTGGGGCACCTCTGAAGAATGTTCCTGGGGGGTCTAAGAAACACGTGAAAAAAGGAATTTTTCAAATTGTTGCTGTTCCACCACTTTTCCACATTTTACACTTTTTTCCGGCTTATTAATTGGACTAGTTGTTTAAACGTTTGTCACACACACAACGGCTTAAATTCCTCTAGATTGTCTACTTTATTACGCCTATAACACAAATAAGTTTCTACCTATAAGCCACATGAATTGGTTAATTAGTAGAGTGAAATGGCTGCCGTCAGTGGTGTCACCATAGGCAATTTATTTAAATGAACTCATTTCTTCTGCCGTAATCACGTGTTTAATTCCTTGCATAAATTAGGCATGGATTTGTTCATTTTGTTGTAATGTACCATTTAGCATTTTATCGTGCGTAGTTGCCATTAAACGCCACCATTTAGAACTTAAGGTTAGCCATTTCACATTTACGTCTAACGTAATGTGGCAATCGCTAGCTGAAAATATCGTTATCAAGTCTTTAAATAGATTTTTATTTTTCTACGTGTTTCAGTATTCTGATTTGGGAAATGGCCTTTGCATATGTAGTGGAGTGAAAATAAAACTAAAAATCGAAATAAAGAAAGGGTCTAGGGACAAGATTTTTTTTGCTGGAATCTGAAGTACACGGTTTTGGACTGCGGGTGAGGTCCGGAACATATTCATTTTAACAACTGAAATCGCAAAATTTCGTCCTTCTTTCGAGTTTCTTGCAAATATATCCGGTTGTATTGGTCGTATTGCAAAAGTAAAATATAAGGAAATTAATATACGATATAAAGATATATAAGACCTTTATTACATATACTTAAACTCAAAACAAATGAAAAAGCAAATATACAGCTTAATGAACAATTTAATGTAGCTTTAATTATATTGTATCTGTAGTGTACTACTAGTCATTGGTGTATTGTATGTGATTTCTTAAAATAAAAACATCCAAACTGTTATGATATGACTGCTGACTTAGGATAAGGATTAGGACCAGGCAGTCAGCCTTTATACCGTGCGTGTAATTTCCCATTAGGCATGTACATTCACGTAGCGCGAGAAATATGACAACACCGGCAGCCGCAAATTCGTCCGTCGGTGGAGCATCCCAGCTCTGTTATTTCATTTCAGCCAGCTGGCACACGCGATGTTGTAATTCTTACTCCCCATGCCTAGCCCGCGACTACACACGCGGTATGATAGCAGAGTGAAGTACAACAGTTAAGAGTGTGTTTTATTTAAACAAATCTAAGTGATTGTTCAGTATCGATTTAGATAAAACTTTGAAAAATATGCCCTTTAAGGATGTTAATAACCATACAAAATTTCAAATCAAAATATTTGTTTAAACGACCAACAAAAATTAAATTGTTTAAAATTTTGCTGTCAGAAAATTAGTCAAGTCGCGGAAATTTTGTTTAACTGTAGGTTTTTTTTTATTTTTTAGTCTTAACGAAATATATTTTTTTGATTATTTATACCATTGTTATATTTTTTCGAAGAAAAGTTATTCTTATGCTAACTAACCGAATATATTCATTCAATATTCATGAAAGTGATGGGTAAAAATGAACCCAAACTCATAAAGAATACGTTATTGTCATCAAATTTATTTATAGTAAGTATAAAATAGATAAGAACTTTTTAAAATGTAAGTACACTTATTTATATACCTGTTGTTTGGGTCATATGAGTAATAAGTCTGTTTATGCAGAAATAAAATAACACAAGATTATCTAAATAAAACAGTAAAGAATTAAAATATTAAAATCTCTCCTCGCAGTAAAACTTTGTACATTATTTAACATTCCTGGAATTTTTGGAAACATATAACGTAATATTTAAATGTAAAACTCTACCTCATAGGCCAGGCTAGATAAGTGCCAGAATCTAAAAAAAAAATAATAATTCGTTACAGTAAACTGATAGCAGCATATTTTAGAAAAAGTTAAATATAAATTTTGTAGGTAATAAAAATATCTACAACTTGTGTGGAGAGCATTTTTATCCTAACCTCAAAATTTTTCGAGATACACGCAAAAAACCTTTTCGGTTTTTTATTTTTTTCTTCCACAAAAACAATTCGATTCAGCTCAAACTTGGTGAAAGTATACCTTTTGGTGTCCCACATAAGCGCTACTTTTTTTTGGAGCAAAATATTTAACGATTGTTGTTTAATTCAATTTAAAGAAAAAAAAAAGTAAAATTTTCAACTGCGATTCCTCATAAAAGTACTTGTCCGATAGAGTTCGGAGAGGACTCATTTTTTTTGTTTTTATGTCTACTTTCAATAAATAAAAAAAATATATATAGTGCAATGGAAAAAATTGCCGGAAAATCGAAAATTCCGAAAAAATGCCCTTTTTCGTTGTATGCTTTTTAATTATTGTGAAAAATTTGTTATTATTTATTACAATTAATATAATTTTGTAATATCAATGTATGCTACAAACAATAAGTAAAATAATTAATAATTAATTACATTCTTCAATCACGTTTGAATTATTAAATAAACAAAAAAGTATGATCTTGATTTCTATGCCTTCTATTGTAACCGTATTGGTACGGCATATAAATGACCGCATTTTTATTTATTTAATAATCTACATATATTTACCTTTAATTTTGATTATTAATAACTTTTAAATTGTAAAAAGTGATAAAAATTGCTTTGTTAATTTTTATTATTAAACATAATATACATAATTTTTTGTAAAAATAATAAATGTACTTTTTAAAACTAAAGACTAAGAAAAAGTAAATATGTGTATATATACCCACAGACACATACATCCGCACATATAAAACCAATTGCTATCTTATAAAATTTGGAGAGAGAGGAAATGAGATTTTATCGTTTTGCGAAATTTATTTACAGAAGTTGTTTTCAGTTGGTCATCTATATTATTGTAGATCGAGATTGCGTTATATACAAATGACTGTACTTTTTGAGTTTAAATACAAATCTGCAACAGCTACTTTGCATATTTTGCAAACGATATTGCGTAATCTTATCAAGACATGGAAAGTATACTATATTGCAATAATTTAAAATGGGCACAAGATTTTCACACAATTTTTTTCTTACTATAAAATTTAAAATACTTATATTAAAATATAACATTTTCAATGAGTAATATGCTTTTTTCAATAAAACTGCCATGTGCTCCGTGAAACGCATCTAATAGTTAAAAATAAGACCTAAATTTTTTGCTTCATTTAGATTGGGTAGAAGTATTGCCCATTGATAGCGATCTTTAGATTTGCCTTCGTGTATTCCCGTGTTTTATTAGAAGTAAAGCACAATACTGCACTTTTGGTGGCATTTAGTTTAATACTGTTTTGATTAGCATAATTATAAATAGAGTCTAAGTCCGAATTAATTAAATCACGAATATTTATTGTGTTTTCAGAAGGAAATTTATAAAACAATTGAGTATCATCCGCATAACATTGGACTTTACCATAATTGATATTGTTATGAATTTGTTAATTTTAATTTTTTTTTTTTAATATACACATTTATTAATTGACAAACTCTACGTACATAAATTATTATAATGTAAAAGGTTAAGTTGAGTAGCTATTAAGCTAGACTTCGCCTTAATTTAGAAATATGATGTAAATTTAATTATAAATAAACCCATTTTATTATTAGTATTATTATTATTATTATTAATTGTATGTTTACTACAAAATGTAAATATATTAGAATCATATATTAAAAAGTACATTTATTATTTTTACAAAAAATTATTTATAATATGTTTATTAATTAAAATTAACAAAGCAATTTTTGTCAATTTTTACAATTTAAAAGTTATTAACAATCAAAATTAAAAGTAAATATATTTAGATTATCAAATAAATAAAAATGCGGTCATTTATACGCCGTACCAATACCGTTACAATAGAAGGCATAGAAATCAGGATCATACTTTTTTGTTTGTTTAATAATTCAAACGTGGTTGAGGAATGAAATTAATTATTAATTATTTTACTTATTGTTTGTAGCATACATTGATATTACAAAATTAAATTAATTGTAATAAATAATAACAAATTTTTGACAATAATTAAAAAGCATACAACGAAAAAAGGCATTTTTTCAAAATTTTCGATTTTCCGGCAATTTTTTCCATTGCACTATATATATTTTTATTTATTGAAAGTAGACATAAAAACAAAAAAAATGAGCCCTGTCCGAACTCTTTTGGACAAGTACTTTTATGAGGAATCGCAGTTGAAAATTTCACTTTTTTTTTTTAAATTGAATTAAACAACAACCGTTAAATATTTTGCTTCAAAAAAATAATGCTTATGTGGGACACCAAAAGGTATACTTTTACCAAGTTTGAGCTAAATCGAATTATTTTTGTGGAAGAAAAAAATTAAAAACCGAAAAGGAGTTTTTTTGCGTGTATCTCGAAAAATTTTAAGGTTAGGATAAAAATGCTTTAATCACAAGTTGTAGATTTCTTTATTACCTGTAACTTTTATAATCAACTTTTTTCGACAGGATGCGTAATTAACCCAGAAATTGCAAAAAACCGTTTTTCACCCCTAAAAACCCACCCCAGATAACCGCAGGTGGTTCGGATTATTTTTCCTTCTTTAGTTGTGATATGTTCTAAAATATTCTGCTATCAGTTTGCTGTAACGAACAAAAATTTTTTTCATCCTAAAAAATAAAATTTTACAATGAAAGTTTCTTGGAGGGGTAATTACCCTATTAAAAATTTTTTTCTTCCCAAAATTAACAAAAATCATAACATTTTAAAACAAAAGTTGATGATTTACAGAATCTTGGGGAGGGTAATTACCCCCCCCCCATAAATCCGCGCCTAATTTCGGAGGATTTTATTCATTATTTGCAGTCGTTCAAAACAGGCATGGACAACGCAACGTCGCAAATTATGGTACGCATTATTATACCTATTTAATGTAATCGAATGGGTACATTACAACCGGGTAAAAATCATGTAGAATTGATCAGGCTAATCAGAAAAAATATCCACATGGAAAAATGTCAGTGGCGTACCAGTTTTTTGGTAAAAAATATAAGATAATATAATGTTTTCAGGGAAGCCACTGGTGGAGCGATAAAATAACTTTTCTAACCAAAATTGAAAATGATATCTAAAATACTTTCTGAGATATTAAAAAATAACGAAAAAAAAAAAAAAAAAATTCAACACACCCTGTAGCAAAAAATTTAAGCCGTTGCGGACATAAGTTCATCTGAACTTTTCTTCATAATATGACCTAAGGAATCACTCCCTGAAATATTAGCACGTCATTAAGGAACACCCTGTATGTCATTATTGCAATGACGTTAGCTGCTCTAATTATCCAGAGATCTTCTTAGATGACGTAGAGGAAATCAAGAAAATTAACGTCAACGACAGTTTGTCTGAATGCAGGATCGTCCTCTGCATTTAAAAGAGAGATTTTAGGTAACGAATCCTCATTTATCATTTGCGATAATATAGCCCTCAGATCTACTGCCTTGCGAGCGAGAAGATGGGTTTTATTTAATACTTGGCACACCAGCGACACAGAAAATCTAACTGATTTTAGAAACTTTGTAAGCTCTAATGAATAATAATATATTCAAGACTATTAAAATATGACATTCTTTAATCACCTGATCATACAACATATCTTTAATATCTATTTAATTATATTTTAACTTATGTGTAATGTACTCCTTTAATATATTATTATGTTATTAATAAATTTGGTGAATATAAAACTATTTTGATATGCTCTATTTGTACTTATATTTTTGTGTTATTAAAAATTAAAATGTTGAATTATTTATTTGTTAGAAGTTATTTTAATAAGATAATAATAATTAAATTTTGAAAAGATAACCCGGGGCGCCAATATCTTTCGATATACCTAATTTAAAAGCATGAGTAAACTCTGCATAGCCTGCAACCAGTTATCTCAATCTCAGGAGCAGTTTCAGTTAATATGGGGTTTAAATAAAAATAATATTATTAATATATTATAAAATTATAGAGGAAATTTTACAAAATAAATACCTTAAATACTAATTGAAATTTTATTATTGTCTTTTGCTCGAGACTTGTTTACTTGAATATAATTAATTTAGTAAGCTTACTTTTTTTCGTAGTTATAATTCAGTGTCTTCTCTTTATTCTCTTGATCTGTGACGTTGATTCCAATTTCCAGTGTTAATTCCTATTCAGAATACATACAATTCTTATTTAGTGGAAGTAATGAGTCGGGATTTTTCATAAAAAGTGCAAAATTGTGCTAAAGTTATGAAACCTATTCCTACCCCCTCCCGTTTTCGAAGGTGCTGAACACGAATAAAGGGTGAAAAAGTTTTTAGTCATGCGCACCCCCTGAAATGGCCAAAAACCACCTCTTCTTGCTTATTTCTCATATAACAGCTTGGCAACGACTATTTTTGCTTCCACATCCAGTGGAACTATAGTAACGACAAAACAATTTTTGAAAATTTTTATTGTTCAAATAGGCTTAGAATGTCATGATTTTAAGTTTGAGCGAAAAAGAAATTTCCGTCTGTCTGTCTAACTTTTTTTGTGCGCACGATTACTCTGGAATCGTTTAAGGTATTGACTTGAAATTTGGTACACGTATGTACTTTAACGGGATCTGGAACTAGATTATATTGTCATCTTATTCTGTCGTAGGGTTGGGGGGGTAAATTGGGATAAATGGTGGGTAAATAGGTAAATCAAGCAAGTAAGAGTCCATAAAATTGGTATTTAGTATGTACAAGAGAAGCTCAGGTCTCAAAAAATTTTTTGGCATTAGCCACCCCCATTACCACCCCCACAAGTCACTTCATGCAAATACGTTTTTATATGGATATGAATGAATAATTACAACAATGAGGATATCACAATAATATATTTGGTGTTTAAGCAGAAAAATATAAGAAGTTTAATGTAGTTTAGTAAAAATATGTAAAGAACACTTTTTTTAATTACTAAAAAAATGTTTATGAAAACAATAGAAAGTAAAATTTAAGTGTTTTTCAAATTTTACACTAAAACTAAAATATACAAGAAAAAACAGTTGTTAAAGCAAGTTGTACGATGAAAATGAAGGGCGATAAAGCGGCTTTTAATTACGTAGTAAGAACACTTGAGCGAGCGCTTGAGTGCCCTGGCATGGTGTTGGTCAAGTTCAACTCCATATATTTTCAACAATTTATGTGATTAAAAAAAATAAAATATAATCAGAGAAGAGTTTAGAACGTTGGTAACAGTTCAGTATAAATATCACATCATTGTTTCTTCTTTTGATTATAAAAGGCTAAAATAGTCGTTCACAGAATATTAATAATATAATATTTGAAATAGTCTACTCCAAAAACCCATAAAATGATATACCACACGGTAGTGTGGTGATAGAGGAGGAGGCTGTTGCCAAGAAAATGTCGGATCCTTTGGTTCTTGTAAACACTAAATCACAATTTAATTTTTGTCCCCTTTAATAATAAGGTGACGTTATTTATTGCTTGCTCGCATGGTGTTTGGTCATCTCTCCCACTTCTCAACCTCTGGTGAATATGAAGTGTTTTTTCAGTAGATCTACCGTTTTTTGGGTTTTCTTCCCAGTTTTTAGTCCGACCTGCTAAATCTACAGTTTTTTTTTGCATATGGATCAATTATTTTATTAAGGTATTACCTGAACTTTTTAGTCCACCAAAAAAGGAAAAATGCCGCACCCACTTACTACGGGAGCCCGCCCTAAGTGCCCGTGCACCCCCCCTCCTATCCTTGGGGACAAGGTTTTTCATAAATATTAAAGTCTAAGGAACAATTTTGGACATGTCCCCAAAAAAAAATTGGCTGTACTTTCAAAATGGCGTCCGTTAAAAAAACAAAAATTTGCAAATATTGTTTTTGTCATTTAACACAAAAACTAAAAGAGATGGAGAAAAACTTTCTGCACAAAAAACAAAGTGCATAAAATATCCTACAATTTTGTTCCTATACGATATTTGGATAGGAGTTACCATTTTCCAGATAAATGATTCAGCTCTTAAAATAAAATATAAAATTCAATATAAAACGTAATACTACGGGAGTCGACCCTAAGTGTCCGTGCACCCCCAAATCCTTGGGGACAATGTTTTTCATAAAGATTAAAGCCTAAGGAATAATTTAAGACATGTCCCTAAAAAAAACTGGCTCTACTTTCAAAATGGCGTCCGTTTAAAAAAAATTGCAAATATTGTTTTTGTCATTTAACACGAAAATTAAAAAAGATGGAGAAAAACTTTCTGCACAAAAAACAGAGTGCATAAAATTTCCTACAATTTTGTTCCTATACAATATTTGGAGAGGAGTTACCATTTTCCAGATACCACTGTTGCCGTTTTCGAGACAAATGTCCGCAAATTATAATATTATTATTATTAACTTTTTTCAGTTTATTTTATTTTTTGTTATGTTAATAATATAAAGTTATATTATACGCCTTACAATAATTGTCACAGTTATTTCCTCTAAGTGATTTACCGATAAATGAATTTCCATGTTTTCTTAATTTTGGACTCATTGATCTGGAAAATGATAACTCCTATCAAAATATTGTATAGGAACAAAATTGTAGAAAATTTTATGCATGTTGTTTTTTGTGGAAAAAGTTTTTGTCCATCTTTTTTAGTTTTTGTGTTAAATGACAAAAACTACATTGACAACAGTTTTTTTTAACATATGGCCGCCATTTTGAAAGTACAGCCAGTTTGTTTTTTGGGGGACATGTCTTAAATTGTTCCTTAGACTTTAATCTTTATGAAAAACATTGTCCCCAAGGATCGGTGAGAGGGTGCACGTACACCTAGGGAGGGCTCCCCGACTAACTGAAATAATTGTAGATACATTCCTGACGATTTCTAAGTAGGTTTCGTAATAGTCGTTAGATGCCGCTAGCGCTATAACTACTTGTAAAATCCACACTCTAGTTTGGAAACCTATTACGATGATCATAGACGATGATTACGCAGTCTTGTTCGAACTCATTGTTTATGACCAGTGAAACCCAGGCCGATATACTGTTTTAATTCGAATATTTTTTATCGTTACTAGTCATAGTACACCTAAAAAAAAATATACGAAATATGAACAAAAGTTTATTGATTCGTGGCTAAATGACGAAAGATTTAGGTAGATGGTTAAAAAAGAGTGGGAAAGGTACAAACTCGTAACTTCCTTATTTTTTAAGCTACGACCATGTTCGGCACATCAAATTGTAGATATTTTTAAGGCCTTTAAATATGCATACAGAGTGATTTTAAAAAAATTTGTTTAAAAAATCATTACAAAAAAAAATAATTTCCTTGAATATTTTTTTCCCTCACCCTGTACATGAACTGTGTTAATGTTTTCTTATAAAGGTTTTAATTCGCTTCAATTTACATTATCACGTCATATTCGATATTCTCTTTCGTTTTAGAGAAAAAAATTAAAAACACTCCTTCCGATTCCAAACTGATTTTTTTTTTAAATAACTGAAAAAATGTAAATAATAATTTTATGCTTTATTTGTAAAAGGCATATCACAAACAATACTCAACGTAACAAAACAGCAACAAGAAACAAAAGAAATAAATATTTTAAAAACAAACTTTATTAAAATGTACCTACTAAATAATAGGAAATTGCAAAATTTTTATTAATTTTTTTTTTAATAACATAAATTGAAGCTAATTAAAAACTCTATAAGAAAATATTAACACAGTTCATGTACAGGGTGAGGGAAGAAAAAAACAATTTTTTCAAATTTTTTTTTTTAAATCACTCGGTATGCATATTTAAAGACCTTAAAAGTATAAATTGTAGATATTTTTAAGGCGAACATGGTCGTAGCTTAAAAAATAAGGAAGTCTGTGGAGTCTGGAAAAAAAAAAAAACAGTAGATTAACAGTTTCACTAAAATAAATTCCCAGTTTTCTACAGTTTTTTTTTGTTTATCTACAGTTTCCTCGTCTAACAGAGTTGGCAACAGTGATGAAATAGTTACCAGTTGAGATCAGAACGAGCAGTCAGTCTGCACCGCCCGACCATTATGACCAGATGTAACCAGCAGGATCCAGGATCAAGTAAGTTTGATAAGTAAACTAATCCGTTGTGGTGAACTATGCTAGCTCCGTTGACGTCACTTAATACTTATACTCACGGTGATTGGTCATTTCTCCCACTCTGTCCCCGTCCAGGCTAGGAGAGTTGGCAGTGGAAATCGAGACAGATAGTGAGTCCCGACTAGTGATGGGAATAATCGGATGATTCTAAGAATCGGAATATCAGTGCTCGGATGATTTCAATAATCGGAATATCATCCGATTATTTTGATTCCGGATACTAATTCTTAGCGATGTGCAATGTGCATAATCGGATGATTTTAGAATCGGAATAAAATCAGTGTTCGGATGGTTTCCAATTTCCATAATTGGAATATCATCCGATTACCTATAAGATTCCGGACACTAATTCTCTATTCTCACCGAGAAGCGTTCTAAATAAAATATTTTGAAGAATAAATATGTTAATTTCTTAATGATTGATTTATAGGATAAATGTTTATGAAAGTAAAATATCACTTAGGTATATAACTAATAATAATAAGACAAATAAAAAAACATGCTCCTAGTCATCGATAACACATGTAAGAAAAAAAGTTATTTAATCATTTTAATATTTATTTATATGTATGTATATATAAGATATATTGTTTGTTGTTTGCCCTGGTCTATCTATTATTGTGAATCGAACGAGCAACGATTTCGGAAACTGACAAGTGGTAAATAATCGGAATCTCGGCTTATTCCGAACTCGATATCGGAATGTCATGTTAGGTATATTGTCCTCACGAAGCATCGGTCGCTGACTGAGCAGTGAGCAGTAAAAATCATCCGGATGATAGTATTCGGATGATTTTCTAATAATCGGAATGTTCCGAGTATTTCAATAATCGGATACTTCTACAATTTTCATCCGGATAGTCCCATCACTAGTCCCGACCAACAGCCCGACCGTGGAAGACGTGATCCAGCAAGACTAGCAAGTAAGTTTTATAGAAGGAGTGGCCTACGTCGTGCAGGTATCCGTATTCCGAAATTATTCCAGCTTACGTCATCACTGATGCGCAGAAGGAATAGAGTCCCCCACTCTACCATTGGTAATGTGGAGTTGTAAGTAATCCGAGAAAATTGATAATTCATATTGTATATAATATTTAGTAAATAAAAATTAATTGTATTCCGAATTGTGCGTTTTACTGCTGTGTGTGTGAAGGAGTCTAATTTTCTCTATCTTGACCCACTGGACATTGCCGTTTCTCCACTGTAGTTACCCAAGCCACACTGTAACGGCTGTTTGAGAGTAGTGGCGTACCCTCACTTCAAAGGGGAATTGGCGTCCGAGCAACCGGTCTATAAGTACCGCTGTTGCTAGGTGCCAAAGTGAGGCATCTCGTCCAGCGCCAGCGTTGCCAGTGAATAAAAAAATAACGTACTGGTATCGAAATGAAAAAGGTACTGATTTTAAGTACTGATGTAACTAAAATTGATGAGCCAGGGGGAGGGGGGGGCTACAAATCCGAAAAAAAAAATTATTTTCGTTTTCCGAATAAATTGTTTAAAGTTATAAAGTAAGCCAGTAAAACTTCATACAAAAAATGTACTGACACAATGAAAGTAGCACTGATGTACTGATTGTGGTCAAAATGTACTGATTTCAGTACGAATGTACTGACACTAGCAACGCTGTTTCGGCCTCACCGGCAAATGTTACTTTTGGCATCTTAGCAACAGCGGTACTTACAGGTCGGTTGCCTGGGTGCCAGTTTCCTTTTCAAGTGGGGGAACGCCACTACTCTTAAACAACCGGTACTGTGGGATTAAAGTAACTACAGTGGAGAAACGGTAATGTCCAGTGGGTCAAAATAGGGAAAATTAAACTTTCACACACACAGCAGTAAAACGCACAAGTCGGATGATTAGACTTTTACCTCTATTTAGTAAATATTACATACAATGTGAATTACCAAGTTACTTGAGTTACTTACAACTTCAGGGCACGTCTGGCTTCGGTGGTCACGGTTGGTAATTCTATTCCTTCTGCGCATCGGTGATGATGTCGGCTGGACTTGTAAAAATTTCGGAATACGGATACTTGCACGTATTAGGGCACTTCTTCTATAAAACTTACTTGCTGGTCCTGCTGGAACACGTCTTCCGCGGTTGGGTGGTCGGTCGGGACTCTCTGCGTCTTGACTTCTACTGCCAGCTCTCTTAACTTGGGTGGAGGTAGAGTGAGAGAGATGAAAAAGCACAATGCGCGTAATTAATAAGTGGCTAGGTACGCCAAAAAAATGAGACTTTTGTTTCTTGTAGACTCACTAAATTACAATTGAATTCTTCTTCCTTCACTAAATCACAATTTTACATTTTTCCTCTTCGATAATGAGTTGGGGGTGGTACAGGCGGTTAGCTAATACCAAAAAACATTTTTGAGGCTTGTGGTTCTTGTGTATGCACTAAATCACAATTTTATATTTTATTCCCTTTAATAATGGTGTGGGGTGGCTAATGCCAAAAAAAATTGCGCCCTTGACTTCTCGTACTTACACTTAATCCCAATTTTATAGATTCTTACTTGTTTGCTATACCTATTTACCTAAATTTTCCCCCATTCAACGGAGTAAGATCGAAATATAATCTAGTTCCAAATTTCGTTATAGCACATGGGTGTACCAAATTTCAAGACAATATCATCAAGCGTTCCCTGAATTACTATGCATAGTAAAGAAATTACATACAGACCGACAGACAGATTTTTTCTTAAACTTAAAATCTCGACGTTTCATGGCATTCTAAGCTTATTTGAACAAAAAAAAAAATCAATTTTTTTTTACATATTGTTAACTTTCAATTCAGTTAAAAAGAAAAAAAAATCAAATTACAACAGGGTTTTTCTGACATTCATGCCGGGAGCCAGCTAAACATCCACAACATGGCAATCCAAGAGCTGGCCGGGGCGGGGCCAGATCAATTAAAAATAAATATGATGAAAAACGACCAAGCACCTTTCGCCTAAGGTGAACAAAAAATATAGTAAAGACGTGAACTTCCGAAAGGCGTTTACTAACAAACAAACAAAAAATGGGAAAGTACTGAAAATTTTTTGATTGCTGCTACAGGAAAAGATGACAAATTTTCATTTGTCGTCTTTTCCTTTTCCGGCTTAGAATAACTTACTATCGACCAGGAGCCCGCCGACCACTTCCAAAATGTTTGAATTATTGTTAATTTGAAGCAGTAGAGAACAGAAATGACCATGCCAGCCCTTTTTTGGGGCAGGGGCGTACGGCAGGCCCCCAAAGGTGTAAGAAATATGACTTGTAAAAGTAAAAAAAAAAGTCACAAATAAGTCATAGGTTTACGCATGGGGGTTGGAGGGATTTCTTAATTTACCCCCAAAAATCATGAATCCAGATTCCCATTCATTCTGGGCGGTACAAGGAAGCGCTACGCTGGCCCAAATTTGAAAAAAAAGGTCGGATAAAAATATGATAAGTTTATGAACGACAATCAGGAACCTGGTAAGTATGAACCTCCTGAGCGCGAAAAGACATTCGCCATCTTTGAAAAGTGATGCGAACGTCTTGCCTTTCACGATAGTAATTGACGGCGTATCGACTTATTTGTGACTTTTTTTTTTACTTTTACAAGTCATATTTCTTACACCTTTGGGGGCCTGCCGTACTCCCCTGCCCCCAAAAAAAGGGCTGGCATGGTAATTTCTGTGCTCTACTGCCCCAAATTAACAACAATTCACACATTTTGGGAGTAAACCTATGACACCCGATTAGTGGTCGGCGGACTCCTGGTCCACTAGGAGGAGAGTGACGAAGCAGAGCTTGAGTTTAAAAATTGAGATATATTTAAATTTTTGGTTCTATTAAAATTTTATGATAAGGATGAATAATTTAAAAAAATAAACACAAGAAACAAAAATAAGAAAGGGATAGGAAAGAAAGAGTGAAAGTTGTGATACTCTAACACGTTAGAGAAACAGAACGCTTTGGCTGCCGGAAAATGGACAACGCCTGCTATGGCAGTTTATGTTTATTCCAAAGTTATATGAATTAAGGCAGCTACCCATACGCCTGCCGCAGGGGCAATCTAGGATGTAGAAGTGGGGTTGACCCTTAATTGCCTCCTTGTGACGTGTGTAGGCAAGCAGTGGCAATTTCCTAGATTGTCTCCTTTGCTGGGCGGCAGACCGCGCCGGACCTTCCTAGCTTTCTTGACAACCACGGAAACAGCCAAGGCAATGCCGATCTTTTGATTTTTCGAAAGTGTTGGAGCCATCTTCACGGATTCAAGCGACACGTCTGACATTCACTGTAACACTGAACGGCAGGTACGTGTGTAGAGAAGCCTCCTAGATTGTCCCGTCCGCCCTGCAACCTAGATTGTCCCTGCGGCAGGCGTGTGAGTAGCTGCCTTTAATGCACTTTCAAGCGACAAACCAATTTTCGAGAATGTTATCGTTTTGCAGGCGTTGTTATAAGCATTTCAACTTAGAATTTGCTTGATGATGATATTGATGATAATGATTTAACTCCAAAATATTGTCCTATAGCTTCGTTAAAATATATGCATTATTATTTAAGTTATCGTCAACTACTGTTTAAAAATGGCAGACCTTAATTGATTTCATTTTTTGTTATTTAACTAATTAACAAAGAACTTCACATTTAATCCAAACCTTTTGTTACATTTATCGGAATGTTTACAAGTTCCAGAAAAAAAATGCAATTGTTAAGACAATTACCTACAACTAGTTTTACTCCACTACTAACAACGCCAAACAAAGGGTACTTAATGCAGAAAGGATTAATTAAAAACTGTAAACTGAATTGCACTCAGCTGAAAAAATGTGACGCGATAGATAAAATAATAACAATTAGAGATGCACTTCGATTAGTGGTGCTCTACGAGAGCAATGTTCTGAGTATGGCATCTGAGTATGGCCTGTAGCCAGGGAGCTAAGGGAGCTAAGTGACCTAAAAACGTGGTGACGAGTGTAAAGTTAATATTTTGATATTTTCCTGCATTTCTGATAACGATCAACGAAATGTTTATCTGCTTGAATACCTGTAGTCAGTGGCGTAGTGTGGTCTGAAGAGCGGGAGGCTGCATATTTGGAGACGCTACTTTTAAAAGAAATACCGTCGTAACATATGAAGTTTGAGATATTTTTTATGGTTTAATGGATAATAACAATTCATGAAATCGACTTTTGGCGGGGAACCTCCTGTCAGGTGCGTCACGAACACTGTCAAAAATCAGTGGAATTATGTCATCGTTACAAGGCTCATTTTTTTTCATGTGTACACATTTTATGTTTAGAATGAATAAAATAAGATCACCAGAAAGTGTGGGCCGTCAGGGGGCGCAGCCAGAAAGGTAATAATGATAATAATAATGATACATCTGAGGTACGGTAGGAAGTCAAGTTAGCCGAAAGTGTTAAATTCCTGTATATTTAAGAGCCTATGGTACTTTTGTTGACACTAGGAACTTTCTGGGGAGGCTATTTTATTGTTGAAGGAGCTTATATTTACGTTTTAAAAAGGAGCCAGAACTTGTAACAATGAGTTTAAAGTTCTGACACGAAATATGCGAAAAAAATCCATTTTCTTTGAAAATCCTAAAAAAATTTTTCTATGTTCAAAATATGTAAATAAACATGCTCAGCCTAAAAAAAGCTTGTAACGATCATGTTACATAACTCCGTTTTTTTCATCTTTGACCTTTCTGGCTGCACCCCTGGCGATCTTATTTTATTCACTCTAAACATAAAATGTGTAGACACAAAAAAATGAGCCTTGTAACGATGATATAATTTCACTGATTTTTTTATCTTAAATCATGGCCAACTCGACGCGACGGGCTGACATATGCCAGAAGTCTGTTTTGTCGTTATTTAAGTTCGACAGAATTAATCAATGCATAGAAAATGTTTGTAAATGTTTCCGAAAAGCCACGTAGCATCCGCACCATAACATGCACGAACATGTGTATAGAGATAATTTACTACCTATTTAATTTAAATCATAGTGAACGTCAAACATTTTTTTTAACAACTTTTAAAGTTAAAAATAAAGTGTTTCAATATTTCGTAACAGCTGTACACGAAAGGGCGCCAAGTTTATAGGGACGGATGGGGCGAGTGCTTCCCGGGCTCCCGTGAGGCTACACAGTAGTGTAGCAGTAGCTTGTAGTCATTTTGGAGACGGCGAACCGCCGCGGTCGTTAAGAAGCAGAATTGTCACCGTTTTAAAGTGATAAAGGTGATATTTCATTGTGCGCATAGGCCTGTCCAACCCGCTATCAAATGGCAATAGCCGCTGGGGTATAAACATATTTGTTCTGTCTCATGTTTGTATACCGTGTAAATTCATTTTTCAATTCTGCTAGATAATTAAATAGGTACGCATTTTCTAATGGGGAATTTCAGGTCAGTCTAAATATTTAAAAACAAGTATTAATATGAAAATATAATATATTCAGAACTTACCAGTAATATTTTAAACAATTATTTTCCGTTCGTTGTATTTTTTAAAGCCCCATAAGTTTTGGTCCCAAAAAATCACTAAACATTTTGTGACGTAGACAAACGTACTAGAAAATTTCTTTGGTTTACCGGTGACAGTTGCAAATACTGCGTAATTGTACCTACTTTCATGTTATTTTCTGCCATAGACTGACACTTGTCGCTGTCAAAAAGCTTATAAATAACCTGTAAAATTCAGATGACAATTAAGAATTTTAGGTTATCTTCTTCTTCTCCTCAACTCCTTGCCCAGGGTAGGTATCCTTTTTATAGTAAGCCTATAATTTTCTAACTACGTTTACATACGTCATAAATTTTTAGGGGAAAATATATAACTAAACTTTAACATTTTTTTTCACGTTTATATTGTTTTAAATAAAAAAATACGTGTCTCTTCTTTTAATCTAAAGAACTCATTTTTGAATTAAAAAGAAATTGCCGAAATTCCCCATTATTTAGTTATACAAAACTGCTTGTTTGTTATCCAAATATGAGAAATGACATTGTTTAAATTGCGGCGGCCATTGAATGTCATGGTCAAGTGAATATTTTACTGATGATTATCTAGTTAATATTTTTGTATGTTTCCTTTGTTTTTACTTGACGATTTCAACTATCTACTTGTAAGTTTAAAGAAATAAATGTATCAGTATTATTATTTTTACTGTTGATATTACCATAGAAAAATTCGTATTTTAAATGGTTTCTTTTTTTTGGTATAATTTTGATGCATTCTAATAATTTTTATTAACGAACAAAATTTTGATGAAAAAATGCATTTACAAAAAAAAAAACATATATTTCCGTTTCATTGGCGACTTCGGCGGAGCACCGCCGCCAAATGACTGGCCCAGTGGCGAGGATATATATTTTATACATTTTTGCTGAAAATATAAAGCTAAAAAGCCACCAAGCACCCAGGCTACCGTAACCTATAGCATTTCAAAAGTGGGTCATCAAAATACGAGTACACATTTGATGAGTGTTGCAACTTCATCGTATAACTTAAAACTTGAGGGTTCGGAAACTGCATTTCAGACTAAGAGAATAACTTCATTTACACAACTAGAGATGAATTAAGCAGTCATCACCAGTAAGACAAAATGAGTTCCTGAATTAAACTTAAATGTAGCTGGAAATATTTCAAACGCAATGACTGCAAGAAATAATGATGAAATATAATCAGTGATGTAGATAAAATACGGACTCGGAACGAAAGCTTGAATACATTATAGTATTTTTATAGTATTTCAAGTAACATAAATAAAGATTGTAGTTTGACTAGGTAGACAATGTATTAGAAAGTCAAAATGTAACTTATGCACATAAATAAAATGAAGAGCAGTATTTTTCTTATTCACAACGTCATGACAGACATTTTGCGTTCCGTACAAAATTCTTGTTGCCTCCTTTGCCGTGTGTACGTCTGACAGCATCACGACATCGAGCGCGGTTGCTTGTTAAGCGAATGGTCTTATCGAAGCTTTTTCCCATCAATTTCTTGGTGACATCAAGCAAACGTCTTGAGGGTGTCCTCTGCATTTCTTATTATCTGGTTTCCCCTGAACTATCAATCGATCTAAATATTTTATTTTTCTCCTGTTGATGTGGCCAAGAAATGAGAGGATTCGGGAAACTACAATGCTTCAAAGATACAGATGTGTAATTAGTTTCACTCCATTAAAAAAGGGGAATAACCAATCAAACAAAACACCTATATAACTTTTTCTTCTAGGGGCACTTTGAAAAAAAAAACTGAACTAGGAAAATATTTGAGTTACCTATGATTAGTGCTATGATTAGTTTGAGAAACTTTACTTTCTGTGGGTTAATGGACGAGAAACATATGCGAATTTACATTTCCATACTTGGCACAACAAATTGTGCTAAAGCCAAAGTGCCGCTAAGACAAAATAATTAGGCCGGCCAGTGTGGAGGTATTATACGACATGGAAGCAAAAACAAAAGTCGGAAAACTTTAAGCTTTTTTATAATTAGCTAATAAATTCCTACACATAAAAGACGGTCGGCAATATTCTAATAGGTCGGCTGACTTATCTGGTGTTTTTACATTGTTTATATCTTATTTTCGATGCAATGGCCATTAAAAAAAGGGAGATATAGGTGGCCAAAAGAATTGAGCCAAGTTCAATAACTTGGCTCAGTTCGACAGTAGTTACTGACTGAGTCAATATTATAGGTGCTATTGGTGTAGAACCTTCCAGAATTGACCTAGGTCGAAGTCAAAATAAAAATTCGACTTAGGCAAAAATTTCATTTAAGGACATTTTCAAGAGTCTGATAGACTTCAGAGCCACAAACTAGTCCAAAAGGACCGCTATGAGTTCGATCAGACATTAGGCACAACCGGGTAAAAATTCGAAGAAACACCGAATTTTTACTCAGAAAATATATTTTTGTTCAGGATATGAGAGTGAAAGTATATGGTGGACATGGAAAAAAGAATCACATACTTTTTAAAAGTTACGCCAAAGTTGTACTCTGAAAATTATTTTTTTTTAAAGTACGCCAAAAATGCACAATATTCATAATATTTTCAACATTAATTCCTCCTCCGAACACATTGATCATGGAGGTAGAGTCATTATATACCCTATTCTAAAGACTGAATATAAAATTTTAACAAGGCAACGTATCAAAAAGGCGAAACCGATGAATTTGGCAAAACGGCATAGCGCCTATAAGCAAAAATTGACAAAAAATCAATGAAAATGCACAAGGCCGGTTTCTCGCATAAAACACGTTTGGATTTACCCAGCGACCCATAATTTGGTCGAGTGCGTTGGGTGGTCAATACAAAGCTTTCCAAATAATAAAGTTAAAGAGAAAACCGCCTTGTGCACAAGGACTCAAAAATCCATTTTGCCTAAAAGTCGTTCGGAGGCGACTCGCTGTCATTTTTCCTATATTGAACCCGCATGGGGACAAGTACGTCGTAAGACTGGCCGAAAGTGGTATTCTTTGAACTAATTGCATTTTATTGATGTAAGGACTTGTTGCTAGTCTCAATCCTTGGAGTTTTCGTTTGGAAGACCTAAACAACTGAGTTAATCGGGATCTCATGATTCCCTAATAATCCATTGCAATTAGTGAAAAATGAGCCGCATCTTCAGACCAATTCATACAAAAGCAAATGTTGGTTTTCCAGGTAGGATCTGGTGTCCTTAATAAGGTCTCAAAAGTCCCCGAAGTGGGAGTGTAAGGATAAAATTTGGCAACGCTGTAAAGGTGCTCGGGAACGAATTTTTCGAAATATCTCAGTTTTCATTGCCTCTACGACAAAAATACATCAGACCAAAAAGAAAGCTATGGAAATTCTCTATAAAAAAGATAGAGGGTCTTTTTTTCGTATAAGCAATAGTTTTCTTGAACAATTCCAGTAAGTCATACCTAAAATCAAAAAATTTAGCAGTTTTTATTGCACGGAGGGTTAAAACATAAAAAAAAATCCGAAACGACTTTTTCTCTGTTAAAAGTTCAGATAAATATTTCTGTGGAACATCTACTGATATGATAATTGAACAATTTCTTATGAAATCGTCGAAATCAAAAGAAGGTTTTACTCGTGGAAGAAGTACAGATGAAAGTGTCGTGAATAAATCGGTTTTTGGACTATTGACTGCAAGTAACATCAGCGAAGGACTCGGCAACTTTTGTGGGCTTTCTTTTCACTCTGGGGAACAGCATGTTGACGCAAGGGAATCTCGCATAAAGAGAGATACCGAGGATATTCATAAAGTGTCAGATTGGTTCAATTCTCATAATCCCTTCCTAATTGTGCCAAAAATTATGTCGATTGCAACAACATTGGTGATGGAAAAATAACATGTCATGATGCTCATAGGATTGAAACTGCTGCAATGGAGAAAAAAAATGGCAACAGTTTCTGTGATATTAAATTCTCACGTGCAGATAGAGTGCTTCCACTATTAACTGTCAATAGCAATGTTAAACTCCATGATACCACAATGCCCATTGATCCATTATTGTTGTTTCAAAGGATTACTGTCATGAAGAGAAAAATAAGTTTGACAGTCAGTGTTCTGGTCGCCTTACGGGAGCTTGATAGGGATTTTTTTATTTCTCCAGAAATCTTCGATAGGGATTTTTGATGCCAAAATAGCAGAACCCAAAAGACGTCAGACCACTTATTACTGTATAAACAGATCATAATCACGTCAAATTCCAATCCCGTCGGAGAGAAATCTTCGATAGGGATTTTTTTTAATGCAAAAATCGCAATAATGCATAGACGTAAAAACCCTTATTGTCAGTGAATAATTGAAATCACGTCCTGAGAGAGCGTCGTTGATGATCTGAGGTAGTGCAGCCTTAACCCATTACTCGTCTATCGAAGTATATCTTATCTCGAACCCGCTTGGGAGTGAAAGAACGGGGCAGAACGCGGCTGGCGCCCTTCTAAATATAAATTGGTGTCGCGTCACCTAGATGCTTGGTAGTGTGTTCTTCTACACTATCAGGCCAGAACTTTTCAACCAATTTTATTAACATTTCTTTTTATTTTCTTTCTCCAAAACTAAGTGCTTTATATAAAATTTTTGTTTTTACGGTGGCTCCCCACTTCCAGTTTTTTAATGACATGAAACTAACTACATCCTGTATATAAAATATTACGTGTTATATGCAGAAAAAGCATACATGATACTTAAAAGAAATCAAATTTATTAATAATTTAAATATAGTAATAGACTTTTTTTCTTTATTTAAGTAAAAAACTTACAGCTATAGAAAAAATACAAATCAGTTGTTGAAGAAACTTTTTTAAACAATTCCTCCCACATTTTTAACTTTTTTAATAAGTTAAAAGGTACTTAGCATAATAATTAGGCCTTCTCGGGCCCTTTTTACCTACTAAATTTACATTGCACTCACATCACATCACATCACATTTACATAAAGTTTATTTCAGAGATGTAAGAAATATAAAAACTGGCAAAACGGTATTGCTAGTCGGGAAGGAAGGAGGCAATATAATTTCACTTATATCAAGTAAAGATAATCAACGTAAGTGCAGCTTCTTAATACAACTTCGTATCTTCCTATGTTCATAATATGTTTAAGCTCATTGTACTCTATAGTTTCTTAATTGCAATAACTATTATTGAAGTCATATCTAAGCAATACAAAAAGAAATGTAGATTTCTCTGGTATATTCACATTCCACTGTATGTAAATAATTGTTCATAGAACTTTAATATAATATTTGAAATCATCTACCCCAAAAGCCCATAAAACCATATGCCACATCGGTAGAGGGGGTTAATAGTGGCGATGGCTGAAATGAGGCCTTTGGTCCCTGTATACGTATTAAATCACTATTTTATTTTTTGCCCCCTATAATAATGAGGGAGGAGTGGCCGATGCCGAAAAATTCAAATTCAAAAATTCAAATTCAAAAATTAAAATTTAAAGATTCAAATTCAAAAATTCAAAATTCAACAATTCAAATTGAAATTCAAAAATTCAAGTTCAAAAATTCAAATTCAAAAATTCAAATTCAAAAATTCAAATTCAAAAATTCAAATTCAAAAATTCAAATTCAAAAATTCAAATTCAAAAATTCAAAAATTCAAATTCAAATTCAAATTCAAAAATTCAAATTCAAAAATTCAAATACAAAAATTCAAATTCAAAAATTCAAATTCAAAAATTCAAATTCAAAAATTCAAATTCAAAAATTCAAATTCAAAAATTCAAATTCAAAAATTCAAATTCAAAAATTCAAATTCAAAAATTCAAATTCAAAAATTCAAATTCAAAAATTCAAATTCAAAAATTCAAAAATTCAAATTCAAAAATTCAAATTCAAAAATTCAAATTCAAAAATTCAAATTCAAAAATTCAAATTCAAAAATTCAAATTCAAAAATTCAAATTCAAAAATTCAAATTCAAAAATTCAAATTCAAAAATTCAAATTCAAAAATTCAAATTCAAAAATTCAAATTCAAAAATTCAAATTCAAAAATTCAAATTCAAAAATTCAAATTCAAAAATTCAAATTCAAAAATTCAAATTCAAAAATTCAAATTCAAAAATTCAAATTCAAAAATTCAAATTCAAAAATTCAAATTCAAAAATTCAAATTCAAAAATTCAAATTCAAAAATTCAAATTCAAAAATTCAAATTCAAAAATTCAAATTCAAAAATTCAAATTCAAAAATTCAAATTCAAAAATTCAAATTCAAAAATTCAAATTCAAAAATTCAAATTCAAAAATTCAAATTCAAAAATTCAAATTCAAAAATTCAAATTCAAAAATTCAAATTCAAAAATTCAAATTCAAAAATTCAAATTCAAAAATTCAAATTCAAAAATTCAAATTCAAAAATTCAAATTCAAATTCAAAAATTCAAATTCAAAAATTCAAATTCAAAAATTCAAATTCAAAAATTCAAATTCAAAAATTCAAATTCAAAAATTCAAATTCAAAAATTCAAATTCAAAAATTCAAATTCAAAAATTCAAATTCAAAAATTCAAATTCAAAAATTCAAATTCAAAAATTCAAATTCAAAAATTCAAATTCAAAAATTCAAATTCAAAAATTCAAATTCAAAAATTCAAATTCAAAAATTCAAATTCAAAAATTCAAATTCAAAAATTCAAATTCAAAAATTCAAATTCAAAAATTCAAATTCAAAAATTCAAATTCAAAAATTCAAATTCAAAAATTCAAATTCAAAAATTCAAATTCAAAAATTCAAATTCAAAAATTCAAATTCAAAAATTCAAATTCAAAAATTCAAAAATTCAATTTCAAATTCAAAAATTCAAATTCAAAAATTCAAATTCAAAAATTCAAATTCAAAAATTCAAATTCAAAAATTCAAATTCAAAAATTCAAATTCAAAAATTCAAATTCAAAAATTCAAATTCAAAAATTCAAATTCAAAAATTCAAATTCAAAAATTCAAATTCAAATTCAAATTCAAAAATTCAAATTCAAAAATTCAAATTCAAAAATTCAAATTCAAAAATTCAAATTCAAAAATTCAAATTCAAATTCGAAAATTCAAATTCAAAAATTCAAAGCGGTACTAACGCCATTTTTGTCGAAATCTATACATTTCCTTACATATATAGTGTGACTCACTTAAAATGATGACACATATCTTTTTTTATTTTGTTTCCGATTTGAATCAAATTTTAGTCAAGTATAGAACGACTTAGGATCTATGACCAGAAAAACATTCGCCTGCTACAAAGGTAAAGCCACTTGTGGTAGCAAAATATGCGGAAAAAATAAAAACATTTTGAATGTTAAAAATTTGCTCAAAAATTTTTTTCAGAATTTTTTATCAACTTTTAGGTTAAGTAAAATATATACAGTGTGTTTTACTTGAAATGGTAACATTCCAATAACTTTTTTATATTTTTTTTCTGATTTGAATCAAATTTTACTTAAGTATAGAACAAATTATGATCTGCTTATGACCAGAAAAACATTCGTCTCCTACAAATACCTTAGCCACCTGCGGTACCAAAATATGTGGAGAAAATCAAAAAATCATATTATGCATTTTTTTATCTAATATTTTGTTAATGAAACTTGTTCAGAATTGTCCAAAAACCTTATGCCCAAAATTTAATCAAAATAAGAAAATTGAAAAATTAAAATTTTAAAAATATAAAAATAATTATTTTAAAAAAACTGTAAATTGCTTGACAACTACCTGACAGCTTGGGTTTAATTTCAAACAAAATTATCATAGTACAGTTTTCTAAACAGAAAAAACCCATTAAAATGATATTTTCGGACTTGGACATTATTTTAATTAAAATTTGTATATTTTTTCGTTTTGATTAAATTTTGCACCCAAGGTCTTTGGACAATTCTGAAAAAGTTTTATTAACAGAATTTTCCGATAAAAAAATGCCCAATATGATTTTTTAATTTTCTCCACATATTTTGGTACCACAGGTGGCTTTCCATTTGTAGGAGGCGAATGTTTTTCTGGCCATAAGTAGATCCTAATTTGTTCTATACTTTAGTAAAATTTAATTCAAATCGGAAAAAAAAAATAAAAAAGTTATTGGGGTGTTACCGTTTCAAGTAAAACACACTGTATATGTCATATTTTGCCATTCTTCGGTAGAATTGGCTGAAACTGTGCTATTTTGTAGTTAAAGTTAGTTTATCAAAAAATCCTATTGCACTGAGTCGATCCTATGAGTGGTTTTCGTTTCAGGAGTGCTTGAAGGTCCTAACAACGAGGTAACGGGTAATCTATGTACTTGTTTATGAATGGCTTCCAGCGTGTTGGTGTACATGCGTGCGTGTGTGTGATTATTTTTATAAAAAAATCTGCGCTTAGCGGTATCATGTTTCCTATGAGAGCGTTCTCATGGCCAACTAGAATGATCCCATTTTTTTTTTGTTTCATTTTCTGTATGTTTGTTTTTACTTTTTGTTGTTTTTTTAATATTTCTTTTGTTTCGAAATATTGAGAACATCCATTGGATTTTCAGGAACTAATGCTCTGTTTCCAGCATCATGTATCGTTCGAAGGAGAATCATTGATAACACTCTGGAAGCCATTCATAAACACGTACATAGATTACCCATTACCTCGATGTTAGGACCTTCAAGCACTCCTGAAGCGAAAACTACTCATAGGATCGACTCAGTGCAATAGGAACTTTTGATCGGCATGACTTTAACTACAAAATAGCAACGTTTCAGCCAATTCCACCAAAGCATGCCGAAATATGACATATACATTATATTTTACTTAACCTAAAAGTTAATAAAAATTTCTGAAAGAAATTCTTGAGCTGTATTGGACTTGAACAAAAATATTTCGACCCTTGCAATTTTTTGCTAAAATTAATAATTTAAGAGTAAAAAATCCTTGAATGTCTAAAATGACGCAAATTACCTAACTTTGACATGCTTATATCTCAAGAACTGTCCATAGGATCGGCTCGATGTGATGAGAACTCTTGATCAGCATGACATGAACTACAAAATAGCAAAGATTCAGCCGGTTCCACCGAAACACCATTTTCATCGGTTTTCTTCCGGGGTCCTTTGATTTCGGCAAAAAAACCAAGTTTCGTGATCGGACTAGTAACTTTGAACAACAATATCACATTTTGTATTAGTCATATAGAGTTCAATATTCATTTTCTTTTTCGATATAAAAATTTAAAAAAAAGTATTGTAATGTCGTTAGCAAAAAAAAATAGGACAACTATTTTTTTCTAATGTAAATCTGTCTCTACTTGCACACTTGCAATGAATTTTAACAAATAACTGACAATGTCACAAAAATTAAAGTTAGATGTACACAACTAGATTTTAGCAAAAATACGTTTTTTTGCGCATGACAGTACACTTTTTATGAAATATTACAGTCTTCGAGTTATAACACAAAAACGTGAAAAATATATCTGTTTTGCCATTTTTACATCTAGAATTGGTTTCTACAAATCTAGTATAGACTTCATTTACGTCGAGATATACCCGAAAATGTACAGAAATTCCAGTTTCTAACCATTTAATGTTTCATTCGATTTTAAGCCTACTTTATATAAATTTATTGCCAACCAGTTTGTTTGTTGTTATAATTATTATCCATTTAAATATAATCATGGAGATAAAACCACAATTACATCGAGACCCAATGGTAATCTCGGTATCGTGTAGGTGTGTCGAGTAATTATAAAGAAAAGACTATTAGTCATGTTCATAAAAGAATTTTTCCACCGCCCAAGCACAAGTTATTTTACAATTTGCGTAGGGTTGGTTGGAACAAAGACCTATGAAAACCGAAGTGGAACATTACTAATACATAGTTTTATCACAATCTCGAAAATACAAAAAGTATATGGAATGAAACAAGAGTAATGTTAATAAGATTAGGCTAGCAAGTCCCATAGCTAAAATTCGTGAAGAAAAATGTATACAAGGTGATTCAAAACGAAATGTGCATACTGTTATGCGAGTTTACTTAGATTGGAAGAGTTTTGCTCAACATTATTTAAAGTCATGTCTTTTAAACTACTTGCTAGAATTGGCTCACATTTTAGGGGTCTAGTCACTATTAATAGTCAATTTACATACCGGGTGTAACAGGATGATGGTACCCCCCCCCCTTTTCTCCTCTAATTTTGAAGAAAATTTATTGAAATTTGGGATATCTTATATATATATATATATATATATATATATATATATATATATATATATATATATATATATATATATATATATATATATATATTGTATTTGCCCGCTGAGTAGTTGTTTCCTTCAAATCCGATTTCATAAACAGTGAGTATAGCCCACTAAGGCTAGAGGTCGCCGCTCTTGGTACTTGCAAAAAAGCAAGTCGCTATACGTCAGTGACATTTGTCCGACGTATAGTAGCATCTGACCATATGAGAGTTTACCTCTCACCGTCACTTCATTTGATTCAGTTTGTATAAGACTAGTAAGTTGACTACTATCATTTGTCTGTTCCATAACCTATGGCATACTGATGAGAACATAACAAGTTCGAAACCGGTCTATGTCTGGTTAGGAACAGACAAATGATAGTTGGTTACTGATCACGATTTGAAGGTGTAATTCAATGCAGGTCGAGGTATTTGTCCGCTGAGTAGTTGTTTCCTTCAAATCCGATTTCATATATATATATATATATATATATATATATATATATATAATGAGTGACACTTTTTGACATACAACATGATTTTCCTTTCACTTCCGGTTTCGCCCGAAGTGACATTAACTATCGATTTTTAAATGGAATACCCTATATATTATTGCATTTTTGAATTCTGCATCATTTTCTGAATCCAACGATATCAAATAAGTGACATTTCAAACGTCAATATTTTTTATAATATAATTTTTAGTCTTCCATTTAAGTATGCCATGACGGTTCCGATTTATTCTAAATGACCCCTGTAACGCTAGAAAAAAAAACGAAATCCCGTCAAAAATACTAAATTACGTGATTTATGAGCAAATAAAGTTCACCAAAATGGTTTTTGGGGCAAAACTCAATTTTTTCAAATGGAACCATATTGGTACCGTGGTACCATTTATTAGTACTATAAATAAGGAATTATTCATATGTCGTATTAAAATGTGCGATAAATACAAAATTACAGCTAAAAAAAATAAGAAAATACAATTTTGTTTTAATTAAATTTTAAGAAGTAATTAAGGTGGCTTTGAAAACAATGAAATATTCAGCTTGTCAAACATTTGTTGGTTTACCGGTGTTTCTATTGTGTCTCTAAAATTGTTTAAAATTCTTGTTAATTGTGTTCAAAATGCCGCAAATTTATGCAAGAGATAAAAAAGTGGACTTGTTAATTATTTATGGGGAATGTAGAAAAAATGCCGTAGGCTAGACACCTTTATGCCGAACGATATCCTGATAGACAATGTCCAGCGAGAAATTATTTTAAACGTCTTGAAAATCAATTCCGAAGAGAGCCCAACAATGATCCCGAAGAAAATTTCATTCTTGACGAAGGAACGGAAATTAATGTTTTAGTTAGAATAGAAGTTGATAAGACTGTTTCTTTAAGGCAAATTGGGTTTGAATTGGAAATCAGTCATCAAGCAGTAAGCCGAATTTTGCAAAAATATCACTATAAATCTTTTAAATACCAATTGCACCAGCACTTGTACGAAAATGATTACGAACGTAGGATGGAATATTGCAATTGGGTTTTGCAGAATAACGTGCTCCAAACAATGATCTTTTGGGAATAATTTTATTTTTGGACGAGTCTAGAATTCCAAATTTGGGATTATTTAACCGACAAAATGCAAAATATTGGTCACAAGAAAATCAACATTTATTACGGGAGGGTAACTTTCAAGTGCGGTTCGGTTTCAATGTTTGGCTTGGCATAATTGAAGGGTACAGGCCAAAAAAGGTGAAGGTCCAAAAAATCGATTTTTAAGATAATTACGCTAAAACATAGACCTAGAGTTTCCGTATACCTAACTGTACAGAATAACTAAGATGGAAATCACGAGTTATAATGACTTTAAAATATGCCGTACAGGTGAAATTAGATGAAGGTGCATCAGATGTACAGAAGAAAGATGAGGGTTCAGCGCTATGTCGCAATTGCACCTGCACAGGTGCCTGTGTTTACGTTTTCAATATTCGATAACCAGTACATTCTTGTTAGTTGTTCATAGTAGTTCGAATTGTGGTTAATTTGTTTCTGAACAAAGCTTGCATTTATCCAATCTAATTACATACACAGCAGAAATACCACCCAAAAAAAGACAAACAGTAACATCAGCCAAAAAAAGAGACGAGAAATAAAACCAACCAAAAAAGGCAATCAGTAAATCCAGTAAAAGAAATACAGGGGACATCGGGTAAGACACTCCCTGCTGGCCAATTTATATTACCCGATTTAAAATACAGTAACAGAATTCCCATACATATTAAAAAATTCCAAAACCTGCAAGAACTCAAACGTTTTTGTAACGATCATGCTGCAGCGTATTTCGAGAACTTGCCTTTTGCAGCTAATGTATCGAAGGAAAAAACGAATAAGAAAGCCTCGAAGAAAGCTTAATGTTATGTTAATGAAATGCTATTTCATTTTATGTTTGCCTTGCGTAATTGTTTTGTTACTCACGACTTTGCTTTATAACATAAAGTAATATTCCAGTTTCGGTTTGGGTTATATTTTTTATATATATATTTTTTTCGTTATTATTACTATGGTACTTCAACTTAAAAGCTTCTAAAACATAATATATGATTATATTGTGAATAAATTAGAAATATTAAAGAAGTTAAGCAAGTCATTGCCTACTATTTCATAACATTACTATTTAGACCCATATCCTTTTTCCCCTGACCAAACGTGCATAACCTCTTTTTAAATTTATTCCGCACGCCTATGTTAAAGCAGTATAAATAATTAGTGGTTTATCTAGAAATAAACACACATAGTTTTCACTGACAATTTGACCAAAGTCGATAATATATATAGTTTAAAAAATATGGGGTTTTAAATTTTAAAATTCGTTTTTATCGAAACTAACATTTTGTGACATTCACCCTTTTTAGCCTGTACCCTTCAATTGGTAGTAGAATCAATGGTCCAATAATATTTGAAGGACCCTGACTGGTGCCAGATACTTGAGATAACCTGCAAAATGAGATTGAGGACATTTTAGATGATTGGATTTAGGACATAATTCATAATAATTTAATGATATTAATGGATTACCTTCAACGGAGATTCGGAGAAAACGTAATTTCAGTGAATGGTCCTGTGAAGTGGTCTCCAAGGTCACCTGATTTAACATTCCTTGATTTATTTGTTTGGAGTAATTTAAAAAATATTGTCTACGCAACCGCCGTTACAATCCCTGAAGACCTGAAGCTACGAGTAGGGCGCAATTAATAGCATAACGGCCCAGCAATTGGCGAACGTTCTTCGAGAGACAGCTATGCGAGTTCAGGAGTGCATTGACGTTAATGGACAGCATTTTGAACAATTGTAATGTTTTTGCTCATTTTTTATATTCCAAAGCCACCTTTTGTATAACAAGATAATTAGAACAAAATTGTCTTTTCTTATTTTCTTTTAGCTGTAATTTTATTTGTATTTATCGCACATTTTAATACGACATATGAATAAATTCCTTATTAATAGTACCACGGTACTAATATGGTTCCATTTGAAAAAATTGAGTTTTGCCCCAAAAACTATTTTGATGAACTTTATTTACTCATAAATCACGTAATTTAGTATTTTTTAGGGGATTTCGATTTTTCTAGCATTACACGGATCATTTAGAATAAATCGGAACCGTCATGGTACACTTAAATGGAAAACTAAAAATTATATTATAAAAAAACTGACGTATGAACTGTCACTTATTTGATATCGTTTGATTCAGAAAATTATGCAGAATTCAAAAATGCAATAATATACACGGTGTGTCATCTAAAAATCGAAAGTCAGTGTCACTTCCGGCGAAACCGGAAGTGAAAAAAAATCACTTGAAATGTAAAAAAGTGCCGCTTATTATTTATATAGGATATCCTAAATTTCAATCAATTATCTTTAAAACTAAATGAGAAATGATGATCCTGTTACACCCGGTAGATAACACAGGCACACAAAATAAAAAGAAGTGGTCTCTTCCTGGAACTCCATTGTGCGTCCACTATGTATTTTGACGTGCTGAACACGAATGAAGTGTCCGCTTAGTTCCATCACTGACATTTTTTTGTAAGTCACGAAAATACCTTAAAAAAACTTCATAATTTAGGTTATTTTCGGGATTTACTAAAAATTGGTGGGTGATGGAATTAACGGACACCTGATTTTTTTTCAGCACGTCAAAATAAATGGGGGTTGCCTAATGGAATCTTAGAAACAGACCATTTTTTTGTGTGTGTGCCTATGTAATATATGAATATCACCTAATCCTCCGCCATTTTCTAGAAAACCGTGTTATGCAAATATATTACACAGACACACAAAAAAAGTGAAAAGTGGGCGTAAAATTTCTTATAATATCATTTCGAACTTTTTCGTATTGTTTTGAGGAAGCACCCATTCAAGATTAGAAAAAAAATCTTTAACACACGTAAAAACCGGCTCGGTGGTACAGTGCTTAAGGCCTGGAATCTTATCTCGGACGCACAGTGCCTTAGAATCTAACGAACGCAAAATAAGTTGCTACGCCTGTTGACCAACTCTCCGCGATACATAACAATCGCGGAGTTGCAAATGACACGTGATTACATAGATGAAACTGCACAAAAATTCCTGACAAAAAAATAGCAAACTCACCACTGACAAGAGACCTAACAAACATAAGAAGACGCGGCAATGTCAGACATACACATAAATACCTAAACGAACGACTTCCAATCTACAATGAACCTCGACACGACTGACCACACTAATCCCCATAAAAAACACATTTCCATAAAAAACACCTCCCCTCCAAACCACCCTTCTTACATCTTCCCCTCCATCACCCCTTGACCCCCCTCTAAACCTCTATGCATCACTGAGTTCATGAAAATCTGTTTTTAAATGCTGACACTTTGAGTAGGGTTTTTACAGAACTTTTCCTTACATAACCCAAAAATAACACAAAACATAGCATTCCAACTAAAGCGACTTTATATTAAGTCTATGACAAACAAACAAAAAAAAAATAATAATAAAATAAAATATGATTGAACTAAATAACAAGATCGTCAATCAAAATACAAGACATGATCTGAAAATCTCCTGCCGACAACAGCTGGCCGTTGTGTCACTTCCACGTGCTTAGCCGCGTTTCTCTGACGCAACGTTAAAGAAATTGAAATAGATAATTGAAATGACATGTAAAACTATCTAAAGAAAATAAAAGTTTATTAATTTGATAATTTGTTGGGCTTGCGACCACGGGGTCCTGGGTACGAATCCTGGCTAGGGTATGGATATGTAGTGGCGTTTTTCACGTGTTGCCGAGACGCTAGCAGTGGGCTAGACTGCGGATGTGTGAAAGATAACACGGTCTAGTCGCTCTCCTCTCCTTAGTTCGAGTCTCAGCTGCGGCAGATGGCAATGTCGCAGGGAATGGGTGTTGTGATGTTGTCTATATGTGTCTGTCCGTCCGTTCGGATTCAATGGTAGAATAGCCTACGGCTAAACTCCGCCAGGACATTAATATAAATAAGGCTATAAAAAAAAACCTTTCAATAGTGTAACGGTACAATTTACTAACAGGAATTCCAATAATAAACAAAAATATTCGGAAAAGCACATATCTCAAAATTTGTAATACTTTGTATAATAGTATATATGGTCATATAAGTTCTAATTGAACCACTCTATCACCCTCCTAACATTGTCTATCCATGTCCAAAGTTGTTCCCTAATGAAATTTCTGAAGACTAGGCCGATAAGCACGAGGTACGGACACAAATATTATGCATGTCTCTAAATCAGTCTAAAATCCATTTGATAGAGCGAAGACGAGGATAAAATATGACCATTAAACAGAATGCGACGTTAAACCTCGCCCTTCACGAACCGACCTAAAATATGAGAACTGAAATATGAAATACGTCTATTTAATTGGAATCTGTATTCGTGAAACATCAGCAATTCATCACGCTGTTTAGTTGTCTCTCAAATACCTAGTTGAATAGGCTTATTTGTCTAAATATATGATAAAATTATGGAGGGTCCTCCTAGCAAAAAAGTAATAATGATGTATTTTCCAAAAAAATTCATTGCTATATAGGATTAGAAGAGATGGCATAACTACAATAGTGGCGCCAACATAAATTTTGAATGAATCTCTATTGTTATTTTGCTGCAGCAATTTTATCGTATGTAATATCACTAGTGCTTAAAATTTTATTGAAAATTTTTTCGAAAGCGTTGTTGCTTGGTAATATAAAGAGTGCAAATTTGCAGTTTATTATCTGATTAAATCCCGACCGCTTTAGCGGGAGGGATTTAATCTTTGATAATAAACTGCCAACTTGCACGAGTTATATTAACTAGGGGCAACTTAGCTTGAGAAAAAATTTTTAGATAAAATTTAAAGCACGTATTTGAGGAGAATATTTCACGAATAAATAATTCATTGTACATCTTCAATATTATGTTTTCTCATTAATTGCCTTCAGACGTTTTCTTGTCACTTTTTAGAATTTACTGACCTTTATTTTCAATTTCATCATTAATTTGATATACAGAAATATTTCCAAATCGACTCATATTGTCAAAACAGCAAATCTGAAACAAACGCAGTAGAAACAGCGGAGATTCGCTATATTTTAAAATAATCTAGTGACGTTTCTATGGCAACTAGTAAATAAAACGAGTTGAAACCTTAGATATTATAATGTATAGACTGGCTTCACACCTTTCAGACGTTTCTGAGGTGCAATATATGACGAGGAACGATAGAGAGAGCACTACATCTTTAATCCGCGAGCACTAGTTTTTTCCCGATGTCCCGCCTATTTATTACTATACACTCATGGTTCCGAGATTGACATAGAGGCGCCATCTAGCGCTACCGCTACTAGAGTTATATTCCATAATAATTGTTCATTGATTCATATTTACGTATTTAATCCTTATTTTTAACTTACGATGTTTACAAATTATGTTGAGGTTTGCTTCGTTAGGCAGAGTGAATTTTAAATACAACAAATTAAAATTTTGCACAGCTTTGATTCAACTAGTTACTTTTTTATAGATTACCGTATGTAAGTACCTAGGTACATTTTTAGTTTGTTTCAAGAGCGAATGTGTTTTCTTGACATTTATAATAAATGATTTGCTTAACTTTGTAACTACGTTATTGAGCTATTGAAAGCTGTGCTTGACTTGTTCCTGTATTATGAGCTAGGTATATTAAGTACAATCTTTGTATATTATTGTTACCTGATTGAAAAGTAGGCAAATTGAAATAGTTACAGATAGGCAAGGGTTATAGCCTATATATTTCAGACAAGCTTCCCTTTGGAACTGATGATTGTTTACTAATATGTGGTGTGTTTATGTTGGCTAGTACATAATACAATATTACAATTTACAAGGTAAGTTAACAATTAGTAATAAGCTAGAGAAGATATTTATAGATAAAATTTAAAAGCGCGAGTTGCCCTATTTGCCGAAAATATTTCACAACACAAAACGTCAAAAAATTACCGCAGTATTTGCCGCTGCAGCGACATAAAAAATTAGAGCGATAAATTTTGCATGTTGGTACTGTCAAAAGCCGATCTAGCTTGAATTAGCACTAATATTGACATTTGATTAGTGCAATGTTATGAAAGAACGGGCTCTCATTGGCTATAGCGTTAATGAGTGAAATAATCGTTTTAATTTGTTTTATGTCTAACAAGTGCTATGAGCAGTTTTGTATTAAAACGGTCCATGACTACTTGTAAAATGTTAATAATTTATTTTACTTATTATGTCTTGTCTCAAAAGTAAAAATACCAACTTGTTCGCAGTAAAATTTTGAATAAGACTAGGTCTATGAAAAAAATGATATCCTAATTTAAATAGTTTTCTTACATTTGTTTAAATTTTCAAAATTACAGTTACAAACAAATTCAAATACTTCTGTGGATTTTTTATCAAACCAAAAGCGGCAAACGAATTTTGAAAATAGATGAAAGATCTAACATTTTTCAAACAAATATTAAAAATCTACCTGCATTTGGTGCCGAGATACGTCAGTTCTTGCTTTTAGGTCACTTATAAATAAACTAAATGATATTTCATCTTGAAGATTTGGACTGGTTGTTCTCCAGTGCTTATATTTTTGTCTCTGCGATTTGAAAATAATACAAAATTACAATTTTTAAAATTACATCAACACAACGCACATTTTCAATTTTTCATAATGATTTTCTTCATTTTTGTCGCGAAAAGGGAAAACCGACTTAACCTGAACAACTATCCTTATGTCCATATGTACAGCCTTGTAAACCTTATAATATTACTGATACAATAAAAAAAAATCGCGATGAAATTTTGAATCCGAGATGTCCGCATCCTGGAACAAGAGGCGCTAGTCTTCTTACATACGGAGCTCTCTGACGACTAAGTCTGATTTGTAAAATCTATAATATAACGTTTAGACCTATTTTACGAGTTTCTGATCTCTAACATAATCGCTATAGATCCGATTTCCGGGCCACTATACACTATCTTATTATATTATAAAAATTATAACCGACTGAGATGCAAAATCTGGCGCATCTCGGCCACAAATGCAAGTAGATCATTATTTTTTTAACCTCCTCACAATAAAATTGTAAGAGGTTACTGAAATTGGTCAAAAATCGAAAATTGAGAAAACATCAAATCTTTACGTTTTGAGGTATACTTCTGTGCAATAAAATCTCTCTATTTTTCGCTATATTAAACCATTTTTTATTTATTTGTCAGTGTCAGTGTCATTCATATTTACGAAATGCCGAAATTAACTGAACATGAAAAAATTCTAATTCTCTCTAAAATTGAAGAGGGTTGGTCTATCAGAGCAGTTGCTAACCATTATCACTTAAATAAAAGTACCGTTATGAGTGTGAAGAAAAGGTGGGAGGAGGAACGTATCATAAAGAGAAAAGACGGTTCAGACCGAGAAGTTCAAATCTCGTTCAAGATGAAGCGCTCCTTGGCTATTTGAAGGAAAATCCGTTTCAAATAGCAGTAGACGCTGTGTCCATGAAAAATTTTCCAGCATCGAGGTCAACAGCTAGCCGAAGGATAGGAAAATCGGAATTAAAAAACTGTGTAAGTGCCAAGAAGACAATATTAACAGAAGAAAATAAGCAAGCCCGCATTCTGTTTTGTTTAAATTATGTCTATCGCCCGTTGGAGTTTTGGAACAATGTTGTGTTTACAGCCTTGTAATGACGAACATATTCGGGTGTACCGTCCTGCAAATACCAGGTTTTACGAACGCTACGTGTCTCCGCGGAACAGGTCCGGGCGATTTTCTGTTAATATATTTCCACTGGATGTGGAAGTAAAATTATCACAGTCAGACACGTGGCGAACAGCCATGCAGAAAACCGCTTTTTAATGTTTTGAACTTTCAGAATCTGGCCTTATCTCGGACACAATTTTTCAACGTCAATTTTTACATTTGTTATAAATCGAAATCATTAAATCATTAACATTTTTCCAAATACCTTACTTATATTTCACAATCAATGTCACTTTTTTATAACCTATATGATAATAAAAAAATCTAAATTCACATCACTTAATATTAGTAAAAACTGGATTACAAGTGTACAGGATTTTATTGCACAGAAGTGTACCAGGAACCCAAACAAGTGGTTTTTGAAAAATGTCTGTGTGTGCGTGTGTATGTATTAGCGGCGAAACTACTAAACGGATTTGGATGAAACGTTGCATGAGGGTTTCTTTAGTGCTCCAGAAGATATGAAAAGTTGTTTATTTCATGATTATTTACAATTTGTAATCGAACCATTGAAAAGCAGTAAAAATTCAGATTTCAATGATATACCTAGCACACTTGCACCCTTTCGGTTTGGTTTTTAATAACCAATTCAAATTCGATTTTTTTTCCATTTCCAACCTAAAAATTACTACGTGACGCAAGCTGTCAAACTTAAACCTTTTCGTTTCAAAAACCTTTTCCTCAACCAGTTTCAATCAAACCGGTCGTGGAAAAGGTCCTTGAAATGAAAAGGTTTAAATTTGACAGTCTGCGTCACTCAGTAATTTTTAGGTTGGAAATGGAAAAAGAATTTGAATTGGTTACTACACCCGGCTGCGTCGGGGTGCCAGACGTTTCATTCCGTGTCTAGTGTATTAAGAAGGGTATGCCTACTCATTATTATGACTGCTGAAATAACATAAGTAAATCCGTTGCTGGCTCTTAGTTTATTATGTCTTTTATATTTTAACCTCCCCACAAAATTGCGGGAGATTACTAAAATTGGTCCAATATCGAAAATTGATATAACATCAAATCTTTATGAACCCAAAGGGACCCAAAAAAGTGGTTTTTGAAAAATGTCTGTGTGTGTGTGTATGTGTGTTAGCACGATAGCGACGAAACTACTAAACGGATTTGGATAAAACTTTGCATGAGGGTTTCTTTAGTGCTCCAGAAGATCTGAAAAGGTTTTGGTTGAGATCGGATTACGTTTAGTGCCGTTTTGGCACAACAAGTTGTTTATTTTATGATTACTCAAAATTTGTAATCGAACCATTGAAAAGCAATAAAAGTTCCGATTTCAACGATATATCACACTTGAACTCTTTCGATTTGGTTTCCGTGAAAGAAAAAATTAAAAAACAAAGAAAGTTGAGATCGGATTACGTTTATAGAGTCGTTACGGCAGACAATTTAGTGCTCTTTTCGGCTTTAAAGATCCACCGGGTGGGGAGGTTCCAGGCGCTTCCAGTAGCTGCCGATTTTTTTAGAAAAATGTTAAATATTTCACCTATTTTCATAGTTTTGAAAATTATAAACAAATTTCAAATGAAGATATTTTTTTTTATTTCCATTTTAAAATATACGTAAAAACCTACATTTTGAAAAAAAATTGTCTTCCTACGAGTCGATGCACTTAAACAATAAGCGATGGAAATTTCGAAATTATTAATGGTTTTTAACCGTTTGGATAAATATTTTTCTCTAAAATTTGGCACGAAGCTTTAGTTCAATAAGGGGCATTGTTTCACCAACGGTCATTAAAATTGATGCATTATTACATTATATGTCTTGACTCCACTACAACTATACCCTGATTATTTTTCATATAATTAACATCTAAAATGTTAAATAACAAAACGCAACGAAATTAACAAGTGCATGCAGAAATAACATATTTTAAATGAAACATGTTATCAAGAAAACGAGACCGAAAAAAGAGCGCCTCATTTTTACAGTTTCTAGGCACGATCGCCTTCTTTTAACGGTAGGATAAATATGTAAGTAATTTCTTTATATTTTACGAAGAAAAGTAGGTACCTAAGGTATTTTATCTTTATATTTCTCTATTTGTTTATTTTCATTTCTACACATGAAATGCTTCCAGTGTGCACGATACCTTTTTATCGCGTTTTATTTTTCTAAGTGTCGTATATGCTTACACAGAAGTAGAGATGGGCGCGTGAGTCGGTTTTGACTCACGCTCACGACTTTAAACCTTTAGCTCACGCACACTCACGCACACTCACGCACACTCACGCACGACTGATATATGTTAAGGCAAACTCACGCACGCTCACGCTTTCTGATAGTTTACTCACGCATGCTCACGCACGCACACTCACGCTCAAGCACGCACGCACGCTCGCTCACGCACGAAGCTAGTTAACTTTTCCCCATGAATCATTCATGCGCTCCCGGCAGTCGCACGGCACGTGGTGCCCTGCTGCGCTGTGCCCTGGCCTGGCTGTTTGATTTGAATGTTGCGTCAATCATTCTGTCTCCTGTCCTTTTCCCTCCCTTCTCGCGCTCGTGTTCCGTCTTCCGTCTATCGCTTCGCTTCTTATTCTTGTCACGACACGACAGGTTGAAGTTTTAAAGCAGAGATGGGGCGTCATGTCACGGCGTGAATATTATCTCACGCACGCTCACGCACGGGATCTTTTGACTCACGCACACTCACGAAATCTTCCGTGATTTGGTACCTTAAATGTACACGCTCACGCCGTGACACGCCGTAAAATTCACGTCACGTGCCCATCTCTACACAGAAGTCTTCAATTTGTACTTTAGCAAATTATATTTACAGTTAATAACGGCACAGATGAGAGAAGGACCAGAAGCGACAGTTGATAATATACGCTAGATCAGCTATGTTTCTGATGATTTTATTGTTAACCTCTTAACAGTGGCGCAGCCAGAAAATTCATCTGGGGTGGGCCAATAGAACCGGCCTCCCCAGAGGATAACGAAAACTTTTCAGAAAATGGTTGAAAACAGATCCCTTTTTTGCGAATTAAGAGTTGAATTCATATTTAAAGTTGTGTAGGAGCAAATGTTAATCATCCACTGCTTTTCTCATAGCCTACTTTTAGGTTCTACATAACTTGAAATATTGATACACAAAAAATAATTTCTATGCAGTTTTAATTGAATGGTTCAAAATAAAATATTAATTTATTGAAAAAATGGGAAGTTTCAAAAAAATAATTTTATATTCCTGAAATTTGGTATAGAGGTATAAAATTTCATTCTAAATAACTTTTCTTAGTGGAATTTTTTCATATTTTGAAAAATAAAGGTACTTTATCAGTTGTGATTTTTACAATTTTGCTTATAAAACACACTGTAGAACACCAAATCAAGTCATTTTTGGTATACTTTAGTTTTACAACAAGCAAGACTCAATCCCCAAATACCATTCCAAAATTCCAAAATTTTTGGTCCATTACACCTCTTGTTACATCTATCCTGGGACACACTGTATACACCTGGAGGATTTTTTGAAAATCGCGTCGGAAGGTCGCGGAAACCGCGAATTCGCGATTAACTCAGTATTTATGGCTCAAACGGGAACAACACTTATAAAAGTTGTACATCTGTAAATTCTCTACCTTAAAGGTGCTATACATTTTTTTCGTACGCCTAACCGTTTTGGAGATATGACGCGGACTAAGTGAAAAATACAGCACCACATATTTCGCAATTATATTGCTTTCTATGTCTTAGAATGAATATTAAATATAGATTTTATTTACATTTATTTACAGTGAATAAGTCAAAAAATGCATTCGTTTCCGCACCACCGCTAGAGGTAGAATGCTCGGTGAGCTTTTCTTTACATGGTTCTCCAGGAGGCCTAATCCATGCCGGATCTTAAATCAATCAATATTTCCGACTCATTCGGTATCTGAAACGTTATCGTCCAATGACAAATCGTTGTCATTACTTTCATTCTGATAAGATTCTACGTCGTCCACTTCGTCATTCATAGTAATTATTGGTGCGGTATTTAAGCAGGAGTGACCGTGGCAATGACCACAAGCTGTTGAACAATTCAGTCCTACTTTCCTACAGCTACATTTTCCTGCACAACCCTTTCGCATAGTTGCAAAAAATTGAAATTAACAATACGTCTGGTGCTGGTGGTAACTGCGTTGGTACTGGTTGCAAAATATCATTCTTCCTAATCCAGCCAGACTACTCAGGATCGATGTCTTTTCCAAACCAGTTTGAACTTGATAATACACTCTACACAAATGCTGCTGAGCTGCTGAAGATGTTGGAGGAAGTGATGCATTTTTCACTTAGTCCGCGTCGTACCTCCAAAACGGTTAGGCATACGAAAAAAATGTATCGGATCTTTAAGGTAGAGAATTTACAGATGTACAACTTCTATAATAGGTGTTGTTCTCGTTTGAGCCATAAAAACTGAGTTAATCGCGAATCCGCGGTTTCCGCGACCTTTCGACGCGATTTTCAAGAAATCCACCATGTGTATTAGTCCAATTAAATAAGTCGGCAAATCAAAATTTTGAGGTAAATACTTGAATTTTTAATATAACTTACTTTGATGTATTAGAATACGATTAATGAAAAAAATTTTTTTCTGAACCCCCGGGAAGGGGTGAAAAAAAAAAAATAAAGTGTTTTTTCAAAATTACTCAAAATGTGTAAAAGCCAGTAAAAAAAGTTTTAAACAAAAATGAAGCATGAAATTTTATATAAAAAAGATCTCTGGACTTTTTTTGGTATTACTAAAATTAACGGAGTTAGGCTGGTTAGAAATTAAGCGATGATATGTACAACTTTAAAAAATCATAGCGTGCTGAGAAGTTAATGAATTTAAAAATTTTTTTTTCTATTTACTCAGAAAAATATAAACATTCGTTTCAGAGAAATGGATTTTTTTTTAAATTGTTAATAAAAAAGTTATAAAAATTTTAATTTTTTTATTTTCAATTAAAACCACTTTGAACGGTGAAACGAAATTTTTTTTATACCATTCTGTTCATTATTTAATATATTGAACATTTACTTTTGAAATTTTTTTTTACCTTTCATTTTCAAGAAGGTATGAATTTATTTACTTGCTTAGTTTTTTCCAAACGTAAGACACTGCTCTTGTGACGTCATGTTAACTGAAAAGAAATAAAGAATGCATACGACAAAGATAAAATTGTTTCGTAGCTGCTGCGTTGTCTACAAGACGCGCATGCGTCACATCTATAGGGTATCTGCACGTGACGTCACAGCTAACCTCAAAAATATGTGTTTCTTAAGATTTAAGAGTATTACGCAGCTATTATTAAAATTTCTGCCTGGTTCCCGTATTTTCAACTAAAATCTAGTTCAGTGTAATGTTTATGAAGTTCTAAACACTTTGTCCTAATAAAATAGGCCTCTTTTTGTAGGTTGAAAATCTAACCTGTAATTAACAGTCTATTTCTATTAATCATGAATATTGAAAAATTATTTTCGTGAATTTTTAAATATTTGCTTGGAGCCAGTACCGGCTCCAAGCTAAAAATGCGTACACAAACATTAAAAATGAGAATAAACTTGAAAAACTTAAAATTTAAGATTATGTTAGGTACATGATGCAGATGCAGACTAGTTTACAAGTTCAAGGCTGTGTTAATGCTTGATAAATCTCGTAAAAATATTAGTGAGGGCTCATTGAATTCGGAATGACGTCTAGAAAAAGTGTAAAAGTTTCACAACCACACATAAACAGTTGCAAAAGTTATAAACAAATGAAGATTGAAAATATAACAATTTCGTCTTTTGCAAATAACTCGAAAACTATTAATATTTAAGAAAATTGAAAGAACGATTCTTAAAGAGGAATGAATTTCCAATAAAAAAGCCGAACTCCCGAAACTCTATCTCTCAGCGCTCTGCGCGGCGAACACTAAGCCGTTACGATGCTCTGAAATCGGCCGTAATAAGTAAAAATATTTTTTTATGTTATCAAATATTAATTTAAAAATTTTTTAAAATTATGGTATTATTTAGACACTTAACGGAACAACATCCCGTTGAAAAAAAAATTGTTTCACCGATTTTTCATAAAATGAGCATATTGGTAATTAACAAATTTTTTTTAGAGTTTACGTTTATCAAGTCGGATAATTGTTAAACAAAAGCCACTAAAATTATTTCGCTTCATGGAGACCCTATAAAAATTTTTTTGCCATTTTATTATTCGCAAAAATCAAACAAATGAACCCATTAGGGATTTACCTTCGATACAAAGGAATTCACGTATAAGGAAAAGTTTATATAGTAAAGTAACAGCGGAAATTTGTCATGATATATAAATCGCTGTCACATATTGGTGAATTTGTGTGTATCGAAGGTAAATCCCTATTGGGTTCATTTGTTTGATTTTCGCGAATACAGTATTGTAATTAAAAATTAAAAAAACGTCTTAAATTTTTTTTTAATTGTTTCTCATAACGTTTTTCTTTTTTTCATTATTTAAACAAATTATTAAGAAAAAAATGTATTCTTAAAATTTATTATTTGCAATTCTCTACAAGACGAAAAACAGAAAAATTTTTGTTGTTAATCTATTTGTTTATTTAATAAACAATTTGTTATTAACAATCGCCGATTGTTTTTAAATAGAAAAAAAAAAACAAAAACAACCGTATACATAAACATGTAAAAAGAAAAATAAATTTAACATGTTTATGTATACGGTTGTTTTTGTTTTTTTTTCTATCTAACAAGAATATAAACACATTCGGCGATTATTAATAACAAATTGTTTATTAAATAAACAAATAAATTAACAACAATTTTTTTTCTTTTTTCCATCTTGTAGAGAATTGCAAATAATACAGTTTAAGAATGAATTTTTTTCTTAATAATTTGTTTAAATAATGAAACGATGGAACAAAATATTATAAACAATTAAAAAAAAATTTAATTTTTAATCACAATATTTTTAGGCTATTGTCTATGTCCAAAAAAAGAGGGTTGACGGAACTAAAACGTTAAAGGATTTTTACTGTTTCTTATGTTCAATTGATCCCAAAATATGAGAAAACCGCTGAGTGCAACCATTTAAAGGGTGCGTTTTTGAGATCGAAATAAAAAGGTCCACTTTTCACATTTTTGAGTTTTACTGGAAAACTATGCATTTTTACTATAAACGCGTCAATAGAAAAGTTGTAAGGAATTAAATTTACAATCGAAGTGGTACCTTCAGAAGTCAATTTTTTTTTACAAAAATACGACCAGAAAACAAAACAAAAAAAAACGGAAAAATGCATTTTTTTGTTTGTTTTAGCCTTAACTTTTTTTCGGGTACATTTAGGCATAGATATTCTGCATAAAAAAAGCTGACGTTTTACCCGTTAATAATCATTTTAACGGTAAAACGCCAGCTTTTTTTTATGCAGCAATGTCTATGCCTAAATGTACCCGAAAAAAGTTACAGGCTAAAATTTAAAAAAATAAAAAATTTTGCATTTTTTCGTTTTTTTTGTTTTGTTTTCTGGGCGTTTTTGTAAAAAAAAAATTGACTTCTGAAGGTGCCATTTCGATTGGAAATTTAATTCTCAACAACTTTTCTATTGACGTGTTTATAGGAAAAATGCATAGTTTTCGAGCAAAACTCAAAACAACAATAGGCTCATTTTATGAAAAATCGGTGAAACAATTTTTTTCCAACGGGATATTGTTCCTTTAAGTGTCTAAATAATACCATCATTTTTTAAAATTTTTTAAATTAATATTTAATAACATAAAACATATTTTTACTTATTACGGCCGGTTTCAGAGCATCGTAACGGCTTAGTGTTCGCCGCGCAGAGCTCCATTTTCAACATTAAATTGAAATTATTAATAATAGACATAGAGTTTCGAGAGTTCGGACTTTTTTATTTGAAATTCATTCCTCTTTAAAAATCTTCCTTTAAATTTTCTTAAATATTAATAATTTTTTGGAGTTATTTGCAAAAAACGAAACTCTTATTTTTTCAATCTTCATTTGTTTGTAACTTTTTGTTTATATGCGGGTTTGAAACTTTTGCACATTTTTCTAGGTGTCATTCCGAATCCAATGAGCCCTCACTCAGATGTTCACGAGCTTTATTAAGCATTAACACGGCTTCGAACTTGTGAACTAGTCTATATATCTCAATGCAGCGGTGGTGTATGTTTTGGTGAATAAATGCTCCTAAAAATTGGTAACAAATTTGTTTTTAGTAATTCCTATTTTAACTTTTCATAAGATTAATTTAATATAGAATGGATCATACATTTTGTTTTAAGAATGAATTATTTTCTTCCAATAGTCATTATCCATCCATCCAAGAAATGGTTCAATTATTTATTATTTAATTTATCCAATTTTATTTTTTAAACTGTTTATTTTTATTTAGATTAGGAATAGAATAATATCAATGATCTATTTTAATGGAAATGTATCGATCATTTTTTTAATGTCATTTTTTTTTCACTCAAAATTGAAATTAATGATCCAAAAAAAATGTGTTGATTAATATATTTCTGAGTACACAATTTTTAAAATATGTATACAATTATAATAATTTTTATAATAATTTCTTATGGCCTTAAAAAATAATAAATTAAAATAATTGAAATTTTGTAAGTTAAAAAAATAAGTAATGTAAATATTTGTAATTGCCAATTTTTTTGAAAATAAGAAGAAAAATTATTTCAATTGTTAATGTGGAAAAAAAAATAATTTTCACTATTGCAAATATTCATTTTTGCAAATAATTTTTACTTCTACATTACGGATTAGTTTATTAATTTAATCGAAAATGCATAAAAAAAAACATTTTTTGCAACCTTGGTTAAAGTACGCGAATTTCGACTAATTTAAAACGATGTTTCAAACAATTATTTCCAATACTCCAATAATTCGTCTGCAAAATTTTCTCGCAAAAAAAATTTATATTTTGTACTTTATTTTTAATTTATATCAATAATGTCAAACAAATAATTCTAAATTCAGTAGAAATCAGCAAGTGTTGACAGTAATAATAATTTCTTTCACTACAATTCAAAGATTAATTTTAAAAATATTTAGATCACGTAAACAAAATTCCACGTGTCTAATACCTATAACCAAAATGTACGTAAAATGAAGCGTGTACAAGTATGTAGATTTCGCAATACACTCTTAATATACTTGACCACAATTAAAAATTTTGTTAACAATTTGTAGGAGCATTTATTCACCAAAACATTCACTACCGCTGCATTGAGATATCGAGCATCTGCATCATGTAACCAACATAACCTTAAATTTTAAGTTTTTCAAGTTTATTCTCATTTTTAATGTTTGTATACGCATTTTTAGCTTGGAGTCGGTACTGGCTCTAAGCAAATATTTAAAAATCCGCGTAAATAATTTTTCAAATTTTTTTTTCGTATGGCACGAATTTAGCACAGAGGTCAATTTTACAACTAAAACGCCTGGATTATAACTTGCGTAAATTTCGTTCGAACCTGAGAGACATGTATATTGCAGTTCGGGTGTCTTATTTTTGTATGTATAATCAAAAACCTTATATATTTTCACACCCTCAATTGCACCCCCCCTCCCCTAATGTCAATTGCGCCCTAAACATAATCTTTATTTATTTACGTTCAAATGCCATGCAATCACGAACTTCATAAATTAAAATGGACCTCACATAAAGTCTAAACGCTACCACCCCCCATGCTGGCCGCCATGATAGGTTTTGAGAACCGCCTTTCAGAATTTTTGTCCAAAGTCAGGGACTGTTCTCGACTTAAAACAAAGTACAAAAACAAAAGTACAAAGGCGATGTTGTCAGATTTAATCTAGTTGGTTGTTGATAGGCAAATGATTGCCAGATTTTAGAAATAATTTTATTAAAATGAGAATATTAATGAGTACTTCTGATGATAACTTACTCTAAATATTGTAGTAGTCTCACATTATGAATAAATTTCTTATTATTAGAGAAGATGAAGTAGCATTTCGGGAGAAAAGTATTCAAGTTTATTGAAAATATAAAACATTTGGCAATGCGCTACAAAATAACGATAATCAACATTACAGTAGTTGAGATTTCTACAGAGTATTGCCAACCTCAAATAAGTTGACAGCCTATCATGGCGACGATGGTAAGTGGTGTCACGAGCTTTTGTTTGGGATATGTGCGTTCGTGCGTTGTGAAGTCCAGTTTAATTTATGAAGTTCGTGCATGCAATACTAAAAACTGAAAGAAAACTGCTGCGTAAGAAGCGGTGCGTTTCACACTGCGGTCCCAACGCAGGCGCCTTACGTGTAGAAACGTACTAGTCGACCATCCTAGACTGACAGATGAGATTAGGATGCGCAATGATCGAGACTAGTCCGCCGCTACGGAGATCATTTGTTTATCTTCCTTCTGTGTGTAAAGATCGGTACAGTCCCGAGAAAAGTGCTCACAGTATATAACTTAAATTTAACACATACTTAGGTACATATTATTAGTACCCTCTTATAAGCATTGTTACGTTTATTGTCACTAGTAGTACTTATAAGAAAATATCATAGTATTTGAAAGCAAAGTAAAACATAAGGCTTTGCTTGGTCAAAGCCGAGAAATTATAAGTTCTATCTTAAAATTTATGAAGCAAGAATCTATAGCTGGAGCCCCTATTATACCAATAAGTCTACAAACCTATTATCAGTTTAAAATTTTGTATTCTGACATTCATGTTTGTATTTTATTCTAAAATGAGTTAAATCCCTTTTATATTTATATTGGGAATTTTATTACTTAGCCTTCCCTCGAATAAACAATATAAGATTCTGACTTTTACCACCTTCACTTACACTTTTAATTATAAGAAGAATTGTACAATTGTAAATTAAGAAAAAACTAATTAATCCTCGGACGTTGGGTTGAGCGGAAGCTAAAGTAAGCGCTTATCTCAATATTTATAATTTTAGTCTCGTTCTATTTAATTTAATGTATATTTGTTTTAAATATTGTGATGAAATATATCAAATATAAAAACAAAGGACTGCTCAAGTGTTCATTCGAAAACACCAATTGGCCTGTGACACACCAGGATTCTCGGTGAATAAATCGCTGCACGTTTTACTGAAACTTCTTCCTCCGACTGTACTTTCATAGCTTAAGTGCACGGCCACGTCGGAGCACCGCCCCTCGCACTGACCATTCCACGGCTCATTGCACCGACCCATGCACCGCCACCAAAGTGGCCACGTTGAGGCACCGCCTAAACCCCTCGTAATTTATTGTGCAGTGTTTCAGTTGTGTTGTGTTTCAGCAGTCGTTACATGAGGTTGTCTTCATCATCTTCAGATGAAGATCTCCTTTTGGAATCAAATTATAGAAAATGGTACATTATTCGCAAGAAGAGGAAATTTGCTGTTTATCCTATGAATAATAAATGCGGCCAATATGGCGAATTTCATCATCTCGATAACGACGAGACAGGACACGGATCGATTTTTTGAATATATGAAAATGAGAAGTAGTACATTCGATTATATCACTAAGAAAATAAGACATAAATTAGTGCTGGGTGCTTGGTGCAAAGGTACAAAAATACTAAGCTTAATTTAGTAGTGCCATGCTCGAGTCAGGGCGCAACTCGAAGCGAAGGTCGGTGCGCTAGTTGGTGCGCCGTTATGGCCAACATTATTTGATAACATAGGTTAATTTCAAGTTTGGTGCGGTGTGTAGGTCGATGCAATGGTCAGTGCGAGGGGCGGTGCTCCGACGTGGCCGTGCACTAAGAAGCTTGTTTGTCTGTGTCCAACGCTGACGATATTTCTTCTTTCTCTGCGCGGTTACTTGCCGTCTTAGGATGGTTGACTAGTAGAATGTATGCCGACCCGACGATCTGTGCATGAGATCAGTGGATCAGCAGCGTATTGGTGGAAAGCAGCGGCGACTATTAACTTCCACATACACTGAACACTGAACAGTTAAGCACGTCAGTCCAGACAATAAGTAATGATAATTTTTGTACTTTTTCAAGTGTTGTTTTCTATATATGTACATATTTAAGACGAAATGCCTAAGTACTTGACACAGGCCATTCCTTTCGAATTGCGCTCCCCGATGCTCGCACCCCTTGCGCAGGCCGCGGGCCCCGGTTGCCCTACCCTACAGTGTATAGTTGACTACTCTTATTCTGCGTGTAAAAAATGTTGGCATCTTTGGCGGTGCAGTAAAGATCAAAGACGCTGACATTTTTTGAGTGCAGAATAGATCTTAAGACAATTATATTTGATTCGATTTATTAATTATCTAGGGCTGGGAATGTGATCTGGCCATGTAAGCTTAAATATTATTTGTTCAGATCAAAAACAAAAAAGAAAATGGCCTTGAACCTAATATAAGAGTATGACGCTATTAAATGAAACAAAAACGCAAGTTCATAGTCGAGCATCTAATTCTAACAAAAAAATAAACTGTTAGGAGACATTATAAAGGTAAAATAATTGTTAAGTACCAAACGAAATATTCCGTGAATTCTCGTGGTACGCTGCAAACACTTCAATTCTTGAACTTTCACGTAAACTTTAGCAATTTATGCATTTGTAATAACATCAGTATGATCTTTGTGTACAGATTTATCAGTGTAATAAACGGAATATCATTTGCAATGTGAAAACAGAACGCATATTTGAAATGAAACTCAAATATTTTCAGACACATTTAGGGAGAAATGACCAACCGTTAAGCATACATCCATATAAGTCAAACAAAACAACAATTACTCTGCATTCCATACAAGAGGATACTAATTGAGTTTACTGCCGCCTGCTAATTCGAAATACGGATTAAATTCCGGGTAGATTATCCGCGGCTAGTATATTTTTCGATAATGGCTAACAGCTAAATTTAAATTAAACTGTCATTTAAGATTAGTTAGAATAATTCAAGAAACAATTTGATTAGCTGGGCTTGGTTTATTCTTACTACAATGTACACAGTATATTCCACATCGTGGAAGTATAGTAAACGTTCAAATAGAATGCTTAGAATGTTATAAAATATCGAGATTTTAAGTTTGAGAAAAAAAAAATGTCTGTCGGTCTGTCGCGCAGTAGTCCCAAATTGAGTTATTTGGTTAAAAAATGGTTAGAGAACGCCAATCTTGTCGAAAATGAACAACTTGTTTTTTAAATTAAAGCTTACCGAAACTCCAACAAATTCTCGGAGCCCGAATTTTGAAAAAAATTCCTTTTTTTATTATATTAAGTTAAAAACCAAAAAAAAATATTTCGGCCTTTAACTTAATACCTATAATAAAAAAGGATTTTTTTTCAAAATTCGGGCTTCGAGGATTTATCACCAGCAATTGTTATAAGCGCTACGTTTGATGACAATATCATTCAGAACGCACATCGTGAGGTGGATTTTTGAAATTACCGTTACCTGGCGGATAAAAGCACCAAATTTGGTATGAAGGTACCTTAGAGTATACTAATAAGTGTTAGCCTAGAAGCCCTCTGGAATTTCTAAAAATACTCATGTACAACACTATAATCCAAAATAGCCGACAAATACGACAAAATAACGTCAGTCTTTCTTTTCGAGGCACCACTACTGTAAAAACTAAAAGTGGGATTTGTGATGTTGTGTTGCAGATGTTGACCATTAGATATTTCTACCTTACCCTTACCTTCATAAGCAGCTGAAGAATGCCCAAAGGTTAGATGTTGTTTGGGACACCTGCATTCCAGATAGTTCGAAGGAGTCTACCGGTGGAAAAAAGAGGTGAGGGGATTCGAAGGAAAGTATCTGGCAGAACCAAACTACCACGAATTGGATGGAATTTCTCCGTGACTCAATGAACAAGAGAAAATTGTTCAACTTTTTGACTTCCAAGAGTTCAACTGGCCACCAGACAACGATGTATATATCGCAACAAGGAAAGCAGTTGCACAAATGGGTTCGAACACACCCATGAAAAACTGCAATCATAAAGAGGTAGATACGAGGCTTGTGGTTCATGTACTCCATTCACTACAGCAAGGGGCAAATAGTATCCTTGTGCGTACTGTAGACACAAATGTGATTGTCATCCTTGCTGACACATTCTATGATCTAATAGTGACTCAACCTTTGGGCGATATCTGGATGGCCTTTGGCATGGGCAAGCATTGCAGGAGCCAAATCACGAGCACTACCTGTGTTTCACTCATTCTCTGGTTGCGACACAATCTCCGCCTTCAAAGGTAAGAGTAAGAGATCCATTTGGGAAGCATGACAAGCATTTCAAGACGTCACTGATATATTTGTGTATTTGGCCACTCATCCATTCCAACTGCTGAAAGCCGACTCTGTTGTTCTGTATCTTCAGCAGTATCAACCAGATAAGAAAGGAGCTTCTCTGTCAGAAGAATCCAGCAATGGACAAACTTCCACTGATTGAGGATGCGCTTCTTCAACATATCCGAAGGGCAGTTTATCAAGCAGGTATTTGAACGACCAGCACAAAAACACAGCAAGTAATTCCTTCTCTGCAGGATTTTGCTTGGAATAAGGTTTCAGAATCATGGGTACCAGATTGGATGACAATTTCAGAGGTTTTCCGATCATGCAGGGAATTGATTAAATGTTCCTGCAAAGGAGACTGCAAAAACTGCAAATGTGGAAAAGCCAATCTGGACTGCTCACTACTTTGCAAGTGCAAGGGTAATTTGTAAGTGTATTTTACTTATAACTGTTCCATACTGAATTTCATTGAATGAATAACTATAAATATTTTTTTGTAATTGGGAACTCTTATTAGCGATATATTTGGATTAGATATTACTGTACTTCGGTCATGTTGGATTTTAGTGCTGTACATGAAAATTTTTAGAAATTCCAGGGGGCTCTTAGGCTACCATTTATTAGTATATCCTAAGGTAATTTCATAGCAAATTTGGTGCTTTTATCCGCCAGGTAACGGTAATCTTAAAATACTAAGCTAAGCCACCTCACCATAGTAATATTTGTCTAGTCGAGGCTTCTATAAAGTATTTGCAGTAGATGCCGTTGGAGGGACCCCACTCACACTATTTACAAGTCACTGACTTTGTATTTCTCGGCTTTATTAAGAGCAAGGAGCCAGCAGAGAACTTATACCACAGAAAAGCGACAGCAAGGCTTCCCGCGTGTACCGTTTTCGTATGCGTATGTCCCAAATAGGTTGTGTAGTTGCCAGTTCTACGTGTTTACATTATGTTACAAGACGACCCAACCATCATTGGTCTATGGTCTAATCACAGAAGACCTATAGGTCTTCTGTGGTCTAATTCTCTGGGTTAGAGAACAGAGCACTACTCTGAATGTTACTAGACCGGGTGGCCACGTTAAAAACGCCTCCTCATCGAGTTTCGAGTTGAATTGTTTATGTAGAGTTGTTTCATCCTTAGTACTTTTACGAGGCAATTGTCGTCCACGGCATTTCCTGTCGGGTTATACGTGGCAGTTCCGGTGGTTTTTGGAACTGTACTTTTACATGATTGAGTTTCGATTTTTTTTTTAATTAATTTGTAGATCTGTAGATGAGTATAAACGGAATAAATTGGTCGGCTACATGATATATTGTAGGATAGCGCTGGCCGACCAAAAAAGGGATACATTATGAAAGGACTTTTACGTGATCGAGTTTCGGGCTGAATTTTACCCCAAATTAAAGCTAAAACTACGTACATTTTAAATATTTTTGTCGTCCATCTTCAAACCTGTCAGTTTTTTCAGGCCGACTGAATTTCTCTTAAAAAAAGTATGTTTTCCCCACCAATAAGCATACTTAATTTAATTTTTTTTCTTATCATTGCATATGTTTTTGATTTTTTACCTAAAAATACTATCACAATTTTTATTTTGTTCAATAAACAATTTATTGTATAATTTATAATTTTCTGAAAATGTTAGATTATTAAATATTTTTGATATTATTTAAAAATCGTGTACTGAAAGAAGGATTTATGTATTGTTAATAAATTTATTACTTTAAAATTTTTGAGAAATATTTAATAAATGTGTTAATGACAAAAAGCAAAATGAAACAATTAAAAATATTAAAACGTAGTAAAGAATACCAGAAGGTTTTTTCAGAATTACGTACTTCTGATGATCTAAACGATCATGAAAAAATGTCGAAAATCCAGAAGTTTACCAAAGAAATGTACGGAATAAAAAGTAATGATGTAAATGCTGGTAGAGTACTATTGTTTAAAAAAAAAAAAACAGTTGCCAGATAACTGAACGGCCACTTTTCAATAGAACTCAAACTTTTGATTCATAGAGTATACCATGCTGGAAATCCCTTGAAAGACAAATTTTACAAATTTTAAGAGCCGTATACAGTGTGTCCCACATTTCACGGTAACACCTTCATAGCTCAGTTATTAGTCATCCAATTTCAATCAAGTTTAGACCGGTATCAAAGACCTTTATATTATCTTTTTTGAGTAAAACAAAATTTACATCATTAACGTGCAGTTTTATTAAGAAAAAAATGGTCGATTTTTAGAGAAATCATATTACGCATTTTTTTGTCGAAAAACTAATGCAATATTACTGATCAGCATGCTGTAGAACCACTATATCCAAAATTTAACAACATTTTGATTTTTGGTTTTCGAATTACGGTCCCCTTAAAATTACCTATTTTAAACATTAAATAATCAATAAATTGGTAACGAAATTTTTTTCGAAAAAAAGTCATTCTTCATTTTCTCTTTAAATTCACTTTTTCTACTATCCCATATCGAAACTTTCAAATTTCGAAGGCCAAGAATTTTCATTGAAAAATTTTGGATCGGACCTGTAAATTATTCGGGCATTAAGGATTACCAAATTTGAAAGTATCGATGATATGAGGTGGTAGAAAAAATGAATTTAAAGAGAAAATAAAGAATGACTTTCTTGCGAAAAAAGATTCGTTACCAGTTTATTGATTATTTAATGTTTAAAATAGGCAATTTTAAGTGGGCCGTAATTCGAAAACCAAAAATCAAAATGTTGTTAAATTCTGAGTATAGGGGTTCTACAGCATGCTGATCAATTATATTGTATTTGTTTTTCATTAAAAAAATGCCTAATATGATTTCTCGAAAAATCAACCCTCTTTTTCTTAATAAAAATGCACGCCAATGACTGAAATAAGTTTTGTCTCACTTGAAAAAGGTATAATAAAGGTCTTTGATACCTATCCAAACTTGGTTAAAATTGGGTGACTAATAACTGAGCTACAAAGGTGTTACCGTGAAAAGTGGGACACACTGTATATAAATTCAATGTGGCTGGCAGCTACTGAATTTGACTGCCTACAATTTAATCCAGAAGATTGTGGCTGGTTCTTAATTCCTGAACTTGGTATCAAATAAATTGGTATGAATGTGATCCCACACCTCTGAACACTGCAGATATAATCATACCAGAGAAATCGCCAGAAGAATCTGAACTATCAGACCCAGGAGACATAGTTGAATGTTGTTATTCATCAGACGATGATCCATTGTAATTAATATAAATATTATAATTATTTGTAAGTTTATATTTATCTAATACAGGGATATCGAGAAAGACTGAACGTGCCGCTCCTTAAAGATTGTTTTTGTGCCGCCTACATACTGCATACATATGTACTATTTTCTGGTACTTTCAACATTTTCACGTTGGCGACAGTAACCTTAAATATAGTGTGACGTCACGTTCAGTCTTTCTCAATCTCTCGGTATAATATCAATAATAATTAAAATCTTATAATATAAATTATTATCATTATTAATAAACAGTTAATAATTCAAATAACCTGATTGAACCTGCAGCATCCCAATTTTGTAATATTCCTTAAATAAACCATTTTATTCCATTTAATCTACAACTACATTAGAATAACAACAGTCATTATTGTCGAAAACATTTAATATGTAGTATAATTACTGAACATCTTATAAATATAAAAATCGCGGCTCAAGGAATCACTACTTCCACATTCAGATTTTCTATCCAAGTCTCACAGAACGAAATAATTTTGTATGTGGAAATAATTATTTATGGAACTTTAATAATATAATATTTGAAATCGTCTACCCCAAAAGCCCATAAAACGATATCCCACATCGGTAGTTGGGTGGGGGTGGTGACAGGAGGGGTGGTAGTGGGGGTGGGTGAAGTAAAAAAATATTTTGAGGTTTTTGGTTCTTGTACACACACTCAATCACATTTTTTTTTCATCCTCTTTAATAATAGGGTGGGGGTGGTAATGGGGGTGGCTGATGCCAAAAATTTTTTTGAGACCTTATAGTCTAAGAGCTGGGCACGAGATTTCGATATTACTCGGGTCATGAAAAATTTCGGTAACAATACGTGGTACACTAATAGAGGACCCCGATTTGGAAATTTGCTGACAGCTGGAGCGGGGAGGGGCACCGCCATATTCTAAAAATGGCGCACAAAAACAGTTTATTTGAAATATCTCGCTTCGGGTGCCTCATACGGCAACAAATGTTCTCATGAAAATGAAAGAGCATTAAATTTTCTACAAAATACGTTCTATACATTTTTTTCGAGAAACAGAATAGTTTCGGTGCAGCAGCCGATCGAAGTCAAGCATTATTGACAAAATTATGATTTTTTGTAATTTCTCAATTTAGTGCGACTGTTATGAAGGAGTATTTTTGTGTTGAGACAAAATTTGTTTTCATACCTGAAAATCTTAATTTGAATTTACTTTATGTCATAAACCATAAATATGTTTAACTTTACCCTTTACCCTTAGGTTTTGTTCCACTTGTCTAAGAGCTGGGCACGAAATTTCGATATTACTCGGGTCACGAAAAATTTCCATAACAATACGTCGTACACTAAAGGTACGGTCAGACACAGCTACTTTTGCTGCGGCGCAGTATAAAAAACTACGCAGTTCAAGTGAATCTTCGTGTGAATACCTATGCAACCTTAAAAGTAGCGCGTGCAGTTCGGTTGCGCGCAATATTTATATGCTGCGTGCAGCCTCAAAAGTAGCCACGTGTGAATTGAATTTTAAAAAGTAGCGGTGGCTGCAAAAAATATATCTTTGGTTGAAACTTTTGCAGCGACAGCGAGTGCAGTATTTTTAAAGTTGGTGTCCATTTTTGTATGTAATTAACATTTCGAGGTAGGTAATTGCTTAATTTGCTTTTCTCATCAGTGTGTCCTGTTTTTTTTATTAAAGGTGTTACCTTTTCCAATAAATAATCAAAATCAACTGCTGCCATTCGCAAAAAATTTCTGTAAAATACTTCATCCCCATCACGTAATTCCCGAAGTAATTGTTCATTGCTCCACAGTGTTCTCTATTTTTGATCCATTCTTTCGTCCAAATTCTTGGTTTCGTCTGGCGCCGGCGTTTTCTTCGTTTTAATAGCATAGCTAACAAACAAGTTGTAGCTAGTGTCTCGTCATCCATGTTTTAAAGAACAAAAAAAGAATTTTATTACGTATATTATGACAGGGACACAGCGAGATGTCAAGGAACAATAGGCAGCATACAGCACCAGGTTGCACGATGCAAAAACAGCGTGCTGTGTGTGAACGACACTGCAACCTTTTTCCAGAATTGCAGTTTTGGCGGGTAGCTACAGTAGAAAAAAACTGCACGCTGCACGCTACTTTTAGGTTCAGTGTGAACACGATACGCAACTTTTGCAGCCGCAACCCTAAAACTGCGCAGCAAAAGTAGCTGTGTCTGACCGTACCTTAAGATAGGAGCCTGATTTGGGTGTATGCTAACAGCGCGAGCGGAGAGGAGCACGAGTGAGAACGGTGAAATTTGATTTTCTTTTAAACAAAAATCATCGCGGTTACGCTTAAAAATTTATAGAATAAGAAATTGCGAGCTGCGTAATCGAAATATGAAGTTGCTGACAGTTGTCAACTTCCGAAAAATTTACGAAAAAAAAAATTACTGTGGTTATGTCAGCACCTTATATATTTTGTTGTTAATATGTCAAATAATATGATCATAAAAATTTTTTGACAGCTAAGTGAAGGAGACAAGTGAAGGAGAAGTCTGTCCTAACACCTGGTAGCCGATAGATAGAAGTAGTAGCTTATAGTTTTACTGTATTACAGTTTAAAATGGCTCAAACTACGTGTATTTTTAATTTTTGTGAAATAGAAAACAATAGAATTTTATTGCTGACTGAAGAAAATTTAAAAACGTGCCAAGAAAAATTGAATATTCGTAAAGCGTCTAAAAAAAAGGGGGAATACAGTCCCCAACAATCAGATGGACACAATCCATGCTAAGAAGCAGAATAATTACCACAAATGTGGGGAACGAGTCGGCCATCGTGACTGCAGTTAGAGGTTGTCCACAAGGTGGAGCCTTATCGCCCTTGCTGTGATCTCCACAAGCTGAGTAATTATGGCTTCAACGTTCAGGGCTACGCTGATGACCTGGTCGTTACTGTGAGAGGCAGGCATGAGGTTATGATCTCAAACCACATGCAAATTGCCTTAAACATAATATCTAAATGATGCTCGTCAGAGGGTCTTAGTGTCAATCCGAGCAAAACAGTTATTGTTCCATTCACCAAAAGGAGAAAACTCAACTTGAGAGCTCCTATGTTAAATGGAACAGTACTGAATTTTTCCAGTGAAGTCCGTACCGTAGGCTGTTTGGTAAGACTTGGGGTCTGAAGCCGAAAATGATACATTGGTCCTACCTATCGGTTGTGAGACCTATGGTTACCTATGCATCATGCATATGGTGGCCAAAAACAGAAGAAAAAGTAGCACAACGAAAGTTGCAGAAATTGCAACGCCTTGCCTGTCTAGGGACTACAGGAGCAATGAAGGCAATGCTGGACTTACTTCCTCTGCATTTGCATATGAGGAAGAAGGCAGCACTTAGTGCCTTAAGGCTACATTGGGCACTTAAATTCAGACCAGGCGACCTGATTGGTCATTTAAGGATTCTAGAATTAATCCAATTCGAATCCATGATCAAACCCACTGACTCAATGCCAATCAAGCATGACTTTGACTGCCCGTTTGATGTGCTGATTGAAAGCTGTCAGGCGGGCAGGGTCGGAGCACTGCGGTTGGAGAAAGAGTCACACATCTGGTACACAGATGGATCCAAGATGGATAAAGGGGTTGGTGTGGGCGTAGCAGGGCCTAAATTCAGGCTATCTAAAGCCCTTGGTAACACCCCAACCATCTTTCAAGCAGAAATTTATGCTATAGATCTATGTGCCCAGGAATGCCTAAATAGAGGCACTCGAAGGGCAAAGATCTATATACTTTCAGATAGTCAGGCAGCATTAAAGGCTCTCAAGTCATATACCTTCGAGTCAAAAATTGCTTGGGAATGCAGACAATCCCTGAAGCAACTGGAAAAAAAACAACGAGGTTACCTTGATGGGGGTGCCAGGGCATGAGGGGATAGAAGGCAACGAATTGGCTGATAGCCTAGCAAGAAAAGGGGCTGAAGCCCCGTTTTTTGGACCCGAACCGTTCTGTGGCCTATCCAAGGGATACATAATGGAGGAGGTCCTAAAATGGGAAAAGGAACAAAAATAGTCCTACTGGAGGAACACTCCAGGCCAAAGACAAGCAAAAAGGTTTATAACCTATTCAACAAAGAATGCCACAAGGCTTCTCGAACTTGAAAAGTCCGACCTAAGGCTGATCACAGGCCTTCTAACTGGCCATTGCCCCTTGAGATATCATCTCAAGAACATAGGCATGGCAGAAGATGACAAATGCAGATACTGTGAAGCTGCAACTGAAACTGCGGAACATATACTTTGTGAATGCAAGGTGCTAATCCGCATTAGGCTAAAGTACCTAGAACAGGCGGAATTAACGCCTGAAGACATAGGGAAATTAGCTACCAGGAAAATTGCAAGCTTTGCAAAAAGTCTTGGAATCCTGGGCAACTACTAGATGCAGGGTAATTCACAAAAGACCTTTTAGGTCGAGGTGAAGAAAGGCCAACCCAGGGCCAAGCGACCACTTAAACAATCTACAATCTACAAAGCGTGTAATATAAAATACAAGGGTGTTGTTTTACCAGAAGTAATAGATGAATCATATGGATATCATAGAACCTGCTATAGATTGTTCACCACCTTAAATAAAAAATATAAGGATGATTATGAAAGAATTACATCTTCAGCTACGACTTCTACCGAAGGTAAAAAAATATATGTAGCACGGCGCATTTATTAATATTTAGACGGAAGAGCCAATTTTCACAGCAGGTTAAAATTTGAACTGGATCTGACTGCAGAGTGGCATGCCTTAAGTACGAGTTAAAGTAAATTTACTTATCGTCTGCATACTGAGATCTTTTGCAGTGGGGAACATTGCACGAATACAACAAGAATATAATGGAATCCAGGACTAGTAACAGAATGGGCGGGAGAGAAGTTGGCATCAATTTTTGCTCTAAAGGAACGATATGATAAATATTGCGAAATCCAAGTCAATAAAAGTTTCAAGAATGCCAATATGATAAAGTTTTACAATAAGCGATTCATAGGAACTTTGTCAAACTCATTGGCAAAGTCTGAGTACCTATATTATAGCTATTGGCTCTTTATCGTTTAAAGCCAGAACCCAATTGTTTAAACGGTGAAATATATTAGTAGTTATATGGATCGCCCAAGCAAAGATCCGTCTCCTTGTACGGAATTATATTATTTAGCATTAAAATGGCAGCGTTTGATCCACGATTATTCTTTCCATAATTTGCAGTGGGATTGATATTATGATTTATGGCACATAATTTATTTTCCATTTTAAAGATCGGAATGACCGACATTTCAAATCACCTAGGAGGTAAAATAGCTTATGCTCATGGAATGATGAGATTAATAGAGAGTGGTTTACAGATTGAACTCGGTGCAAGATTTGAAAAATAGTGCTGTTAATCGATTAGGTCCAGGTGAGCTAGAACTGCTAAGAGATGACAATTTCTCAAAAATTAAATTTTCTTCAAGTATTAAATGAATGAATTGGGACTTATTGTAATATTACACAAAGCTAATTGTCCGGGTTTTTCCTGGGAATATGTTGATGTAGAAAAATTACAACAAGTCTTCGCACATTCAATATTACATAAGTTGCCAGCTATCTTTAATTCTCGGAAACTAAATGGTAGTACAAAGTGAATTTGAATATATCTGTGAAATTATTCTTTGGTTTCGCGTTTTAGCAATTTATAAGCAAACTAAGTAACATAATGACCTAAAATCTGCAATGAACTTTTCCCAATGTTAAAAAAACCTTCACTGAACGTATTATAATTTTTTAATCAGATGAATGGTAGAAAAATATCAAGTTGAAGTAAAGTTGTCAGCGTTGCGAAATGGCAAGGTCGCATGGCTTACTCCCGTAACCCAAGGCACTCGAACACTTCCTCAAGCGTTCTCAAGGCATAATTAAAAACTGCTTCATCACAATTCATTCTCATCGTATCACAATGTTTTTTTCTTATAGCTATTAATTTTACTGTGAATTTTAAGATAAACTATATAATTCAACAATAGGTACTGAAAATAAATAGTTCAAATCAAAATTTCACATTGTATTTATTTTTAATCACTCTTTTACTGATTAATACGGAAGCATATTGAGATAACGGCGAAATACCAACTTATTAAGTTGAAATATCGTTTTGAATTGAAATTTCATATTGCTCTATCGATTTATCATTTAGTGAGTAGGTACATACGTCTGAACGTTAAAAATAAATATCAAACATGTAAAAATTATGAGGCATTTAGAAGGAAATTTAATAAGCGAAGATGTTCAGAATTATACTAAAAAACCAAATCCAGATTCTGAAAGAATACTAAATGTTGTCCTTAAAAAATATCAATTTTCATAACCCAAAATTAATTTTTATTTGGGTTACTTAAAGACCTCATATATTAATGATATGTGACGGAATATGGTGGTGACTCACCTAATGGCTGATTATGAGCCCCACATATAAATTTCTACTCTATAAGTACATTAATTTTCAAAAACTGCTCACATGTCATTTTTTGTTGGAGATTTTAGTTTTGTTATTAAATTTTTTAATATAGCCAAAAAATGTACGGAGTGCGTGAGAACTTTTTTTGTATTCAACACCCCACCTCATATACAGGGTGATCTACCATGACATGCCGAAAATTTATCAGTAGGTTGTCTCCACCGAAAGGAGTTAAAAAAGCGAAGAATTAAAAAAAAATGCCCAAAAAATTCACCTTATTTTTTTTGTAGAAATACGCCGCCAATGTCTTTAACCAATCTGACGTAACGCGGTACAACCATATCACTTTATCAGACTTGGGATTGACACTATTGACAGCAAAGCTGGATAGGATAGAAGTAACTTTTTGGTTTTAATCAAATCACACTACAAAAATAGCGAGATAAATCGAAAAGACATTGACCCTATGCTAGTGAACTCTGCAACAACAAGTAGATATAAGAGATATTACTTAAATCCGTCAATAACACAAAAACACCAACTTCGGCGGTGCTTTGTACATGCCGGTGTCGACCGAAAGTAAAAAATGCGGCACCCAAAATGCCGGCTTCACTTTTTATGCCAATTAAGGAAATGTAAACATCTCTAATATGTTCCTTCATAAGTAAGTTCGTCGCCCTATTACTGACCTAGACAATAATAGTGCCTAGTGTAGCTTCGTAAGTTTTAACCATTTTAATATACTAAATTACCTCAGAGCACTCTAAAATTTGCAGGGGCTTTCCCACATTGAAGACTAGTACGCCATTTTAAGATATTAATATTAAGAGTATGATTTGCGGTAGGACACATAATATTTTCATTGATATATATGAAAAAGGTATATACGGGTGGGCGTGCACCTTTGACCAACGAAATATGCCCAAAGGCGGAGATAAACATATTGTGTAATATAAGAGAAATAGTTCAAATATATTTCTGTCGTACAGAGTCGAATTCGCGTTGGGTGCACAAGAATTTTTATTTAAAGTAATTTGAGTAGGAAAACTGAATGCGGTTGTAGTGATTGCTTAGGCAGTGGTTTTTAATTAAAAGAAAAAACTATCTGTAGGTACATAATGTATATTTACAGTGTACAGGGTGTCCTAGTTAACGCGTTATGTCCGATTTTCTCGGTAGTTTTTGAGATAAGTATTTTTTTTCCGGGGAATCGATGCCGCTAAGAAACATATAATTGAACATCAAAGAAGAATTGATCGTATTATTTATGTTCTTAATTGACTATTAAAGGAAAATAAAAAAAGGCATGTAAATTTTAAATATCACTTCCGGTTTACATGGCAATGGCGTTCTTTTTCTTGAAAATAGAATATTAATTACTTCCACATCCAGTGGAAGTATAGTAACAAAAAAATTTTTGGAAATTTTTATTGTTCAGATAGGCTTAGACTGTCATGAAAGGTCGACATTTTAAGTTTCAGCGAAAAAAAATTTCTGTCTGTCTGTCGGTCTAACTTTTTTGTGCGCACGATTACTCTGGAACCGTTTAAAATATTGACTTGAAATTTGGTACACGTATGTACTTTAACGGGATCTGGAACTAGATTATATTTTCATCTTATTCCATCGAAGGGTTGGAGTGTAAATTGGGGTAAATGGGGAGGTAAACAGGTAAATCAAGCAGGTAAGAGTCCGTAAAATTGGTATTTAGTATATATAAGAGAAGCTAAGGTCTCGAAAAATTTTTTGACATTAGCTACCCCCATTACCCCATTTTTTAAGGGGACAAAAAAAGTGTGATTTAGTGTATGTACAAGAACCAAAAACTTCAAAATATTTTTTTACTTTATAGTCCAAAAATTTTTATTGAAAAATTACCAAAAATCCTCGCTATGTTGGGGTGATTTCTATTACGAATAACTGGCAAAATAAGGATACATGTATTACTTCCACATCCAGTGGAAGTATAGTAACGACAAAAGAATTTTTTAAAATTTTTATTGTTCAAATAGGCTTAGAATGTCATGAAACGTCGAAATTTTAAGTTTGAGTGAAAAAAAAATTTCTGTCGGTCTGTAACTTTTTTTTTGTGCGCACGTTTACTCTGGAACCGTTTAAGATATTGACTTGAAATTTGGTACACATATGTACTTTAACGAGATCTAGAACTAGATTATATTTTCATCTTGTTCCGTCAAAGGGTTGGGGGGTAAATTGGGGTAAATTTGGGGTAAATAGGTAAATAAAGCAGGTAAGAGTTCATAAAATTGGTATTTACTAGATACAAGAGAAGCTAAGGTCTCAAAAAAAATTTTGGCATTAGCCACCCCCATTACCACCCCCCCTCCATTATTAAAGAGGATGGAAAACAAAATTTGATTTATTGTGTGTACAAGAATCAGAAACCTCAAAATATTTTTTTACCTTATCCACCCCCACTGCCACCCTCTATCACCACCCCCCACCCCCCCACCCCACTACCGATGTGGGTTATCGTTTTATGGGTTTTTGAGGTAGACGAATTCAAATATTATATTATTAAACAATTATTTCCACATACAACATTTTTTCGTTGTAAGTGACTTGGATAGAAAATCTGGATGTGGAAGTAGTGATTCCTTGGGCAGCGGTTTTTTTTTATTGTTAAAGTAGTGTACAATATCGATAATTCTATCATTTCCAATTGAAATTAAAATTTTGTGGACATGCCTATTGAAAGTCGCATTTCGGAGATATGAACTTTACTTTGCTTTTTTTTAAATTAACACTCCATATATGTACCATTTGAAACGCCATAAAAAAAGCTTTGTTTTTATAATATGGTACATATCTTAAACAAATTTTGTCTAATTTACTATAAATTTACAATTTATCAAATTAGCCATGGAAAACAAAAGTATGTAAATTAAAATAAACAATATGTTAGTTCTGTCTAATTTCACTTTATTTTAAATAAAATGGAGAATTTCAATAATTGATACAGTGTGTTTCACTTGAAATGGTAACACCCCAATAACTTTTTTATTTTTTTTCCGATTTGAATCACATTTTACTTACAAATTAGTATCTACTTATGACCAGAAAAACATTCGCCTCCTACGGTACCAAAGCCACCTGCGGTACCAAAATATGTGGAGAAAATCGGAAAATCATATTAGGCATTTTTTTGTCGGAAAATTTTGTTAATAAAACTTGTTCAGAATTATCCAAAATGGCCAAAATTTAATCCAAATTAAAAAATGAAAAACTTGAAATTTTAAAAATTTTGAAAATAATTATTTAAAAAAAAACTGTAAATTGCTTTACAACTACCTGGCAGCTTGGGTTTAATTTCAAACAAAATTGTCATAGTACAGTTTTCTAAACGAAAAAACCCATTAAAATGATATTTTCGGACTTTGACATTATTTTAATAAAAATTTATATATTTTTATTTTGATTAAATTTTGGACTTAAGGTTTCTGAAAAATTCTGAACAAGTTTCATTGACAAAATTTTCCTATAAAAATATGCTTAATATGATTTTTTGATTTTATCCGCATATTTTGGTACCGCAGATGGCTTTGCATTTGTAGGAGGTGCATTTTTTTCTGGTCATAAGTAGATCCTAAATTGTTCCATACTTAAGTAAAATTTGATTCAAATCAGAAAAAAAAATTAAAAAGTGAAACACACTGTATATTTTTCGGACTACCATGACTTAATGTAAGAAAACATAAAACTTAATATCTACTATAGTTTTTAAGAAAAATACTGTGTCATATATCATTGGAAATATTTTTCTATGGCCTTTCAAATGGTGTAAAGATATATTTTAAAAAACCAAGGTAAAGCTCATATCTCCGAAATTCGACTTGTTTGAATTGTTTTGCTGAAATGATGTTTGGAAAATATATGTCATATCCCCCATAACTTTTATTTTTGAACTTATTTACGTAACTCCCAAAATAAAGAAGTTAAATGAGGTTCTAACGTTTGCACAACCACCCTGTACTGTTGACTATAATAAGGAACTTTAGTCTAGTTAATATAAAAAACACGTTCTCAAATAAATTAAACATGTTCTGATAGAACATATTAATAATAATAATTTTTTGTTTTTGTCTTTGGTGTTTTTCAAAAAAATTGCCGCCCTTGAATTTTGCCGCTAGAGCCCCTATAGCCCCCCCCCTAAATACGCCACTGACTGCGCTCCGTCAGAAACCCTAAAATACCTATATGCATGTTTGGAGCATATTTATTGTCCTATATATCAAAAAATATTACAGCCAGATCTATCAATCCTTATATGTTTGAAATCAGGGATAAAGGATCTAAAAGAATATGTAAAAATATACAGGGTTTTCATTTAAAAAGCAACCCTCATTGTTATATCACGTGACATATGCGAGCAATTGTTTTTTAATTGCATTTAAAAAAATATGCATACAACCCTACAACTCTTATACGAAACTTTTTTTTATCTCCAATAATAACATAAATAAAGGGGGGGTCAAAATATAGTTATAATTCGTCCGCTGTCCTGGATTCCTAAATTTTTAAAAAAATTCGTAACCCGCATCCCCGAAAATCCCCAGATATCGATTTTCATTCGAATACGACCAGAGATAACGAAATTCATCCGCCATCTTGGATTCCTAAATTTTGACCAAAAATTCGTAACCCGCATCCCCGAAAACCCCCAGATATCGATTTTCAGTCGAATAGGACCATAGATGACGAAATTCGTCCACCATCTTGGATTCCCAAATTTTGACCAAAAATTCGTAACCCGCATCCCCGAAAACCCCCAGATATCAATTTTCAGTTGAATAGGACCATAGATGACGAAATTCGTCCACCATCTTGGATTCCCAAATTTTGACCAAAAATTCGTAACCCGCATCCCCGAAAATCCCCAGACATCGATTTTCAGCCAAATAGGACCATAGATGACGAAATTCGTCCACCATCTTGGATTCCTAAATTTTGACCAAAAATTCGTAACCCGCATCCCCGACAACCCCGAGGTATCGATTTTCAGTCGAATAGGACCATAGATGACGAAATTCGTCCGTCATCTTGGAGTCCTAAATTTTGATCAAAAATTCATAACCCGCATCCCCGAAAACTCCCAGATATCGATTTTCAGTCGAATAGGACCATAGATGACGAAATTCGTCCGCCATCTTGGATTCCTAAATATCTTAGCAGTATGAGATTCCTCGGAAAACCTACGTCAGACTGGATTTTGAACCATAAACTTATCTCAGAAACTACCGAGAAAACCGAGCATAGCGCGTTGACTGGGACACCCTGTACATTTGGCTTGGTAATAATTTCGAATAAATTGATTTCTGACCTAACTAAAAACCGCATTCAAATTTTCATAATAAAATTTGTAGGAGTGTTTATACAAAACGGTCCTCTCTATTTGGCACCTTTTATTTATGTATTAACATTTTCAAGAATTTCATCTATTAAGTTATTCCAGTAAGATAAAATAATTTATAAATAAATTTAAGATTACAATTACCAGAACTCCTAAATGCTTCCCTGGCAAGCCTTCATTCGCGTCTGGTCTCCATGACAACAAGTTCCTCCCTAAAGTCTGAGAGCGTGTAAAGCTATGCGAATGCCGAGGCGAGTGCCATCTATTGACGGCAAAATTGGAAACTATTTATTGAATCTATGTTTGAAAATTAAGAGGTTATATTTTATCCACGTAATTAATTAAGGACTATCTAGGGCGTCACGATTTCGTTTTTTGTAAATTCCAATTTTTCGACGTCAATTTTTTCGTAGATCCCGTGTTTTTGATTAAAACAAAAAATTAAAAACGTGACGAACTAGAATATATATTTTAATACATACGTACAAAATTTGAAGTTTCTATCTTCAAAAATAAGCCGAATAATTCGTTTCTTCATTTCACTGATCGCAGATTATACTCTTAAGGTAGATTATATGCTATGCTATGAAATTACAGTCTCTCTACTTCTAGGGCATTACAAAATATTAGATTGAAAATCTGATCTTCAAAGAGCTCTGTTTGCCTTAAGAAGGATCAATTAAATTCCGTCATAAATTGCATTTCGGCTTATTTTTTTGTAAAATATTCATACTACTTTTGTGCACATATATCTTGTATGTAATACACAGATAACAACTTGTTAAGTTGAAATGTCGACTAATTAACATGAGATTTCAACTTAATGAGTAACAATTTACATTCAAAGTTCATTTTACTAATTTTCCGTGTCGCTAGTATCGTCCGTATTAAATAAGAACTGACCTCCACTTTCGCAAATTTGCAGCTGATTTGAATCTACATTATCACAAATGACTGATGAAGATTCGCTACCTAAATCCTCTGTTTCAGATGCACATTTCGATTATGCATCCGAGATACTGTTTTGACGTAATTATTTCCCTCGACTTTCACAACGTCTACAAGAATCTCTTGAGAATTAGAATTAGCGTATTAAAATATATTCTCTTTGTTGTTTGGTTATGTACTTCTGATGCATTGTAATAATATTTATACTCAAATAAAATATTGATGAGAAAAAAAAATGAATGAAAATGACCAAAAATGGTATTAAAAATTTTGGTTTGTTTGTTAATACCACTGAATAATAATAATTTATTGGTGCTAATGCGGGCGCTTACTCAGGTCAAGGTAGGTACAACATTTTAAAAAATATGTACACAGTAGGTGGTCCTTATTTTGCGAAACTGGATATTTTCGGTCTCACCCCCTAAAGTTTTTCCAATTATTTTAAAAATGAAGTATACAAACTTTTAACTCAATCGGATAACGTTAACCTGTGCCTCATGGCCATTAAAAGTCACTGAAATACGTAATTTTCATCGATAGTTTTTTCTTACAATTTCTTCAGTCTCACCCCCTAAAGTGGTTCCAACTATTTAAAAAATGAAGTATATAAACTTCTAACTCGATCAGATAATGCTAACCCGTGCCACAAGGCCATTAAAATTTACTAAAATATGCAATTTTCACTTATTTTCGATAGTATCTCGTGAATTGTTGATTACATACATAATTGGAAGAAAATTTATTTTTACAAAAAGTCATTTATTTACATCTTTCTCATACATTTAATAGTTGAATAGGAATAATGAAGCTTCGGTTGGCATAAACAGGCACCAGAACATCCATGTTCTCGTTGAAATGCCAGGATACACATTTTGTGTCCCATGAATTAATCGAATTAGCTTCCCTTTATTGTAGGGATGTCTTATAGCAACACGGTACCTGTCGCGATTGTTTGCTAGGCGTACGAACTCAATAAACTCTTTTTCATTGGTCGTTTTTTAACAACAACTATTCCCTGCGATATTGCCATCTGCTGCAGCTGAGTCTCGAACTCAGTAAAGACAACAGCGACTCACCACGTTGTTTCATTCAATCGAGTTTCATGAACCAGGTTCGTGGAAAATCAGATGGCAAATGGTGAAAGAAACTTAACCGACTCAGTGGTTCAGTGCTTACGTGTTAGCATTGAGACCACGGATTTCCTGGTTCGACTAGAGTATGGATGTTTAGTGCCGCTTTTAGCGAGTTAATGAAACTGTAGCAAGTGCTAGACTCGATTGAGTTTATTGACGTCGTACGCCTAGCAGACAACCGCGACATGTACCGTGTTGCTATAAGACATCAATAAAGGGAAGTTAATTTGATTAATTCATGGGACACAAAACGTGTATCCTGGCATTTCAATGAGAACATGGATGTTCTGGTGTCTGTTTATGCCAACCGAAGCTTCATTATTCCTATTCAACTATTAAATATATGAGAAAAATGCAAGGAAATGACATTTTATAAAAATAAATTTTCTTCCAATTATGTATGTATAACATTTCGATGTAATCAACAGTTCACGAGATACTATTGAAAATAGATGAAAATTTCGTATTTTAGTGACTTTTAATGGCCTTGTGGCAAGGGTTAGCGTTATCCGATCGAGTTAAAATTTTGTATACTTCATTTTTAAAATAATTGGAAAAACTTTAGGGCCGAAAATCCAATTTCGCTAAATAAGGACCACCCTAGTACACAGGTATATTATGGACATAATATGTATAGAACAAACGTTACAAAAATTCCAAACAAAATACAGTTCAAACACGGTGGGGTGGGAATGTATTGAATTTTATCTATTAAATTTGTGATCTAGCATGTCATTAAAGTCGTTTTTAAAATACTCGTCGGTCTTATAAAAACATTTGTTGATTAAATAGTTTTTGACTACCATTTTGAATTTAGGTCTATCAAGGGACCTCATAGAAGGTGACAATTTGTTATATATTTTTGGCGCTAGTTGCCGTTTGTGCTTTCTTCACTCGGTTAAAAGGAATGTAGATGTTATTTTTATTCCATGTTTCATAGTCATGCACATCTTCGTGGGTGGTGTATGATATCGTATTATCTTTAGCGTACAGCAAGCAGTGAAATATGAATAGGCAAGGAAAGGTTAATATTTTCAGTTTTATAAACGTTGATCTACAATCATCTCTGTAAGCTAAACCCTCAATTATTCTAATAGCGCAAAATAGGCTGTGATTAATGTTGTTTTAGAGGCCACTCTAGTGAGGTTGCTTAATAGGTAAACAGATGAAATCAGCCTCTTGCACACAGCTTCTGTGTGATATTGACAAGTTAATTTAGAGTCCAGATGAATGCCCAGAAACTTCACAGGCCCATCATTATTTAAAGAATTTACTGAAGGTTTAAAATACATTAAGGTAGTTTTTTCATCGTTTAGAGAAACTTGATTATTTGAGAACCAATCAGTTACATTCGACTGGGCCTCCTTCAATTTCCTGTGTATGATATCTTTTTGGTGGTGTTTGTACATAATATTGGTGTCGTCTGCATAAAGTATAAAATCCGTGCTAAGATTACATCCAATGATATCATTAATATAAATTAAAAACAACACCGGCCCCAGCATGGAGCCTTGCGATACTCCATGGGTTGTGTTTAGGAGCGACAGTTCTGTCCATTGAGTTCCACAACCTGTCTATGGTCTACTAAATAAGAGCGCATTAAGTCAAGACCCTTTGGAGAGAACTTATAATGAGCCATTTTATCAATCAGGACATCGAAGGAGACACAGTCAAACGCTTTTGACAAGTCACACATAAGACTTCCAGTGCATTCCTTGTTGTCATAGCTATCCTCAACAATGGAGACCAACTTATTTATTGCGTCAGTTGTTGAGTAAGACTTTCTAAACCCAAATTGGGATTTGTTGAATAAGTTATGTGTTTCAAAATGTGTTACAATTCTTTGCTTCAGTGCTTTTTCTAATATTTTGCCAAAGATAGGTATAATGGTAATATTGCAATCATTTAGAGAGCCTTTTTTTATGTAATGGCATAACTTTGGATTATTTAAAAGCATCTGGAAATACATCATTCTTTATACATAGGTTAAGTAGTTTGGTGAGTGGTATGGCTATTTCATTTCCAATGCATTTTAATATTTGTGTATTTAAACCATATAAATCTCTTGAATGTGTATTTTTTAGACTATAGATAATGTCTCTTGTTTCGATAATTGATAACTCAACAAAATCAAAAGTACAGATTGTACAATGTGACTTATTTTAACTTTATAAATGGTTCTCGGTATTACCTGTATGAGGCATATCATCAATTATATCTTGAGCAATATTTACAAAAAATAAATTGAAGTCATTTGGTCTTAAGTCCGTTTTGACAGTGTTGTGTTGTATTATGCCACCATTATTGATATTCCACATAGCTTTCTGCTTGTTGGCGGAATTTTTAATGAAGTTATTGCTAGCATTAATTTTAGCACTTTTGAGCGCATGCTTATATTGGAGGCGGTACCTATTGTACATAGGCTTATAGTCCGGCACTGTTTTTGAAATATCATATAGAAAGTTTAGGTTATCTCTCATCGCTCTTAACTCTGCGTTAAACCATACAATTTTATTTTTAGCATTTTGACTATTACTGTTATTATATTTTATTTCTGTGGGAAAGGCAATATCAGTTCCGTGTTGTAAGATATTGACAAAAGTGTTAGATTTTTCATTAACATTTGTATTGTTGTCCTCTAAAAAATCCCAATTCACATTTTTAATATAATTATTCAAGGTAAATAAACCAGTTTATGTGATGGGCTTGAAAATTACTGGGTACTCATCTGATTCAGGATTCTTTTCATTGACTGTAAAAGATATTCCAACATCTAAATGGTCCGAAAGATTAACATTAAATAAAGGGTATGAATTGGTTACTACTGATGTTCGTTATAACATTGTTTAAACAAGAGTTTCCTCTTGTGTTTTCTGTTATGACAGGAAAAAGATTAATAGTAGCTAATAAATCAGTAATACGTAAATTCTTTGTATCGAGAATGTTAAATTTAATGTTGAAGTCGTCATTTATCACCACTGAACATGTTGATTTGGAAATTATTTCAAGCACAGTATTCATGATATTAACAAATATATCCACATTACCAAGAGGTGATCTATAAATGGTTATGATTATTATGTTATGTTATGTTACTTCAATGGCACAGAGTTCAGAATGTAACTATTGCGAAAGGTTTACATATCTTCCCGTTGTTTACAAAAGTTAGCTAGGTTTTTTTTTACTATAAATTGCCACTCCACCGTGAATGTGTTTCGATCTGGCAAAGCAACTAAGTATGATATAATTTTCAATAGTGGTGCTAAGTATTTCATCATTTGACATCCAGTGTTCACTATACGTAGTCATATTTGAAGGTTCGTGGCTTCCAATTCGTGTACTTTGTTCCGCAAACATTGGATATTTATGTGTAGAAACGTGTTAGGTTAGTTGGATCTTCTACGAGGTCTTCGAAAAAGAAACTTGCACACCTCTATTCCCGCTGGTCAATAACTACCTTGCATGAGCTTTTCTCTCAGCTCCATGTCAGCGCCGACTTTAAACGAGTTGTATTCTTCCCTATAGTTTACTTTATCACATATGAAATGCTTCTCTGGAAATTTACCTTCAAGATATTCTTTTAGGTTATTTTCGATGTAGTTTTTGTTATATCTCGTGATAAAAAACCACAATTTCCTGGCTACAGAAACAGGGGCTGTGCCTGCGATTGTATCAGTTCCAACTACAATTTGTTTGTTTTTGTGTTTGTGTTACCTTACTTTGGACTTTAACAGGTTTATCCTGGTGAATTATTTGATTAAGTTTAATTGCCGTTTTTGCTTCCGTCATGCCGATAGATACTTGATTTAAAGTTATTTTGCACTTTTTTTTATTATTTTTTGCTGGTATGTTCTGCTGGCATTAGGTTAGGTTTGGTTTTATCCACGTCATTGATATTAAACTTACTGCTACATTCACTTTGGCCATGTGGCCTTTGCGTCATTTTGGCTTTTGAGAAGCTTCTGTTTGATTATTTGATGGTTTCGGTTTTTTGTCCCCCAATACTTTTAATTCTCTAAATTTTTCCTGCAGGTCTCCGATGATATAATTTTTATGTTGTATGATGGATCTTAGGAGCGATATTTCACGTTTTAGTGGTTCCTCGGGAATTTCTTCAGAGGAATCGTGAAAAATATCGCAATCTTTGGCTTCGAGGTTATGTTCAGTCGTGGAATTCGGTTTCAGTTTTTCACAACAAATTATTTCGTTGACGTTTACGGATTTTACACCTTTAATACGACTTAAACAACTGGGGTGCACTATTCGTTTGCAATTTATACATTCGTTACCATTTACCGCTTTTTTATTGCAGTATATACAGAATCGTTCGCAGGATGAAACACCTGGCGCGGCCATCTTACTCTTAAGAATAATATGTGAAACAACATACATTCTAGAGGAAAATGTTCTACAACTTGACGCACTTAAATAATCGACAAATATGTTTTCAAATTTGTTATTGTTCTTTGAAGTGGTTAAAAAGATTTCGACTGGCGTTTAGTAATTTATTTCCACAAGAATTCATATTGCGTTAAAATATATAATTTTTCATCGATTATTTAAAAATTAGCGAGAATCTTTCACAGAATACTCTAAGGAATATGTGACATAGAAATTTGGCTCAATGATTGGAGAATCTCAATCTCCATACCACTATATAAGAAGGGAGCGACTGCAGATTGCTGGCAGCATTAATATCAGACGCCAAAAAAATAATGTATATTCTTCAATCCAAAATTCAACATTATCTGTCTTGGCAAGCAGTCTTTGTTAAAGGACGCGGTACTAGATAGCAAATACTGAATTTACGAGTGGCAAGATTCTATTTACTTTTATTTCGTAGACTACCGTAAGGCTTCTTAAATTTACCAATTATACATAATAAATCAGTGATACAAACTTCAGATGCTGATTTCTGATGACAGATTTTGTAACTTTTCAGTTTATGATTATTATCTCCGGAATACTGTACCGTAACACAATACAACTTTACAGTTGGATGTATGTAATTAACAGTTTTCATATGATGAATTCGTATTGCAACCATCATCATCATCATTTAGGGGGCGTAACAGGGTGAAAAATTATATATTTTTTAAATAAATATCTCATCTTGCTGATAGTCTGATAGTTGAGTCAAATACCTTCAATTGGATTTTTTTACTGACCTCTGCACGATGAAAATTGACCAAGATACAGAAGGTTGCAAATGGTGTACTTTCACATCCCCAATAAAAAGCGAAATGAGAGTGCGGTGAGTAAGTAAGCATGTGCGTGCATGATTGCGCGTATGTTTGCATGTACGCACGCATATGTGGATCATGTCGTTTTCGAGTATTTTAAAACCTGCCAGACAGTTTGAACATATATGTTGAATGTAATAGTTGAGCTGTCCCTTCTACACATACAAATTGTTAGGTAGGTATAAATAATGGCCGAAAATCAGGAGATCTGATTTACATCTTATTTGTGAAGAAGTGAATTTATGTGACAAAGTTGTGCCTACAGCAGATGCTATTGAAATAATTAAAAACTGTAGTAAAAAAATTAGTCACCTACAGCTAAAAAATAAGGCTGTCTAATTGCTGTTCATCTAAGCTGTCAAAGTAAGTATACGAAACATTCAAATGTCCGAATGGAGAGTGCATGACAGCATTTAATAATGCTGATTCCAGTGCCGATGAAATTCAAAATTTTTGTTTTTATACAAATTAAAAGACGGAAAATATTCGCTTGATGAATATAGGTTTATTACATTTCAAAAACCTTTATTGAAAAAATTGGAAATATTTCTTCCTATTCGTACAGAACATATCAAATGCAACAATAGCATGAGAATAAAATGTTGCCAGAACAGGAGAGTGCATAAGAGCATTTAATAATGCTGATTCCATTGCCGATGAAACTCAAAATTTTGCGGCCACTGCTCAATATTTAGTACAGTAAAATTAGCTGCAAACCCGGAAAAACAAAAAAAGAAAACAAATGTTTGAGTGTCTCAAATTGTTTATTGCTCTTTGCTCTAAATTTGGTGAAAAGTTTCCTCAACCATACTGTCGGTTTTAGCAGAAGGGGAGGGGGGAAGGTGTCAGAACCGTATGTTTTTCAGTTTTTCCCAAATATCTCGGAAACCATCCAGCGAAGAGCTTACATTACTCTATACAAAATTAAAGTAGGTACGTTAAATTTCCTACAAAAATAATCCAATACATATTTTTGCTAGGCACAATAGTTTCCAAGATATTGAGTGGGGAGATTGTGGTAATTTTTTCCTTCCATTGAAAATTGTAGGATAGTTGTTGAAATGTTCAAAAATTGATAATATTTTTGAATTGTAGAGGGGAGATGGATTCAATGAGAGCAAAACAAAAGCATTTTCATGATATAAGTAATAAATTCTACATATCTAGACAGAAAAATGTGAAATGAAAACTATTACCATTAATGTATTAAGCACAAAGATTATTGTCACTATCCTTCTTCATCACTTGCTTGAGTATCTGAATCCATTTCAAAAAGTTCCTGCACATCCTCTTTATCTGGAAACACTATCTCTGTATTACTTCTAAGACACTCTCCTGTGCATGAACAAGTGATTAGGCGCAGCAATTGTTCTGAAGCAGTAGCAAGGGATGTTATTATTGGACGCAGATGTCCACTGACCTTCTTCCAGCCCCATTTCAGTGGGTCTTTCTTGAAACCATACCACTGCTGCACTCGGTGGTACACTCTCAGTGAGTGTTCCCTTCCTGCTGCTTTTGTTGGAGATAGAGTAGCTAACTTGAACTCCCCTTGAACCGGTTGCTTTGCAAATGTCATTAAGTATATCTGGTGACGTAGAGCGTCCAAATTTTGCATGTTTTTGGATCCATATAAAGATAGAAAAAAATCGTGGCTAGAACCAGCAATATCATCTGCCTGTGCATTAGGGTCATTGAAAATAAGTAATTTTTTCCTCGTTCCCTATCACATTTAATTTCTTAAATGGGGCCATGTTGCCTTTCCTATATATATATATATATATATATATATATATATATATATATATATATATATATATATATATATATATATATATATATATATATATATATATATATATATATATATATATATATATATATATATATATATATATATATATATATATATATGCGGACACAGAATCACCACCATAAACGCACAATAAAATATATCTCATGTCCCCTATTTCATGCTACATTGCTTGAATATTGCGAATTTTACTTGACTGGTTGCCTTAACCAGGCACAATCATCTTCAAGATGCAGTTTAGGAAGCAAGAGTAATTAACAAAACCAATAAGTCAGTGTCATCACCTATTACTCTCACCTGAAACATTTCGATTAAATGATTTTATCAAATTTTGACCTTCCTGTGACAAAAATTAATGAGAAAAAAATTCAATACGTATTTTTCTTCAATTATTTATGAATATTAGAACGTGGGCACACTAGATTGAAAATAAAAATTGGCTGCAAAAATTCAAAATGGAGGAAATGGTCATAAAATTAACACAGTCGTATGTAGAAGGACCTCTAGATTCCAAAAATTCAAAAATATACAGGGTGTCCCATTTAAAAATCAAAAGTAGACGTTACTTCCAGTGAAACCGTAGTCGTAGAAACTTGACAGATTGATAAAAAACTGTAATGATGGTAACATGTGATACCTGCCTAGTTTCACCTTGATCAGTTAAAAGATAAAGAAATGGCGGCCGGAAAGTGACCTCGTTAACACCCGGTATTTCACCCTCTAGAACTACTGAGCGCAATAAAAAAATGTGTCAGATCATTTTTGTGGGAAATTTAACGTGCATTAATTTTGTACGGAGAATGTTTGGTCTACGTTGTATGGTTTTTCAAATATTTGCGAAAAAATGAGAAAACATACTGTTCTGACCTCTTCCCCCTCCACCTCTCCCAAACCCGACAGTTTGGCTGTTGAGACTTTTTACCATATTTAGGGAAAAGGGTAATAAATAATTTGGGACACTCAAACCTTTGTTTTTTTTTGGATTTCCCGGTTTGGGTGTTTTTTGGCTAATTTTAATTGTGCTAATTCTTATAGAACATATCAAATGCAACAATGGTATGATAATAAAATGTCACCAGAAGAGAAGAATGCATAAGAGCATTTAATAATGCTGATTTCAGTGTCGATGAAACTCAAAATTTCTGTTTTTACACAAATTAAAAGACGGAATATATTCGCTTTATGAATATAAGTTTATTACAATTCAAAAATCTTTATTTAAAAAACTGAAAACATTTCCTCCTACGTCTGCGGTCACTGCGCAACATTCTCATAGGACATATTAACAAATGCAACAATGGTAGGATAATGATGCCGACAGAACAGTGGGACAAGACTAGAATAAATGGGTTCTTGCAAACTATAGGAATAATAATTTTAGAAACCGTATCTGAATCCATACAAGGGAGTAACTGCTTAAATAGCGAGCAGGATCAAGCCCGTAATTTGATTTTGATAATTGTGATGTAAGCAATGATGAAAAGCAATGTGAAAATAAGGATGGATCTAAGACTGATGCTGAGATTACCGACGCTGGCGAACGATACAGTCATTATTTGTATTTTTTAACTGTATTAAATCCAAATATTTTTTAAATAAATAAATATTCTAAATAATTATGGTAAAATTTCACATATGCAAATGTCCTCATTTTCTGATGTATTATACATTATTTGTAATTAAAAAAAAACATACACACAGACATGTGCGCGCACACACAATCACACACACACGCGTACACACTCACCGCATTCTCAATTCGCCAAAAAACATATTTTTTAATAGGGATGTAAAAGCACCCCAACTTCAACTCTTTGTATAGTTGACTACAAACAATTATGTGTGTAAAAAATGTCCGTGTCTTTGGCAGTGCGGTAAAGATCAAGGACGCTGCCATTTTTTCACGCATAATAAGTGTGTAGTCAACTTTACCTCGACCAATGTTTATCGTAGATAGATCAGTAAAAACCAAATTGAAGATATTTGACTGAAAGAATTTGTTCTAATTAATAATTCCTAAGCTATTTTTTAAAAACGCATTTTGCACCCCTTTACATTCCTAAAAAACACCCTTCTGCACCCTTTGGATTAGGGAGTAGGGTAAATTCAACAAACCCTCAAATTTTCATGGACTCCCTAATTTGTTTTCTTTTAAAATTAATTTTTCCCGTACTACTTTTAATACCTATAAAATGCTACTTGTGTTTACAAAGTTTTTGGGGTAATATCCGCAGAAATTGGATATGTTTTACTTTAAACTTACGAAATTATTATTATTATTATTATTATTATTATTATTGATAAACTAATACGGTTGTAGGTACATCTCAGTGGGAAACGCGTCTAGCTTGTACTCTGAGCATACCTAGCGAAGTGGGTTCGAGCCTCACGCAGCGAAAAAATTTTCCATAGTAAATTTTAACCAAGAAGTGATTCGGATTCCACTATAAACTGTAGGACCTCGTCTCCTTTACTCAGACAAATCTAGATTTCCTAGTCATTGAGGTGACATGGAACGCGCTTAAAACACATTGTACATGGAAGGAATAAATAAATAAACATTCGGGTGAGCTCTCTGTAAAACCCATATTTATTTCTTATTAATGATTGTTAAAATTACTCACCAACGAATGAACAATTTGTTTTTTTCAGGGCAACTGTTTACCTGCGGAAACAGAATGACCTTTAGCAAATAATAATCCTGTCCCGTGGTTTGTCAATCAAAACTTAATCACACAAACAAATTGACATATTCCGCTCGTTAGTTTGAGCTTTAGTGCTCAGTTTAGATTTTCTACGTGTGGGAATCTGTAAACGGGATAAAGTGCTATTATAGGCAACCATTATAAACGTCCGTTATTTAGAGTACCTTTATTAATGACTAAGCACACTGACTGTAAAAGAAAAAATATGAGAGACCATGCACATATTGCACATAACGAACGAATGATGTTAATTAATGAAAGTAACAGACTGCAATGAAATACAAAAATAAAAATACCCAGTTGTCGAATGGTTCTGATAGATGATCCCCACGTTTTTAATCTTTTTTTCTAAATACAGTGTGTTCGCGAATTGAGTCCTGTGAGGGATTTTTTTTTATTTCTGGGTTTACAAAAAAAGTCACTACTCTTGAGGAAGAAATTGATTTCACTTGAAATCCCCATATTTAGCGGGCAGGTTTAAGGAGCAGGTTCTTAACTCGACTTTTATGTACGTTTTTTTTTTCAAGTTGGTAAGTTTGTTCAATCATTACTCTGGATTCGCGTAGGTGATTTGTATGAAATCTTTCTCATATTACAAGGTATGGCTAGGCGGTATTACATCAAGCTACCTACGTCTAGTAAGGTGAGCAAAGATTTTCTAGGCGAATTTAGCGAAGTCGCTAGGTACAACTTAATTTCAATAAACCTAATTGCATTAAAATTGGTAGTTAGGTATTTTGGAAGTAGCTGATAATAATTCTATTGTCAAAATTTAAGAATTCAAAATACAGTATGGCTACCATAATTACAACATTTTTGCAGATTTACATGAAACTTGATACATGGAGGCTTTAGAATTGTATGATTGCAAATCTGATGGTAAAGCTTAAGAATTTGAAATGACGGATATTTCCTTTACTGTGTAGAAGTTAAAGAACGGAACCACTAATAGTCCAGTCAGTGGGGGGTTATGTTCTACAAAAAGTGGTAGAACTAATTTAGATATATGTTGTTTAAGGTACTTGTATACTGAAACGAACTTTTACGGTTTTAAATATAATTTGGTGTACTAATATAGTGATTTTACACTTGAATTTTCAGTAAAAATAAAATCGCCCATTCAGTTTCGGAGTAATCGATTCGGAAAATTTAACCCTAGTAGGCAAGTATGCCTTACTTGATATAGCAGAGCCCGGATGAACGCTAGGCTTAAGTTAATTTTCGCTCTTAATCCCACAATTTCTTAGAAATATGCCTCAAAAACTAACATAACATTAAATAGTTTCTTATTAACACTGTTAAAAATCGTCCATCTAGAATAAAAGTTACTAGAAGTTTAATCAATTTTTAGTCCTAAATTTGTATAAATAAAGCAACGTTGCATGTTTCCAAGTTGGTGCAAATATTTAAATTTTTAAAAACCATAAAATTAAAAAATGAATTATTCCAAATTGAAAGTAAACCACATTTTATGTCTTCCAAAGAAATAATTGATGAGCATTCTAAACATTTTAGATTTTTTACCAAGCCCCTTTACCTTAATCATAGCTGAGTCGGGGAAACTTTTGAAACCTTGTATTTTCTTTACTCGAAAACGGTTTAGTATTAAGGGCTAAAATTTAGCAAAACAAAACAAACCAAGCAAAAAGAAAATGAGTACCATCCATGCGGGGGCAAATTCACCCATCTTAACCGACTATGGCCTTTGTTTAAACAACATGTTATGCTAAAACAATTTACATCGTCGTCCGGGAATGTATTGCTTTTACTATTAGATACACAATGTACTATTTCTTGTTCCTACTGATTGGATTATAAAGAGAGCGAAAAAAAAATTCAATAAGCTTCAAAAATGGTCATTAAAAATTATAAAATAAAATTCCTCGCCCACTTATTTGAATTTTACTACCTATCGATGAGGTTGGTGTAAAAATGAACAAATAATTAATTCAAGTGTCTTTTTAAACAACTAAAATATTGATATTAGGTAATAAGGTTCAATTAAGTGGACGACGCGCGCCGATGAAATTGTTTTTAACAATTTTTAGCGAACTTTTTTGAAGACAATTCACTTGTTCTTTCTAATTCTTTTTATTATCGCATACTCGACAGCTCTAGTGGATTTCATTGAAGACAATTTTCAAACATTTTGAAATATTTTGGAATTAATATCAGAATCGTGAAATAAACGCGAAATTAATTAAAGAAAAAAACAATATAAAAGCCTTTACACTGAGGTAATTCATTTCTTAACAGACAAACGAAAATTATCGATGAAATTTTTAAAAACCGTTCCATTTTTCAACTAATCCCAGTGAATAACGATAGAAAAAAGGACTTCTTTTTGAATCAGTCACTCCCATCCCATTTTTAAAATGGGTAAAAAAATAAAATTATGATTTAGTGTGTGTACATACAAAAGCGTTGAAAGGCCACAATAAATTACTTCCACATCCAGTGGAAGTATAGTAACGCAAAAAAATGGAAAATTTTTATTGTACAAATAGGCTATTAGTGAGGTGGGTTATTGAAATTACCGTTGCCTGGCGGATAAAAGCACCAAACTTGGTATGAAGGTCCTTTAAGGTATACTACTAAATATTAGCCTAGGAGCCCTCTGGAATTTCTAAAAATTTTCATGTACAGAACTAAAATCCAAAATGGCCGACAAATACGACAAAATCACATGTAGCCCAGGAATTTTTAGTTTTTGACCAGGAATTAATTATTGTAAAACTGAAAATTTGCAGGATTGTAGTTTTGGTCCAGGATAACACGTACCAAAAAGTCCCCTACTCTGCCCCGTCAGCTTCCCTATTTTTGCAGAGCAACAAGGGCCTAACTCGCAGAAATTGCAAAGCTGGCTATAAAGTGCAGCAGAAATGTTGTTACTGATCCGATTTGGGTCGAAATGATCATAAAAGCTTCGAAGAAGCATATCCGTTCGTATTTCAGATGTTTCCAGGAAAATATTTTGTTAATAATTTTCCGTTCTTTAGCAGCGAAACTAGCAGCGAAAAAAATTTTTTTATTGATTGCATTTTTGAATACATATATCGTAGGTGATGATAATATCAACATTTTTACCTACAAATTATGACTAAAGAGCTAATAAGAAGGTGTAACATACCTGTTACAATTTTTGCCGTAGTCAAAAATCCTATTTTATTTCCGACCATATTTTGAGTATCACTCAGTAGGTTACAAAATTTTACCGTTCATTTAATAATAAGAACTACTGTAAAACACATCACCAAACTTCTCATTTTATATACTTGAATATTTCTACAATACAGCACCCTCTTTTTAAATATTTACTGTACTAATTAAGAAACAAGGTTACCATAGATTTCTTTAAGGATCTACATTTACTCGAGGTCAATCAATACATTAGTTTTCATTACTAATCTATTACTTTAAATATTAATAATACTACCAAAATCCAGATGGCGTAAAGCGCTTGACAGAACTGTTGTTTTTTAAACCATATTAGCTTTCCTTGTAATTGAAACTTAATTGGTATTCATTTTACTATTCTGAACTGTCAATGAAAGTTGTGCGACTCAATTGCGATATCTCCCAGACTTTGTCTAACTCTGTTGTATCGTCAATTACCTAGTGCATCAATAGATTTTGAGGTAAATTAGTTTTATTATTATTCTTTTATAACGTATAGGCACCTTCTGTGCTATATATTTTTTTGTTCAATTGACCATGTGAGTACTTGTAAAATCTAATTTTGGTTTCCTTCTTTCTTATGATGGCGTTATAGTTCTGGCAGCTTAATTAACTAAAGTAAAGAAAATTAAAGTAAAAATATAAGTAAGAAAATTACTAAGTAAAAGTAATTAAAATTTTTATTTGGGATTCAATCCATGAGGAGAATTTAGTTTTTCTATCTAAAAAGAAATCCTTGGATTCATTTGGTAAATTCTTCCACACGGAGCACGTGTCAGGAGGGAAACTTTCCTATCGTAAAGAAGCCGATTAAACTTCACTTTATTTCCTAGAGATCCATTTTCATAAAAATAAATTTACACTACTAAGCCGAACTATATCGACAATCAAGCACAGGTCGAAATTTCTTGCCAACGTCTTCACGCTGTAAGCATCGAGACGACGACGTGGTCCACCAGGTCTAACGACACACCTTAGGACACGGTGAGAGTTTTGTGTAGTGTTAAATTTTGTTGGTGAATTTTTAACATCCGCTTGATGTTACATATATTTTTATGCAGGCCATGAGGTCCTTGATTAGCATAAATTTCGTTCTTATTTCATTGCTGTACATTGCTATATAATTAAGTTTATCATTTCATCTCTGTTGAAATTTGGAACATTTTATTAGTTATAATTATTTTAGATCGTAACCTTGACGAACATTTGATTTGCTATAATCCTTTTTTTTTCTACATTATTGATTATGTAAATTTGCTCACATAAATTTTAACATCAACCAGAATACTTTTAAAATAAATTTTATCTCACAATTTATTTCAATCTTTATTTATTTTTTTCTGAATCAAAAATTATTCCTTTCTAAATTTACCTGTAGGAGTTTTCGTCCTGGTAAAAGGGGGTCAGTAATCACTATTAAGGCTGCAGGTGGCGCCCCGGATTAAATTCATTTTTAAGCCCTCCTTTTACCAGACACGAATTGTGTGACAGGTGTCAAATAAAAAAGTGTGTAGTGCAATTTCCCCTAAGTTAAATAAGAGCCACAAGGTCGAGCCAAGGTAAGAGAACTCACGTTTAATCTCTAAATAAGAAGCTAGCCGAGAGCCGGGGTTCTTCTGGTTATCACGTTGTTCTTGGGACTTGTCCCGGGAATAGCGAGGGAACCGGAAGGCTCCAAACAGGCGTTCACTCCACCCAACAACACCGGGAGGAGTGAAAACGTAACAAAGGCTATTAGCCTCAAATTCTCAAAATAATTTTGACGACCAACACGTATTTTTTAGGTAAAACTCGTATTAAAACAAAATAGTAACCTGGGCCTTTTCGGACCGATTTTAATCGAAAGGTGGGCTCTTTAGCTTTAATTAAAAAAAATTAAGTCCCTAGTACATCTAACATAGAAGTTAGCCGCGAAACAGACGACAGCGTTTTCGCTGCTAGAGTGTAATTTCTCAATTAATATGTTAATAAACAAAAATTGAATAGCCTGGCCCATTTCAGACCACTTTCAATCAGAGGGTGGGTTCTTTAGCTTTAATTAAAAAAAATAAATAAATCAAGTCCCTAGTACATTTAACATAGAAGTTAACCGCGAAATAGTCGTTGACGGAGTTTCCGCTGCTAGCGAATTTTTTATGTTAAACTAAAATAAAATAAGATCTATTAACCTGGCCCTTTTGGGTCTGATTTTTTTTTTTAATACCTTGTTTATATTAACGTCCTGGCGAAGTTTAGCTAATGCTACTCTACCACTTAACCAGGACGGCGAGATGAGATAGGGTCACCCATCCAAGTGACGGACTCGCTCCGCCGTGCTTGACTTCGCCGATCGAGGACCCGTCACAACAACAACAACAAAACGAATTTATTTGACATTTCTTGTTGCAAGAATGCACCTCATCGGATCCCGGCCCGACAACGACGCTGCGCGCCGTGGTAAATGTGTGGTTGGACGAGGCGGGTCCGATTTGATTTGACGATAATGCTTGTTACAGCTAGGACACCTGTCTGCCTTAGGCAGACTTAAAACTAGGTTATGTTTAGGAACTAATGAATGAAAAACTTAAAACTAACACTTGCAGTACACTTACAAATTTTTGGTTGCTGATATGGGAAAACAGAATTAAACGAAAAAACCCGTTCGAGCAAGTGACGTCGTTGTGGTCTAACCTCCGTCAAGGAAGGTAGGATAGTTAAAAGGGTTTAATTTAAAAAGTTTGGATTTATATGATGTTATCGGCCTAGAGGGGAGTTAGAAAGACAAAAAGGGGACAAAAAGAACAAAATTGTACAAACACAAAGAAAATTGAAGTTGAGGAAAGATAAATAGTAGAGTAGAGTTAGGTTTTCGTAGAGAAAAGTGTGGCTAAGGAAGTTGCCGGAAGATAGGCAACGCCTGGTACGGTAGGGGGTGTCTTATATCGAAAAGTATTGCGTTATGTTGTCTGATTCGAGTAATGTTGCGGCTTAGCGGACTACCGTCCACTTTAAACAGATAGAATTTTTGCGATGTTTCTTGGACGTAGTCCACTGGGGTTATATCGAGGCAACGTGCATAGAGATCTCTGAGGGAGGTGTACCTATCAACGTCTGAAATGAGGCGCATAAATTTGTGTTCTAATACTCTCAACTTTTTATTAGTCCTGTTGAGTCCGCTACCCCGTGCCAGGAGCGGAGGATCTGTCACTGAAACCGGTACCGTACCTCACCTCACAATCGAAAGGTTGGCTCTTTACCTTTAATTTAAAATAGAAAACCAGTCCCTAGTACAGCTAACATAGAAGTTAACTGTGGAATAGTCGTTGACAGCGTTTCCGCTGCTAGCGCATTTTTTATGTTAAACTGAAATAAGATCTATTGACGTGGCCCTTTTCGGACCCATTTTAATCGAAAAGAGGGCTCTTTAAGATTTATTCTTCATTAAGTTCAACGATATGGGTTTATCAACGAAAACTATTTTTTTTTAATGGAAGCCCTATGGGACAAGCTGTTATTTAATTAGATTTTTAAATTACGAAGAAAATGATATGCATAATGTCTACCTTCTCTTTGTACTAAATTTATAATTAAAAGAAAAACATGTTTTGATATATATTTTTTAATATTTTTAATTTTAGTGTACATGAAAATTTTTAGAAATTCCACAGGAAGCTAACATTTATTATTATACTGTAAGCTACCTTCATACCAAATTTGGTGCTTTTATCCGCTAAGTAACGGTAACCTTGAAATAAAACTCTAACCGACCTCACTATTTGAATGTCATGAAACGTCGAGATTTTTTAAATATTTTTTTCTTAAACTCCGACTTCAAAATCGGAATTTAACAATATTCCTAGTTTAAAGTCGGGGAATATAACTAAATTCCGTGTTTAAAGTCAGATTTAAGAAGTAACGTAACAGCGATGCCGACACTGAACAGAGAGGCAACAGTTTTCTTTATAATGCCGATTTTGTACTTTTTTAAAAATCTCAATTTTTCATAATTTATGCTATTATTATGCATTAAATTAAATTTTTTATACTCTGCAATATTTTTCCTTTTATTCGAAATAAATAAGCTTCCAAAAGAAAAATTATTTAAAAGTTTCTGTTGCTAAGAAAAAAACTGAACAGTGCATTTATAGGAAAAAAAAATATAATGATAACTTAAGGTGTTGAACTCCAACGTCTTATAAAAAAACTTTAAAAAGTCGTCTGGATAATGATAATGATAATAATAATAATAATATAGAACAATCCTGTTTGCAATCTCCAAGTTAGCAGAATGTGGAATGCAATGACCACGGTAGTGCAAGTAACTTTAGGAGCCCTTGGAACTGTCAAGAAGGGTCATGATCGAAGTCTACAACAACTGCCTAGTCAACCGAGCGTAAAGAAATGCAGAAGATCGCACTTTTGGTAACATATTTTAAGGAAACACTTGGAATAGGAGTCTCTGTGATCCCTTGTTGGGGTCTGGACTCCGAGCTGTTGGGGCGGACATCACCAACGTCGTCTGAAGGGCCCAAAAACTTGGAACGAGCTACAACAGAGATGAATCTCAATCGCGTGCGGGGGATCGGTGAATAATTTACGTGAACTTCTTAAATTCTTCCATTTAACACGAAATTTTGTTAAATTCCGAAAACTCCAAATATTCCGAAAACGAGGAATATTGTTAAAAGTCAAAGCCGGAATTTGACAATATTCCGAGTTTAAAGTCGGAATTTAAGAAAAAAATATTTAAAATTTATTGTGGCTCTTCTACGCTTTCGTATGTACAAGACTTAAAGCCCTCAAAAATGTTTTTGGCATTAGCCACCACCATTCCATTACCGATGAGGTATATAGTTTTATGGTTTTTTGGGGACTATTTCAAATATTATATTATTGAAGTTCTACGATCTATTATTTCCACATAAGTGCTAATATGGTATCGAAATTTTCTTGGTTGTAAGAGAGTTGGATAGGGAAACTGGATGTGGAAGTAGTGATTCTTTAGGTAGCGGTTTTTATTTGCTTCTTCACAAATTACTTTTTAAATTTCTTCAAAACTTCAAAAAATTGTCAGTAGAGTTATCGGGAAATCGACAATAAAATAGAGGTTTTAAATGATCTTTTCAACAGGTGTGACTTTTCTTGGCAAACCATAAATAAAAAAATATATTTTCCGAACTCAATTCGATACTATAGTAAATAGGCAGTTGCAAAAGAAAAACAGAGACACTTTCTTTCTCTAATTTAATTTAGAAACATATACGTAAATTTGGTTTCCTAGAATCTCCTCAAACACAAACAAAAGTAAAATATGTCGGCTAATATTTATGTAAGTAATTACGATGTTTGCTTGTAACTAAGTGAATTAGGTAAAAATACTCAACTAATTATCTTCCAGTTAAGTGAAAAATTATTTATATAGGTTTCCTACATCAATTTCTTTATAGTCCCTTTTTACTAATTTTATACCGAGGTTTATTAATTGACAGCAATTGATTTGGTCTACATCAGAACACAATTCCAGATTTGTCCTCTGGCAGTAATCTCATCGAAACGGTAGCGCAATGCGCTAGAACGTCTTGGCGAGCATGTAAAATGTTTTGATTTGATATCGAGGAGATTAAGAAAGATGTGAAGAGTAAACTATCTTATAATGCAGTAAAAAGCAAAACGTATATTTGGAACCTGTTTCTCAATTTTTGGAAAGGGACGTGCTAAAAGCGAAAACAACTAATGAAACACTGACTGAAATGACAAACTATATGCAAATGAGAAAGGCCAATGTATCACAGCGCAAGGAATATTGTGTTAAAACTCAAACTTGTGTTAACTCTACTACAAAATTTGTAAAGGAAAAGTACTATAATGAGGAAGATATGTAAATTCTTTCATATTGAGTTTAAAGTAGTATGTAACGCGCCGGATATATACCATGGTATATATCCGGCTCTTATACAAAAGGGCACGGAGGTATTATTGGTACACCTGTATCATCTACTTAGATCCCGCCTAGCTCTGGGGTACATACCAGTGTCCTGGAGGAGGTAAAAGTGGTCTTTATACCGAAGATAGGTCGTACCATGACCAGACTAAGGCATTTAGACCGATAAGCCTGACTTTCTTTTGAAGATATTGGAAAGGTTAATAGAAAGGTATATAAAGAATGGGGTATTGGTGTCATCATCAATTCATCAACATGCATACCAAGCCGGTAAATCTGCAGAGATGGCCCTTCATCAGATCATTGTTAGAGCTGAGAAGGCGCTAGAGCAGAAAGAACTGGCATTGGTAGCATTCTTGGATATCGAAGGAGCATTCAACAAGCTTCGATTCTCTCTGTCAAGCAGTTGCGGACCGCGGCATGGACGACACTAGAATTAAGTGGATATCGTCCATGCTGAGCACCCGCAACATTGAAATCAGGCTTCGCAATGATTCGGTTAGGGCCAAGGCGGGCCGAGGTTGTCCGCAGGGAGGGGTACTCTCCCCGCTATTGTGGAACCTCATGATAGACGGCCTACTGGCCGAATTGAGCGAAGCAGGTTACTATGAGCAAGCATATGCAAACGATCTGGCTATCATCATAAGAGGCCGATTCGAAGTGACTATTGCAAGGCTCATGCAAAGGGCTCTTAACATAGTTCAGTCATGGTGTAACAGACACGGGCTCTCGGTCAACCCTGAAAAAACAGAGCTAATGCTGTTCACTATAGTGGCGGCTGGTGAAATTTCAATATTTTTTTTCTCGTCTGTGGCGCATGGGACCCACACGAAATATGGAAAATAACATCTAGAGAAGCACTTCTCTAATGACACCTAAAAAATTTTGAAAAAGCAGTTTGCGAAAAAATTTTTGAAAATTCGGTAGCCTACCCTGGGTCTAGGGACTCCTGTTTATTTTTTTTTTGTCATATGCATTTGACTCTTCATAAAAATACAACAATAGACTTTGGAATTTATGAAAATATTTTCATTACTAACTGAAATACAATGAACTGAAATTTTGTAATTTACAATTTACCAAATTACAATATTTCAATTCGTTGTATCTCAGTTAGTAATGAAAATATTTTCATAAACTCCAAAATCTATTGTTGTATTTTTATGAAAAGTCAAATGTATATGACAAAAAAAAGAAAATAAAAATAAACAGGAGTTCCTAGACCCAGGGTAGGCTACCGAATTTTCAAAAATTTTTTCGCAAATTGCTTTTTCAAAATTTTTTAAGGGTCATTAGAGAAGATGTTATTTCCCATATTTCGTATGGGTCCCATGCGCCACAGACGAGAAAAAAAATATTGAAATTTCACCAGCCGCCACTGGTTCACTAAAAGGAGAAAAATAAGAGATTTTCAGCTTCCTTCTCTCAAGTGCACACGTCTGTGTCTTTCCCGTATATTGAGGTACCTGGGAGTAACCCTAGATCTAGTTTTTATATTTCAATATTTTTGATATTACGTTATTTCGGCAACATTTAAACACTTTATAGCGTGAAAATGGTTAACCACGCTCATATGCCTAACTATAAATACACTAAAGGTAACAATTATATCATCTAAATCTGAAATTAAAACTTTGTTTAAATAAACACCTGTAAATGAGATTAATATTATATATAACCAATTTTGAACAAGACGCAAATTACGTCCTATTTAAATCCCTTTTCGTTTACGTAAATTGTAAACCATTTAGGATATAATTTCTGCGATAAGATTGAGGCAGATTTCCAACTGTCTCCAAAATGAATTTTTTTATGATGCCAGCAAATATAAATCATTCCAATTTTGTATTTATCAGAAATTTTTTGCGAGCACGTCTATATGTATATATTTAGAGACGTGAAGTTATTGAAAGTAAATCATTTTTTTTGCCATTACTACTTCACTACGTGGATGTGGAAGTAATTATGAGTCGTAGGCGATGAACGAATTTCGATTTTTGACTTTTAATTTTCCAGGAATTGCCCCGTTATAAAAATACTACCCAAATGCTGTTCTGAGTGATTTTTTATCATCCAAATATCAGGTATTGTTTGTTGACAGTTTGAGATTCACGATTAGTGTATTGTTTGGAAAAAGCCCTTTATATAGATGGTGCGTATTGATTTGTAAAAAAGCTTTAATTTTCCTAATGAATAGTAATTTAAATTAAAAGCGTAATCGTTTATACGAAGCGCTATTACGTCAAAACGTTTTCAATTTATTAGGCTATTTAACTGGAAAAAATTATGTCGAGCAATAAAATTACACCATCTATTTTATGTGAACATAAAATCAAATTGAAAATTGGTCTCGTTATTTTTTCATCTCTTATTTGTACAGCACATATTTAAATTAATATGGATGGATTAAAAACAGTTTTAAAGAACAAATTTTATGGAGCTAATTGCAGTAGCGAAACTCCAGCTTCGCAAGATTTTTGGAGGGGCCCCCGTCACTTCTTAAAAATAAAATATGAAAAACCGCTGCCCAAGGAATCACTACTTCACATCCAGATTTTCTATCCAAGTCACTCACAACGAAAAAATTTTGTGTGTGGAAATAATTGTTTACGGAACTTTAATAATATAATATTTGAAATTCTCTACCCCAAAAACCCATAAAACGATACCCCACATCGGTAGTGGAGTAGGGGTGGTGATAGGGGGTGGATGAAGTAAAAAAATATTTTGAGGTTTCTGGTTCTTGTACACACACTATATCACAATTTTTTTTCATCCCCTTTAATAATGAGGTGGGGGTGGTAATGGGGGTGGCTAATGCCGAACTTTTTTTGAGACCTTAGCCTCTCTTGTATATACTAAATACCAATTTTATGGACTCTTACCTACTTGATTTATCTATTTACCCCAAATTTACACCAAATTACCATCCAACCCTTCGACGGAAGAAGATGAAAATATAATCTAGTTCTAGATCTTATTAAAGTACATACGTGTACCAAATTTCAAGTCAATATCTCAAATGGTTCCAGAGTAAACGTGCGCACAAAAAAAAGTTATAGACAGATCGACAGACCGACAGACAGACAGAAAACTTTTTTCGCTCAAATTTAAAATCTCGAAGTTTCATGACATTCTAAGCCTATTTGAACAATAAAAATTTAAAAAATTTTTTTGTCGTTACTATACTTCCACTCGATATGGAAGTAATAAACATATAGTCTAGAATCTAAAGGTCCGAATTCGATCATGGGGTATGAACTCGCAGGTATAAAATTAAAAAAATATGGATATCATCCAGAATTTTATGCCGAATTCGATTCCAGAGGGCGCGATGTCGGCCAAGATTGCGAAATGCAAAAAAGTAATAATTTCGAAGAAAATTTGGAAATTAAATATTGCATTATCTTTCATTTACATTGCATTTACGAGCTTATTTATAAAGATTTTTTAATAATTCTTATATCAATCGAAAGCTTAATGTTTGTAGTTTCACACAAGTGTAATAGAGATACATTATTTTCATTATAAACAACACTAGAAATTGTTTAAACAATATGTGCTCGGAAAGTGTAGTGTAATTTTCGGCATCGAGGTACTTTTGCTATTATTGCAGATAGATCTGTAGTTATTTGAGACGAAATACGTAAAAGAGACCAATGAACATTTTTTATTAAAAAATTTTTTAATTCGCTGAATAATTTAGGAGATATGATTTTTTAAATGTAGGGCGCGCGGCCGTAGTCATAACTCATCATAATAAAAAATATAAGCGTGGCCTCGGGTACGCGATTTGCCAGTGTGCATTTGCCGTTCGCATTGTTTATTAGTTCTAGTCTGTCAGGCGAAGAACATGCATGATATCGTTTCGTTTTCATTGGTAATTTGGACAATTTGCGAGCCCATTTATTCCACACTTGTAAATCGGATATTCGAAATTTGCCACCAACTGAAGACTCATTTCACCAGCACATTCTTAGAGCTGCCTACCAAATAATTATGCAGTGCTTCCCTACCCCAAAGATTTTGGTTGGGTTTCGAAAGACAATATATTAGTACCAAGACTTATGACAAAAAGTGTCCGTCCAAATGTAACGCCTGGAAGCATATTTTGTAAATGCAAACAATTCCAAAATTGCATTGGAAACTGCAGTTGTGCTAAGGCCGGTTTAGCGTGCATAATAGGTTGTTGTTTTTGTGAAGGCCGATGTCAAAGGTGTTAGTTTAACCTTAATTTACTATAGTACTATACTATAGTATTATTACATCAATACACTTAATTATAGCATTATAACATCAATCATATGTATAACTTCAATTTTAGTTATATCATATGTATTATGTACACAGAATTTACAATACATACAACCATTATTTTGTCAAGACGAAAAATATTTTAATTTCATTGTAGTTGTTCTTAAATTAAATACAGATAATTTGTTCTGTTTGTAAGCATCATTTATTATCTGTACGAACTTCCATCTGAAAGACGTTACAAAAATGTTGCTCATACCTTACAAAAAAATTAATAAAATAATGTACAGTGCCCGTCACAATAATTTTGCCAACCTACATTTTTCCAAATTCTCTACATTTCCTCCTGGTGTATTAGATTTTTTTTTGTTTATTTTGTTAATTGTCCTCTGCTGTATAAGAATAAAACGTCAATTGTGTTGTAGTAAAGGATGGCGGATTTATGTAACTGATAAATCAAATAAAACTTGCCATAGGCGGCAAAATTATTGTGACGAGCACTGTACGTAATAATAAATACTTTTATTATAACAGCAGTGCCCCGAAATCATGTGTAAATAGCCTACAGAGACAAGATCGCGCGCACGGTAGACCAAAACAATACGCTTAATTTTAAAAAAATCATATCTCCTAAATTATTCAGCGAATTAAAAAATTGTTTTAATAAAAAATGTTCGTTGGTCTATTCTACGTATTTCGTCTCGAATAACTACACATCTATCTGCAATAATAACAAAAGTACCTCGATGCCGAAAATTACACTACACTTTCCGAGCACATATTGTTTAAATAATTTATAGTGTTGTTTATAATGGAAACGATGTCTCTCTATTACACTTTAAACTACAAACATTAAGCTTTCGATTGATATAAGAATTATTAAAAAATCTTTATAAATAAGCTCGTAAATGTAATGTAAACGACAGATAATGAAATATTTAAGTTCCAAATTTTTTTCGAAATTATTATTTTTTTTGTAATTTCGCAATCTTGGCCGACATCGCGCCCTCTGGAATCGGATTCGGCATAAAATTCTGGTTGATATCCATATTTTTTTAAATTTTATACACGCGAGTTCTACGAAGGCGTAGAAGGGCCACTGAAATATATTTTTTTAATTCCGAGTTTAATCTCGGAATTCCGACTTTAAACTCGAAATTCCGACTTTAAACTCGGAATTCCGACTTTAATCTCGGAATTCCGACTTTAATCTCGGAATTCTGACTTTAATCTCAAAATCCGTAGATTAGAGGTGGAAACATGAGACTAATGTTTGAAATGCGTAGATGTAAAAATCCATCCTGTTTTTTCTTAATAAAAATGCACGTCAATGACTGACATACATTTTGTTTTACTCATGAGAGACGAAGTAGAGATCTCTGATACCGGTCCACATTTGGTTGAAATTGGATGACTAATAACTTAGCTACGAATGTGTTACCGTGGAAAATGGGACCCATTGTACATCGACCATTGAAATTTTAAATTTTATTTAAAACAAAGTGAAATTAATTACCAACATATGTCTAACTATCGTATTGTTTATTTTAAATGACACACTTTTGTTTTCTATTTTAAACAATAAACTTATTTTCAGTGCCATTTTACTAATTTGATAGATTGTAAATATTGAGTAAATAGGACAAACAGTTTGTGACATAACTACTATGTTTTATAGATTATTGAAAAGCTTTTTTTCCGGCATTTCAGTTGATGTAAAAATATGAGGGGTATTAAATTACATAAAACCCAAGTAAAGCTCATATCTCCAAAATGAGATGTTCAGTAGTTTTTCCGACAAGATTTTTGGAAAATATACGTGATTTTCTACTTTAACTTTTATATATAAACTTCTTCACCCAACTTCAAAAACAATGAAGTTAAATAGAGTTTTAATGTTAGCGAGACCACTCTGTACTTTCCCAAACAGTTTTTCAAATAAAAATCTGAATAACCGCGTATACACAGACGGATTACCAGGATACAGTGATTCAAAAAATAAATTAACAATAAAAACAAAATAAATTTCTTCGAATTGTTAAACGGTAAATTATGTTTCCTTATATGGATTTTGATATTTATTTTAAAAAAGTTTAAAACTGGAGTTAGTTATAGAAAATTGGATTCTCATCTACATCTTTATATTAACCCAGTTTCGTCTAGGAGGTAATAGAAACTAAATACCGAAAATATTACTTATTCAGTGCCATTTTGTTAGTATGAAGGTGGGGGCGATAATGTAATCACCAGAAATAAATTATTTTATTGTTATTGATGTGTTCAAGAACCGCTGCCTGGAAAAAAATAATACTAAATTTTCACTCCAGTAGGTATGCGAAAATTATAGTTCCTAGAACTTTAAAAATATAATATTTGAAATCGTCTACCCCCAAAAACCAATAAAACGATATGCCACGTTCGTAGTGGTGATGGTATTGGCTTCAGATAGTGGCTTCATCGCTACATGAACATTTTTCAAATGAAATCATAAATCCGACTTTAATCTCGAAATTCTGAGATTAAAGTCGGAATTCCGAGTTTAAAGTCGGAATTCCGAGTTTAAAGCCAGAATTCCGAGTTTAAAGTCGGAATTCTGAGATTAAAGTCGGAATTCCGAGATTAATCTCACTTTTCCATTTAATGTGGTAATATTTATCAACGTTTTCGGTATGGCTTCTGTATATTACAATTAAATACGGTACCTACATAATTTACATTTTAAAATGTGCAACATTGTTTGATGTTATATATTGACGCCTCAACTTCCGTTAGTATGTCTAACTCCTCCATCCATTTGAGCGGTATGGCAGTTATACATTTGTATGTTTCCGGTGAAAATAAGTAGTATACAAAAAAACGGCATGAATGCTACGAAGTGTTTTGGCGCTATGGCAGTTGGATTTAGTGATGGGCTGCTAAATAGCAGTCTGCTATTTTTTAACTGCTATTTGCTTCATAGCAGTAGCAACTGTTACGAGCTCTGATAAATAGCTGCTACTTTTATAGCAGGTTGAAATCATTCGCTGCTGGTGCCAACGCGCCTTTGCAGCAACACAAGCAAGCTGCGTCGGCTCAATAGCAGTGATAGCACAAGCACCGCATGCACATTCCTTCCGCTACAGCGAGCAGCGTCCAAGCGGGTCCACGCAGCACTTAGGAAGGGAATATGTAATTCATGTAAAACTATTTTATATTAATAATATTTAACACATGATTATGTTCGTCTCAAATATTTTAGAGGAATATAAAAAATAAACTAATAAATGTTATACACATAATTTATATTTCTTTTGAAACTAATCATATTTAACTATCCATACAGCGATTGCATTTTTTTTTAAAGTTTCATTTGTTATCTGTTAATACGTGCCATTTAGTCAAAACAACCAATGCTAAGAAATAGCTGCTATTAAAATAGCAGCTATTTTTAACTGCTAAATGAAAATAGCAGTAGCAGAAGTAGCTGCTACACAAAAATAGCTGGTTCGACCCATCACTAGTTGGATTTAATTGACCTCCGACATTTAAATAGCAAGCTTTATGGAGTTTTCAGATGGATACGATTATACACTCTTTTATGTTCTATAATACCGATTATGAACGCTCTGCGCATACGGTCGGTCATGCTAACATAATAATACACCTCTTATTCTGCAAATATTTAGAAATAGCAGTTAATAACTTACAGAGTGACTACGCAGGAGAAATAAATGGTCAAGTTAAACTGACGTGAAGATTCACGATGATCATAATACCTTCTCTTATACTTAACAATGAGTGTATGCTGTACAGAACCCCATTCCCCTATATTCTACACGCATATTGTAAACAAGAAAGCCAGCCTTGTATATCACGAACTGAAAAATATCGATACGTTCAAAGCAAAACCACAACAATTTACAAGATTGTCTAGAAAATGGAAAAAAATCGTTTAGTTGTGGGGGAACAAACTTATTCCCTAAGAGCGTGGTATACAAACAAAATCATACCAATAGATGCATTATATAGCTATTCATGTAATACTAAGTCAGGTTAAATAAATTTTTTAAAAATGTATATGGTATTAAGTAACTGTTATTAAAACTGTGCAACAAACAATTAATTGGCTATAATTATGATAGAAAATGTTAATATACATTAGGTGTAAAATTGTTTTCTATTTAATTCAGGAAGAGAGGCAGTTTGCAAACAAACGTCCGCTAAAAGGCGATTTCACAAATATTACAAAATGTTACAAAGGTGAGGGGATGCTGCTACAAATATACCATTTTAGAAAACGCATATTTTAATGGCCCCTTCTCTTATTCATAAGTATTAATGTTCTCCATATATACATCTTTAATATAATATTTAGCAGTGGCGGCTCGTCAGGAGAGGCAGGGGAGGCTGAGCCTCCCTTTGGAAGAAGCAGCATATATTCCAATCTTCCAAATTAATATCTTTTACTTGTAGAATTTTCTCTAATTGTCTTTCAAAATACCAAGCCCCCTCTGAACCAAATTATAACCATTATAAAGCAGTATAGTTTTGGAATTACATATAATAAACTATTTGGCTGTACAATTACCTTTAATAGACATTATTGGATGCCAATATGATGGATGGAATGTATACATGTACTTTATTACATATGTACTTATAAAAATATCAAAGTGATTTTGACGACGAATCGTGCCATACAATTGAATGCGGTTAACAATTCTTCGTTAAATGTGTTTGTGATACTCTGTATGTTTTTAGGCGCTTCAGAAATGTTCAATGTTTACAAAACTATTAGTCTCCTCAGAATTACCATTTTTTATGTATCTTATCAGCAAATCGTTTAAAATTAATAACTTCTTAATGTTATGTCCACTAGAGAATATTACTAGTGCTTAATAGTGTAAAGACGTACAGACCGTGTGCTCCGGCTAAATCGAGGAAAAAAGTGGTATAATCTCCTCCGAACGAGACGAATTTGATATAACATCTAACTGAGGTGGTTTTGTGCTGCTGTGTCCGAACGAATATTAATTTAAAGCGTGTAAAAAGTTAATAAAATTAATACATTAAAATAAATAGACTATTGCTCGTTTGCTAACGTGGTCAAGTGGCCAACACGTGTTCGTCAAAGTAAAGCCAAGGGTCGGTATACAACCGGTACATCGGCATCCCTAAACTGTAAATTCAAAAATATAAGAGACAGGGGCGTTATCACTGCGCGCATCTGTTACTTGTCATAATACAGTCAAGACAGGAGCGTATCAACTGGGTAATTATGCATAGTAAATGTCCAGTGTGTTCCATGGAAGCAAACTCTGAAAGGGAAATAACCTGCGATTTTTGCAAAGATGTGGTGCATTCAACCTGTAATGGACTAACAAGAAATGAAATACAATGTTTAAAAGCAAAGGATCGTAAAATCAGTTTTTATTGCACACACTGCAATAACCTAAAAACGCAGGTGAGTCAATTAGGTGATATCATTGATAAAGTGGCGTCACTAGAGGCTAAAGTTAGGGAACTCAGTGACACGTTGGCGCAAAATACTTCGAATCTGTATGGCCCGAAACAGATTAATCCAACTGAAGATTTGATATCCGAATTGCAAGAGCGACAGAGACGTGAAAAAAATATTATTATATACAATGTCGATGAGTCGACAAAAGAAACAAGCTTGGAAAGGCGAGTTCAGGATGAGAATACGGTCAGGCAGTACATTCAATCCTTGAATGTCAATGGAATAGATGTAGCCAATATTAATGCATATCGCTTAGGAAAACCAACAAATAATAAGAAAAGGCCAATAAAAGTTATATTAAAAAGCGCACACGATGTCATACAAATTTTAAAAAACAAGAAAAATAACAACTCTGGTATAAAAGTAAATAATGATCAGACACCAATGCAACGGGAATATTTAAGAAAATTGCAAGATGAACTTAGACAATTAGAAGCAAATGGCGATAGAACTAAAACTATAAAATATATAAATAATGTACCAAAAATAATGCCAATGACCAGTGTTCATCAAAATCATTTAAACTAGAAAAGCCCAACAGTATACACCATATAGTATGTAGTAATCAAAATGTAAGAGGTCTTAATAGCAAAATTAAACAATTTTACGCTTCAGTTTCTCAAGCCGAATTTAACCTGATCGCTTTAACCGAAACATGGCTTAAAGAAGATGTGTTAAGTACTGAACTATTTCCTGAACAATATACTGTGCACAGGAGTGATAGAAAACTTCATTTAACAGAACAAACAACAGGAGGTGGAGTGTTATTAGCTTGCAAAAGTGAAATAAGGTCAGAAAAAATTACGTTACCAAGTATCTTTAATAATTTTATAAGCATTGATATCCTGTGCTGTAAATGTTATTTTAATTTCACTGTAGTATATGTTTTTGTAACATATATTCCACCAAATACTAGTATAGAAAATTATGAGTCATTTTTTGAGTGTCTTGAACAAATAGATTTTATATTGGGAAAGCATATACTTATCTTTGGAGATTTCAATGTACCACAGTATGTTGACAATGATATTAATGATAGAAAATCTATAATAATTAATAATTTTATTACATTCCTTAATATACAACAACAAAATAATATAATTAACAATAGAGGTCGTTTACTAGATCTTATCTTTTCTAATCTTGATTGTGAAATTTTACACGACAATGCACCGCTTGTGAATGAGGATATTTTTCACCCGGCACTTTTTGTTACATTAAACGTTTCAATAAAATGCAATAACTTTCTGGCAAAAAAAGCAGAGAAAACATATAATTTTAAAAAGGCGAACTATCCAGCTCTCTACAGTGCTCTCGAGAACACGGATTGGTATTATTTGCAAAATTTTCCAAATGTTGATATAGCAACTAAGGAATTCTATGATAAATGATATAACATACTAGATGATTGCGTCCCAGAATACAAATATTATAAAAGATCTTATCCAGAGTGGTATACAAAAGAAATTATCAGTAATATTAAAGAAAAGAATAGACATCATCGCAGTTATAAAAAAACGAACAACCAGTATCACTTAAATAAATTCAAAGAATTTCGATCGTTAATCAAGCAACAAATAGACAAAGCATATGATAGCTATCTAGTTAAAACCCAGAATTCTATATCTACAGACTCAAAAAAATTTTGGTCGTTCGTACATTCAAAGAGAAAACAAACACGGATTCCAGGTAAAATGGCATATATGGATAAAACCTATGAAACTTCTGAAGAAATTGTTGACATATTTAGTAAATTCTTCAGCTCAGTATTCTCAAAGCCACATGACAATATCAATATTAACAACACTGGAAAGAAGAACCTCTTTGAGAACATTAATATCACACATATATCATTAACAGAAATTGAAGAGGCTATAAAGAAATTAAAGAACAAAATGACATCCGGTCCGGACCTAGTACCCTCCTTTTTGGTCAAAGATTGTGCTTATGTGCTATCAATTCCATTGTACATAATATTTAATCTGTCGTTAAGAACATCAACATTTCCGAAAGATTGGAAAATAGCAAAGGCTTGTCCAATTTTTAAAGCGGCAGATCCAGCTAATGTAAACAATTACAGACAAATTTCTATTCTGAATAACTTCGCGAAGGTTTTTGAGATGATTTTGTATAACCACATCTACTCGTCTACCAAAACAATTATATCAACATATCAACATGGTTTTATGACTAACAGATCAACCGTAACAAATTTAGTAGTTTTCACTCAATATGTGTCAAATTCCTTAGATGCGCAAGGACAAGTGGATGTGTTGTAGACAGATTTTTCTAAGGCTTTCGATAGAATTGACCATAAAACATTACTAAACAAATTGGAGAATTTTGGTTTTAATACCCAACTGTTATTGTTCTTTGGATCATATCTAGAAAATAGATATCAGTTTGTATTCTATAACGGTTCTAAATCATCTATATATGCATCTACATCTGGAGTACCGCAGGGTAGTAATCTTGGACCCTTGCTGTTTCTATTATTTATTAACGATCTATGCGAAACTTTAGAATGTGACAAACTAATATATGCAGATGATTTAAAACTTTTTAAAAGAATAAAATCTGAAGATGACTGCAGAGTACTTCAAAAGGAACTTGACAAAGTCAGTCAGTGGTGTCCTCTTAATAAACTAGATCTGAATGTCGGAAAATGTAAAGTTATATCATATACGAAAAAGAAAAACTGGTTTAATTACAATTATTCTATAGATGAAACGATACTAGAGCGTGATACATTGATTAAAGATTTGGGTATTTACTTCGACACGGAACTGAGTTTTGAAGAACATACTAGAATCAAATGTAATGAAGCAATTAGAATGCTTGGTTTCATTTTGAGAAATTGCAAATCATTTACCAATCTGGAGGCATTAAAATTATTGTACTACTCACATGTAAGATCAAAACTTGAATATGGAGCAATAATTTGGAATCCACATTATCAAACTCACAAAAACAGTTTAGAGCAAATTCAGAGAAAGTTTTTAAAATTTATTACATTCAAATCAACAGGACAGTATCCGGAAAGAGGTGTGAACAACAATTATTTATTAAGCACATTTAATTTTGAGAGCCTCGAATTTAGAAGAATTTGTTATTTTTTGGTATTCTTATATAAAACCATTCGTAATAAAATTGACTGCCCAGAAATTCTTTTTCAGTTAAATATTTACGTTCCAAGGTTGCATTCTCGTCGAAATATAATGTTTTATTGTGAAAGTGCTAATACAAATGTGATGTTAAAATCACCTGTACACTGTATGTGTAATTACTATAATAAAATAAGTGAATTTTGTGATATAAACACGTGTTCTCAAAATGAAGTGATAAATTGTGCAAGGCAGATTTTTAGTATATAAGTTTTTTTTTTCCACTAAGAAATTATAAGTATATGTGTGTTTAAGTATACAATTAATGTGTAGATATAGATATGTTTTTCTACAATTAGCTTTTATTTTTAAGTTTCATTTTGTTCTACTGTCCTCTCAAAAAAAAAGTCATACAAATCTTTAACTTAAAATAATTGATAATTTTTGTTGATTAAACTTTGAATATAACTTTTGCCCTGTAATTGGGTTGTACCTGTTGGGCAAATAAAGTGTTTATTTATTTATTTATTTATTTATTTATTTATTTATTTATTTATTTATTACAGCACTTTTTTATTACAAAAATTCTCTAGAAATATTTTGAGTGCATTTTAAAGGCTAAGCTGTGTAGAAGAATTTTAGAATGATAGTTTATTTTTTTCCAGATAAGTCCGGGGGTCGTACAGTGCGATTTTTTGATCTCGAATATTTGCAAACCTTGGCCCTACGGGCTTCGAATTGCAAACTGCACTCTCGACCAAAAAATGTGCACTTACGACCCTTGGTACATTAATAACTATTTTTCTACTACCGTCTATATAAATAACCCTTGCAACCCTAGCAACACGCGCGATAACGAAAGTAAACATTCGAGTTACCTGGTTGCTAAGACGTTGCTAGCTACGAAAGTAGAACTTTCGTGGCCAGGACAGAAAAACAAAAAAAATAAATTTTAAAGCTTCATAAGTGTGCATATACATAGCTTTGGATTTCTTGGTGCAAAGCGAGGCACAAGTAATATTGGCTGTTTCTTGCATCCTATTTTCATCGCCACCAAACATATTTGTTTATTTTGGTGTAAAACCACCAGAAATTAAAATTTTTAACATAACCTTGACGACAGATAGTAATTGTTTTTTTGGCATGGAAACAATTTTCATAGACAGTCTCCTAAACTATAAAATTTATTAAAAATGTCAAATAATTCTATGAAATAATTGATTTTAAAATATTAAATCCCATAATATCTTTCGGTAGTAGAAAAAATATAATACATTACACGATTCGAAAGCCCTTTTAGGTGTTCGGTGTTTTTTGAAAAAAAAAATCACCTCACACCTAAAAGTAAACTTTCGCATCTAGTAATGTAAATAACCATTTCTGACGCTGTGTGCGACAGAAAAGGTAATATCTATAGCAACGCGTACTATATTTAATACTTCGGCCATGCGATATTAACAGAATGCGTTTTTGGTCGTGAAATTCAAGATATTTTATCTTTAGTTTTTTATAGCTAATCGACGTTTGAAGAAAAAAATTGCATGTTTTATTTGAAGTAAAAACCACTTGTTATGGTTTTTACTTTTAATAAAACAATATACTATTTAAAGCTCTTTGTCTCTCGCACAATTAATCAGATGTGGGTTGTCCGAGAATTGCAAAGATTAAAAATTGATATTTTAATTAGATTTTTATTATTGACTGAATAGATATTTTGTAAATAAATTCATTTTAGGACTTCGTAATTCCTAACCAAAATAGGTTATCTAAAGAATGCAAAGTTTGAAATCAATATTTTCTTATATGGATTGTATTTTGATTTTTCATACATTCTTTCTGCTGTTTGCGAAATTCTATAAAAAATATTCTTTACTGTAACTATAAGCAAACAAAAAATGATTTACTTTAAAAATGCTAAATTGTTTTTGACGCTCTTCAGCTGTAATATGGCGTATTTTTGTTTCAAGAGTTCAACCACTTATCACTAAACTTTAGAGAATGTATTGTCTCATCGTACTCCCCTATTGGGTTAAATATTCAAAAATAGATGTGCAAACTTAAAAATACACGTCCAAATTGTTATTCACGTCCTTTTCTAAAAATCTTATATTTTTTAAACTTTTAGCAACTCTTTTCTATTACATTTCTCAATATATTTATAAATCTAAAAATCTCAGTTTTATATGAAAATCAACAAACACATATTTATTATTGTATTAATATAAACAATTAGTAGGTACTAAATAACTATTCGCCGATGTTTTGCCAACAGCAGGTACTAATTATTATTAAATCGCCCACTTTCGGCACAACTTTGCTCACGCTAATAATTTTTTGTGATTCCAATTATAAATTATTATCGTACATATTTGGAGATATTTTTATAACTCGTAGAATAAAAGTATTATAATAGATTAATGATTTTTAGCTCAAGCTAGAGCGAAGGAACGGTTGGAACTGGAAAGGAAACGGCATACGATTTATGGTGATCTTAACAGCATAATTGGGGTTAATTTATCGCCAAATTACTTCGTCAAAATCATGTACCTCGCACCCTTTGCGACTAGTGATCAATGGACTTGAGAACTACTGTCTCAAAATTCACGCTGTTAAGACTTGTAATCTTTATCATTAGTTCATGCATTCTTAATGAATGTTGTCGATCAATACCACAAAATTAATGGGGAATTGGAAACAAAATCTTTTATATTTCAGCAGACTCTACCGATATTATTTTCTGGAAAACTTTTCAGTCCTACAGTTATTATTGATTGACCGCTAATTGGAAACCAACAAAAGTGTGCCATGAGGTAAATAAGTACAAGGATGCTAGAGTTATTATTTAAGAAAGGATACACGAGAACAAGCTTGTTACTAGAAACTCAAAAACACTTATGTAAGTTCCCTATAAATAAAAGTATTTTTATATCAAATATTGCGAAGCAAGTAAGAAATATAGAGTTTCAGTAAAATCTTTGAAATTATATACCGGGTGTCACAGGCTAGTGGCTTCCCTCTATATTTCTTTTATTTTACTTCCACATCCAGTGGAAGTATAGTAACGACAAAAAAATTTTAAAAAAATTTTTATTGTTCAAATAGGCTTAAAATGTCATGAAACGTCGAGATTTTAAGTTTGAGCGAAAAAAAAATTTCTGTCGGTCTGTCTGTCTGTCGGTCTGCCTGTAACTTTTTTTGTGCGCACGTTTACTCTGAAACCGTTTAAGATATTGACTTGAAATTTGGTACACGTATGTACTTTAACTGGAACTAGATTATATTTTCATGTTGTTCCGTCGAAGGGTTGGGGGGTAAATTGGGGTAAATTTGGGGTAAATGGGTAAATCAAGCAGGTAAGAGTCGATAAAATTGGTATTTAGTATATACAAGAGAAGCTAGGGTCTCAAAAAAATTTTTGGCATTAGCCACCCCATTACTACCCCCACCCCCTTATTAACCTTTTAACTGCTGAATTAGTTTGGAGTTGACTGTCCCCCAGTGCTGAGTTTGCAACCGCATGCGAAAATACTTGTCCACAGCACTGTGGGACAGTGTGCCCCTCCCTACAGATTAGCTTTTCAACAGGCTTTTGTGCTCAAGACGAGTATTATCGTCAAATACTTTTTCTCCCATATTAGTAAATAAATGAAAGGTTATACTGAATCTGTATTTGTAAAAAAATACCACCACCTGTTCTAAACGGACGATTCGCGCACTCGGTCAAGCCTGTTACAACTTACAAACACAGACTAAAACTAAGAAAAACACTTAAACTGCTCTTGACGAGTCACCTGACTGTCACCATATGGCGTGTGTACGCGGTAAATTTGAAAATTTTGTTTCCACATATGCTATAAATCGCGTCCGAGATATCTTGGCATTAGCAGTTAAAGAAATGCACGCCAGTGAATATACTCGTCCACAGCATTAGGGCCCAAAAGAATTTCGCGAGCATACTCGTCCAGAGCACTTAAAGGGTTAAAGAGGATAAAAAAAAATTGTGATTTAGTGTATGTACAAGAACCAGAAACCTCAAAATATTTTTTTACTTCATCCACCCCCACTACCACCCCCACCCCACTACCGATGTGGGGTATCGTTTTATGGGTTTTTGGGGTAGAGGATTTCAAATATTATATTATTAAAGTTCCATAAACAATTATTTCCACATACCAAGTTTTTTCGTTGTGAGTGACTTGGATAGAGAGTCTGGATGTGGAAGTAGTGATTCCTTGGGCAGCGGTTTTTAACTTTAACATTTGAAATTTGGGGTGCATAAGGTGCATAAACTACCTGTAAAAATGAATTTTTGTAGATAAAGAACGGTATGAGACCATTTCCGGTTTACCCGGAAGTGACTGCATCTTTCGATTTTTAAACGGAACACCCTATATATTTTTACATATTTGGATTCAAGACAACATTCTGAGTATACCATGGGACTTTCGTCAATTTTTGAGTCGATGTTCATTTTCTTAAAGCATTTTAAGACATTCGCCTAGAGTGCTTTGGAATGCCAAAATTTGTTCTACGGCAGGTAAAGTCCAAGGGAAAAATATAATTTTTCATTTAATTTCATTAATAACTATTTACGAAGCGTTCAAAATTGAACAAACCACTTTTTTATCGAAAACTTTTTTTTTCAAATGGGAAGGTGGTTGCTCATACTGTTCAATAAATTATAATTTTTTTTCTGAATTCATTGATATCCATTTCAAATCTATTTGTCTTTCTATTTTATTGAACTTATTTAAAAATAAAAAACCACTTTCAATATAATTTTTCCTGAACTTTAACTTAGTTGCCTTTGCAAAAATCATATGTCTAATAATGAAATGTGAATAACTACCTTTTTGCGAATAATAGCCTTTTGGTTCTCTCTTTTGTTTCCTAATAGTTATAAGTACTAGTATAAGCATCAATGAAAATTATTTTGAAAGTGATTTTTAATTTTAAATAAATTTAATAAAATAGAAAAACAAATAGCATAGATCTATCTGAAATGGATATCAATGAATTCAGAAAAAAAATTATAATTTATTGAACACTAGGAGCCACCATCTTCTCATTTGAGAAAAAAAAGTTTTCGATAAAAAAAGTTTTCGATAAAAAAAGTGGTTTGTTCAATTTTGGAGGCTTCGTAAATAGTCATTTATGAAATTAAACGAAAATAATATATTATATTTCTAGGAGTAGAACGCACTCTTTTTTTGTGTTGAGCCCAGGATTTGCGGCTGAGGCGAAGCCGAAGCCGCAAACTGGGCGAAACACAAAAAAAGGCGTTCTACTCCGTGTAATATATACTATTTTTTCTTCAAGCGTATTAAAATGCAAAAATTCATTTATTTATCATAAATGTACAAATATTCAAACTACAGTCTTACATGTTGACACAATATGACAAGTGGCTAGTGGATAGCGCGCCACCGGTGGCTTTCGGTATTAACATTATGTTACTAGTAAAACAATACCCACTACGGCGGCGCTTTCGGAACTAACATTATGTTACTAGTAAAACAATGTCCACTACGGTGGCGTTCGGTACTAACATTTTGTTTTTAGTAAAACAATGTCCTACTTCTACTTCTGTTTTTGGTGACATAATTTAAACATTTTAATACGCTTGAAGAAAAATTATATTTTTACTTTACTTGCCGTAGAACAAATTTTGGTATTCCAAAGCACTCTAAACGAATGCCTTAAAATGCTTAAAAAAACTGAACATCGACTCAAAAATTTGCGAAAATCTCTTGGTATACATAGAATGTTGTCCCGAATCCAGATATGTAAAAATATAAAGTGTGTTTCATTTAAAAATCGAAAGTTGCGGTCATTTCCGGGTAAACCAGAAATGGTCTCATACTGTTTTTATGTACAAAAATCCACTTTTACAGGTAGTTTATGTACCCCAAATTTCAAATGGATAAGTTAAATAATAAAGGAAATATAGGGGGGAGCCTCTAGCCTGTGGCACCCGGTACATACACAGGTAAATTTAAATGGGTGGCTATTTTTATTTCTTTTTAATTTAAATAATGTTTAAAAGTAGAGAAGTGTCTGTGTAATATCAATAATTAACTCTGCCTTATATTAATGTTACTGTATACAAGGTGCTCCGAAATTCCCACATCCTTCCTTTGGTGTATAGGACAGCCACTTTGAGGGACGCATTTCTTCGGTGCGATGCCGATTGGTCTGAAATTCGTATGAAACATCTCCAGAGCCGCAAAAGCATCAACACGCCGTTATGTTGAGAGTCATTTTTTAAAATTGTTTAATTAGTTTTATGCTGTACATTAGTTTCCTACAAGATCATATGACAATATTTCATGTGAATTTTGTGGCCTTTAAAATAAAATCGATCTTCTAACTTTCTATTCCTGATATTGGTCATCTTCAAGTCAGAATCGCAAAGCAAATCGAAGGAATAAGCAACAACGCCATTCTTCCTCAAAGTTTTGTCGATTCCTTTAAAACAGAGCTCAGATTGAAAAGAATAATAACATAATATAATGCATTTGTTTAGTCGGAAATCTAACTTCTTAAAAACTCCCCTAAAGTGTTGACTTGAAGATAGTTTGGGACAAGTACATACATAATTTGGGGTAACTTTGCGCATCTAAGGGCCGCTACTTTCTGTCAACGTTAAACTTTAACCGTCTGCCAAATCATTGAAAGTACAATTGTTTCCATGGTAACTGAATTGGTTTGACCCACCGATAACGTTTAATCGGGACCGAAAGTAACGGCCCTAAGTAGAGGGCGTGATTCTGTACGTCATTGCAAAAAAGAGTGAAAATTTTTCTTTGAAAGGTATTTTCATTACTGAAAATTTATTAATTTATTAATTTTATGTTTACCTCTCATTTACAATATTATTTTTTAGCATTTCTAAAGGATTTTTAAAATCAGTGGAAAGCTTATTCTTTATAGATTCTGGCGCTGCCAAATTATCCTCAAAATTATGGTTAATAAATATTACAGAAATTGTTTAAACAAAGCATACTCGCGAAGTGCACTGTAAATTTCAGTAAAGAAGCATTTCTAGAACTATTACAAATATATGCATACTAGGATATGAAATCTGAATTTTTAGTAGAAAATCGTCTCAATTACTTTATTGTTATAAAAATATAATTGTATCTTATATTACTCGCTCTCCGTTGTTTTTCACTACCGATTTTAGTTTGCATGTCTCGCGCACTGTGATCCATCAGTGACTTGTACAACAATATACCCACTGTGATTGCAAAATATTTACAATACATTCATATTATCATTCGTATCGTGAAAAAAAAACACAGAAATTTAAAGATCAATTTGCTAGCGAGGAAAAAATATTATATTGTAATATTATAACTTAAAAATTGATGAGATACTGAAAACTAAGAGCAGCTAAATGAATTTTTACTTCTTGTGCATGAAAAATGTATACATACATTATGGAAACTTAAACTAAGTTCATACCGAACACATTTTCGCTCACAATAGCAATCTGTTATATATTCAAACTCGGCTTTATTACAACTGCCATAAAATTGGTATTTTGTATATATAAGACAAGCTAAGGTCACAACATTTTTTTTGGCATTACCCACCCCCATTGCCAAACCCACCCCATTATTAAAGGAGGTGAAAAAAAACTAAAATTGTGATTTAGTGTGTATACAAGAGCTAGAGGCCTCAATTTTTTTTTTACTTCATCCACTCCCACTACCACCCCCTACCACGACACCTACCCCCACTGCATATCGGTTTTTGGGGTAGGCGATTTCAATTATTTCCACATATTGGAGTGCAAATATAATATCAACATTTTTTTCGTTGTAACAGACTGGATTGTGTAAGTAGAGATTCCTTGGGCAGCGGTTTTTCTCTTAACATTGAGAAAAATTATACTTACCGAAAAATTTAAATAAATTTATTTTAAATGAAATAAAAGTTGTTTGGGTTAACCAATTTTTCCAGTTCTTATTTATACAGGGTGATTTACCACAACATGCGAAAAATTTATCAGCAGGTTTTCAGCACCGAAAGGAGTTAAAAAAATCAGAAATTACATATTTTGTAACCAAAATAATTGCCTTATTTTTTCTAGGAATGCGCCGCCTATGACTTTAAATAATCTGACGTAACGCGGTCCAACATATCACTTATCCTCCCCCTTCATCAGACTTGGGACTGACAGCAAAGCTGAAGTGACTTTTTGGTTTTAATCACACTACAAAAATAGCAGTAATTAAAATAATTTTTGTAGAATACAGCACAACAAAAAACTTAAAAGTAATGGAAAGTCAAAGAAAATGTTACATAAAATGCACTGTTGTAAGCGCCGAATGGCGTATTGAACATCGATCTACGAATACAATTTGAAATTCAATTTTAATAGGGTCGATGTCTTTCCGACACATTGACCCTATGCCCCCCCAAGCCGTCTTCCATGAGCCAAAAAATAAAGAAGCATAATCTCTATCAGTACAAAGCAGTATCCAAATTATCCCTTGAAATAAATATTTTGTAACTAATGCCAATATTATCTAGTAGAGGAATCTACTACTCATCCTCTGGGGAGGCCGGTTCTATTGCCCCCCCACCCCACATGAATTTTCTGGCTGCGCCACTGCTGTTGCAAATCTGAGGCTAGTCAATTTGTTACTTATTGTTGTAAAGTTTACAAATGCATTATAGTACACGGAAATTAGCAAAAATAGAAGAAAAAAATTATAATAAGCTGATATTTTCTGAATCGACAGTTGATGGGGGTAGGAATACAGGATCAACAAGTTCCCATCCCTAACTGGTGAGCTTCATCTCGTTTTCACCCTTATAATAACACCGTGCTGGTTTTTCAATAATATTTTGGATACGTGATGTTCTACGACAAAACTAGAGGTATTGAAAAATATTGAGAATTATGTTTTCTATAAAACATATGTTATAGGTCGTTTACGTTAATCGACTGCAAACTTGGAGGTAGGTAACAAAAACGCTTTTGGATGGAAACACAATATTTATCCAGCCTTGTAATATTCTGTTTTGTAGCATTCAGTTTCCACAACTTTTTATAAATTATATAGAATTGAATTAAACTAAATCCACTAAAGGCTTTAAAATTTTTGCTTAAATTCAATTTCGTCGGTTCGTTCCGCATTAAAGCATGCTTGTCCGTGACAGTTCATTCACATAGCCGAATATTTCAAACCAACCTTTAAACATCCGCATCGCTTTCCGCAGTCCTTTTTGCAGGCACACGAAATTAACTCTAAAATTGATGAGGGAGCTGCTGCTTCAAAACAGGTATTAAAATGTCACCTGATTTCTTCCATCCCCATTCTTCTGGCTCAAAAACATTTCCATGCCAAACCTGAATTTGGTGGTAAACCCGCAACGAATGTTGTTGCAAAGCTGCGAACGTCGGGGGGTAGCCTTGCCAAAGTAACCGTTAGACTAGAATTGCCAACCGAGGTGTTAAACAGAACATACCTCTGATGATTTATTGACATTCCATTTTTTTGTGCTTTATGTAGTGCAAGAGCAAATATTTCCCCAGCTTCAGTAATATTCTGTTTTGTAGCATTTGGTTTGTTAAAGGTTTTAACAACTTTTGTTTTCGAGTTTAATGAATTTATAGTTTGAAGTTTGCCTTTTCCAAAAAAAGCAGACGTTGTGTCACTACCACTAAATGCATGAGCAAAAAGAACTGTTTTTGTTGAGTTCTTAAGGACATTTGACAACTGTAAATCTTTAGAGCTATAAACTCTTGCTTTTATATTACCTTGAGCCTCCCTTAGTAGTCTAATATCCTTTTCAGTTGACGTTAGGGCAATAATTAAGGTAAGAAGATCGACATCTTGTCCTACAATTACGACCGGTTCGGATTTAAAACTTTTTTGAATAGCAGTTTGAACTATAACTGTATCAGCATCATCATCCGCAGTTATAGTTTGTATCTCTTCATTTTGGAAGATCTGAACTAGTTGATAAATTAATCGTTCTTCTTTGGCTAAGAGGCTTAATAATTTTTCTTTAGGGTCTGTAATTGGCGTATTTTGATCAAAAATAACTGTGGGAGATGTTCTTCTTAAAATTCTCCGTTGGCGTTCAATATTTTTTGTGCTGGTAGAATTATTACTGTAACCATCGAATGAATAAGGCGGTTAGGATTGTGTTGGATCATTTGAAATATAATCAGGCTGCGTTATGTTCGATTAAGTACCGTATTCAATATAATCAGACTTTCATTTTTGTTTAATTCTACAGTTTACGATTTAATAACATAAAAAGTAATAGAAATATCGATACATAACACAATTAACACAGAACCATTTTTGTAGAGAATTTTGTGACAAACCTTTTCCCGAGCCTTTTCCTATACTTATGTTTTTTCCCTAAGATAAAGCGTTTAAAAGATATTGTAAAAAAAACCAGTGTGATGTCCCTAAAGGGGGTGAGATAGGCCTGAAGCTTATCCCTTAGGGATGAGAACTTTTTTGATATGTACTCTCACACACATAAGCTAACTATTATAGAAATTTCAGCTTATCATAATATTTTTCTTCTATTCCACATAAATTTGCCTAATTTCCGTGTACTATTAAGGATATACAGTGAGTTGTATCTCTAATATTTCAGTGCCAATATTTCAGCAGTGGCGTACTCAGATTTTTGGGGCGGACGGGGCAGTCCGTTTAAAAGGCGGTATAAAAAAGTTGCAAATAAAAACGAAATACAGATTTTTATCTACGGAATAGGGTTCATAGTAATAACTTAGTTACGCCTCTGTATTTCAGTGGAAACAAAACAAAATTATTGCTTGGAATTTCACACTTAAAATATATTTACAGAGAACACAAAAGTTTTATTAAAGACGGTAAGGAAGTTTGTGTTTTAATCAGATATTAGGAAGTCCTGCTTCGTCTCAGTTGTCAATTTATTTACACTTGAACACCGTTCCCTGTAATATTGTTTCGTTAATTTGTTCTGTTTTCTATACCGCCTCTATCTTCACATGAGATCTGCTTTGTCATGAAAATTGTTTTGCCATCATTAAAAAATAAGTCCAAGTAATTTTAACCTTAAATGATACGTACAGTTATATTCACATATTACGTCAGAAGCGTAATTGCACATGGTGACATAGATTGATTACTTTTTAAGAAAGATGATATAGTACAGTACCTAGAGGTAAAAAACCGCTGCCCAAGGAATCACTACTTCCACATCCAGATTTTTTATCTAAGTCACTCACAACGAAAAAATTTTGTATGTGGAAATAATTGTTTATGGAACTTTAATAATATAATATTTGAAATCCTCTACCCCAAAAACCCATAAAACGATACCCCACATCGGTAGCGGGGTGGGGGTGGTGCTAGGGGGTGGTAGTGGTGGTGGATGAAGTAAAAAACATTTTGAGGTTTCTGGTTCTTGTACACACCCTAAATCACAATTTTTTTTTCATCCCCTATAATAATGGGGTGGGGGTGGTAATGGGGGTGGCTAATGCCAAAATTTTTTTTGAGACCTCAGCTTCTCTTGTATATACTAAATACCAATTTTATGGACTCTTACCTGCTTGATTTACCTATTTTCCCCAAATTTACCCCAATTTACCCCCCAACCCTTCGACGGAACAAGATGAAAATAGAATCTAGTTCTAGATTTCGTTAAAGTACATATGTATACCAAATTTCAAGTAAATATCTCAAACGGTTCCAGAATAAACGTGCGCACAAAAAAAGTTACAGATAGACCGACAGACAGACAGAAATTTTTTTTTTGCTCAAACTTAAAATCTCGACGTTTCGTGACATTCTAAGCCTGTTTGAACAATAAAAATTTTTAAACATTTTTTTGTCGTTACTATACTTCCACTGGATGTGGAAGTAAAATATGCAAAACTTCGGAATAATGTCATATGCAATGATAATTTTTTTTATGGGTGATTCTTGTGGTAAAAGGTATCATCTGCATTTTCTATATGGTCAAAGCGCTTGCTATTGATTTGATAGGGGTGGTTTTCCACCTCAAAATTAAAAAAATTAATATATGGAAAAGAATTGATTATTAATTATTGCAGTATATTTATGTTTATAGGGTCGCTCATTACGAATCTGAAGTCAGAATAAAAAAATCAAAATGGCGGCTTCAATATGGCGGACGGAAATGAGGCAAAATGTAAACAATTGCTTGATTTCGCATTCTAATTTATGCTTATAAGTTTTTAGAGTCGCTAATTACGAATACGAAGTCAACATTAAAATATTGAAAATGGTGGCTCCAATATGGCGGAGGGAAACGGGGCAAATGTAATAAATTGCTTGATTTTACGTTTTAATTTATGTATATAAGTTTTGGGGATCACTAATTATGAATATGAAGTCAAAATTAGAAAATTGAAAATAGCGGATCCGATATGGCGGAGGGAAACGAGACAAACGTAACAAATTGCTTGATTTCACGTTTTAATTTATGCATATAGGTTTTTGGTGTCGTTGATTACGAATCTGAAGTCAGATTTTAAAAATTTAAATTATAGGAGGTAAATGAGGTAAGGTGTTCATAATAATTTCCCGTTTTAATTCGGGTAAGTAAAAAGGAATAATATAGATAATTCACTATAACATTTTGTCATTTATTTTTTAAAATATGTTCTGATCATCAGAACTACAATATGAATTTATTGTCTAGCCCTATAACTATATAATGTTATTTAATGCTCTATCAAATGACGTTAGAAATATGATTAATTATAAAAAATTTAAAAATATATTTATGAGGCATTAGTACTTAATATCAAACGTTATCCGCAGGTTATAAGCTTTATTTTTGGCCTCTATAATTTTTTCTGTAAAACTAATATTTATTGCGATATTTGCAAAAAATAAAAAATTTAAGTTTTTTCGAAGTTACCTTCACAGTTTAAAATGTATTTTTTCTTTAAATGTGCAAAAAAAATTGAACATCTAGGTAATGCTACATTTTAACGAAAAACTGTATTTTGAGATAATTTTTTTAAATTACTGGCTAATTAGAATAACAAAATGGCGACCTTTTTATGTAAAAAAATATAAATACGCACAAATAATAATTTGAAAGCGCAATTATTAGTTGTCTATAATTTCATTTTTTAGCATGCTTGACGTGAGTGTCACAATTTCTGAGATATTTAACATTTAAACTAAATTTTTCGTCTTATAAACGTTCAGATGCCATTTGTAAACTTTCATATCTCCGAAACTATTAAATCTATGTAAATAATTAAAAGCGAAATTCGTTATCAGTTTATCAGCTTTATTTTTGGTCTCTGTCCATTTTTCACTAAAACTAATACTGAGATATTTGGAAAAAGAAAAAAAAAATACGTTTTATCGAAAATACCTTTCTAGTTTAGACTTTAATTTTTTCTAAAGCAAGTGCTCTTTAAAAACGAAAAAATTTGAACATCTATGTCATGCTATATATTATTGAGAAATAGTGTTTGAAATTCCTTTTTTTTAATTACTGGCTAATTACAGTAACAAAATGGCGACGTTGTTATTTAAAAAATACGAAGACGCACATTGCTTCGGTTATAACTTCTTTGTTTTTATACTACAGAAACAAATTAAGAAAAAAAGTTGAAAGCTAAATTAATAACCTATTAATCTACCTTTTAGCATTTTTGACGTAGGTGTCACAGTTTCTGAGATATTTAACTCTCACTTTAAATAATTATCTTATGAACACTTGGATCCCAAATATAAACTGAAATATCTCCGAAATTATTAATCCTACATCAATAAACAAAAAATATAATTAATTACCAGTTTGTACTTTCTGTAATTATTGGTCTATAACATTTTTTCGATAAAGTAATACTTTTCGAGATATTTGACGAAAGCCATTTAGAAATACCTTCTTTTTAAGCTAAAATCGCAGTTTTGAAGTTGTAACTTAAAAACTATCAATCCATATGAAAAATTGCATTGAACCTTTTCGTCTTAAAATTTGATTCTTTTTCATCTCTATGGGAATCGGCCTAATCAAGCGTGGAACTAGAACCTCAAATTTGAGTGGGCCAGGGGAAAATATTGTTTTTTTTTGTGGGTCAGGGCTTAAGGGGAAAAATGCGCCGCAGGTGAAAATTTTGTATTTTTCAAGGTCAAATGCTCTAAAATGAAAAGTTAGAAATTCGAGTAGCAAAAACATTTTCTTCGAAAAATAGGTTTCGTCAAACGAATTTTCCTTTTTTTCATGCAATTGCAAAAATTACTTAAAGGTTCAAAGTACTAACACGTAATCTGACAATCACGGTCTAAAGCAGACTGCTACCATCTTGGTAACATCTTTAAAAACGCCACTAAACATCCATACTCTATATTAAAATTTATTGACATTGAAAGACAAAGAACGAAATAAAAAATTTAAACATTTTAACAGTATAACAATGAATAATAAATCAATAATAATTATGACTAATACATCAGAACTTTCTTAAGCAAACTTGCAGAATTTGGAACGAACATGCAAAATTAGGTTATTAAGTTAATAACTTTTTATAAATGATAAATGACATCTGGCATTTATGTCAGTGGCCGAGATAGCAGCCTGAAAATATTTCGTTCTCAGTAAGGATTAAGGAGAGAAAATAGCTGCCGTTTAAATTTCTTTTGGCAGTCGGGTTTTTTATCCGCCGGTACAAATGCCTATTTACCTCGGACCGGCCCTGCCCGGCCCCAGAGCCACCGGCCCGACGGGCATTTGCCCGTTTGTCCCCCCTTCCCATCCGTCCCTGTCCCTGAGATAGGGTGGCATCCACGCCCTATAAATTATCAAGCCCCCGCTCAATATAGAAACTTTTCTGTGAAGCATTTACTATTATGCTGTCAAAAATGAACGAGATCCGTTCAATATGACATTATTCCGAAGTTAAAACCTCTACTTACTGTACTAATAGTGTTAGTAGTAATTCTATTCGAAAAACATTCATATAAATAATTATTTTCTAATGGGAAATGTTTTCAAAATTGGTAAGTGAACAGTGCGTGTGTAAATGCTCTATTTTATTTAAAAAAAATGTTTGAAAAAATTTGAACCGAATACAAAGAAAGTCGCTAAATTGTATTATGAAATAAAATTTCATCGTCGCTTAGTTAGTTGAACCTTATCACCTATTATCGATGTTGAAGTCGGTTAAGAATACGTATGAATTCGTTATTTGTTTATTTCTACACCGAGCAACTTTGGAGGCGGTTTAACTTTTTTTCAAAAAATTTTTTTCACTCTTTTTAGTGACTTTCTATTTAGCTTCTGCACAGTTAAAATATCCGTCGTTGTGATTTTTTATGAATTAATATTAGGCTCGTTATCAGAACATCCTAACATTACTATACCTATATCAAATTTCACGCAAATCTACAAAAATATTGCAATTATAACAACCATATTGGATTCGCTGCACGCCGGTTTGAATTCTTAACTTTTGACATCAGATTTGTTATCAGCTACTCCTAAAATATCTATCTACAATTTTAATGCAATAGGCCCGTTCAACATTTTTTTTTTAATTTTAGAAATCGAAAGAAGAACTCTTTTCCCAAATTTTCAGGTTTTTATTCGGACGTTTAAGCCCTTAAATAAATTACCAAAGTTGGACCGCGCGAAAACGGGGCGGAGCTTCGCGTGACGTCACTTTGTAGATGCTGATCAGGCGGAAGGCGAGACTTAATAATTAAAAACATTGGAGGTGAAATAAAATACAATTTTAAGAAGAAATGGTTCTATGCAACTTTTCATAAAAATTGATAGTCTTTAAGTTATAACGACTTGAAAATTTGGATTTTAGTTTAAAAAAAAGGTATTTTAAAACAATATTCGTCAAATAACTCGAGTTACATTGGGCGAAAACATGCTGGAGAGAAGAAAGCTACTAAATTGAAGATGAATTCTGCTTTTTTCTAATTTCTGTATAGTTAATGATTTCGGAGATCTGGAAGTATAAAGGCGGCGTCCGAACGTCTATAAGACGAAGTGTTTAGTTTAAATGTTAAATATCTCAGAAACTATGGCACTTACGTCAAAAGCGGTAGAAACAAAAATGAATGGCTATTAATTAGGCTTTCAAATGGTTTCCATAGCATAAAAAACAGAAGTTATGACAAAAACAATGCAGTTTTTCAATTTTTGTTTATACAAAATGACGTCACGAATCGGCGAAGCGTCTTGAACTGAAACCCAATCTTTAACATTGAATATCTAAGGATTGGATATACTTATGAAGCTGAAATTCTAACAGCTTATCTAGATGATCTAATTCTATTGAATACCATAAAAAAATAACTGAAAGAAATGATCGGTAACAAGCCCATTCCGACGGAATTTTTTGTCATACAATTAAATTTTATGAAATTAAATTATCACACATCTTGTTTCCAATTTTTGCTCACCAATGCTTAAGCCAATCCCAGAGTAATGTTTGCACAAACATAAGAAAACATACATACGGGTCAAATTAAGAAACTCCTCCTTTTATACGTTCTATGAAGTTGGTTAAAAAATGAGCTGACAGATGCAATAATTGATATTAAAAGGGAATTTTGCCATCTCTTTTCCCCTTCGGGCATACCGGTTCAGATATCTTCGTTATTTTTGGATTGGAAAACGACCATTTTCTGGAATTTGGATTTTTGAACGACTTTTTCTATTTTTAGATGAGAACTAAAATGACTTAATCCGGGCTCCACTACTTTCTATATTTATAATAATAATTATACTTTTGTTGCGGACACACGTTCATTACAGCAGAATACATCTCGCGTGTACAATAACAGAATATATATACAGTATATCACGTGCTTGTTACAACGGATACAAACGTACAAAAATATAACGTAAAACATTTAAACATTGGCAACATATTAGTTGGTATGCTTTTACAGGGCAGAATATTTACTAGTGTAATATTTTATCGAACTCCTCTATAAATTTCTTTAAATATATAAGAAATCAAAAACCAGACTGCAATCAACAACTATTCTCCGGACTAATCTCTCGTCGAGCGCTGAATTACGAATTACAAGCCTGGCCGCAACAACTATGTATTGCCACAAAACGCTAAAGTTTCGATTGCAATAAACACCAGCCGAAAGATTTATTCCTCTCGTGCCAACCACTCCACACCACTTGCAGACTGAAGTTTCGAGCTGTTGGCTCTCGTTAGTGCAAGGTAGGTATGGAATGACTGGAATGAGATCTTCGTATTACTCTTGGTACATGACAAGATTTATAAAACCACGACATGCAACAATATTGGTAGGCTCCATCTAGCGGTTGATATCCTTTGCAATCGAAGTAGCAGTAGTTCTGACATGGGCATAGTTAGTAGGTATGCTTTTAGAGGGCAAAATATTTACTAGTGTAATATTTTGTCGAACTCCTTTATACATTTCTTAACGTGTTCAGTCTTGTAGTTCGTAATCCAGCGCCCGGCGAGGCATTAGTCCATTTTAGTCCAGTCAACGGGGGGGGGGCTTCACCTCTAACTTAAGTGCTAATGAATGCATTTTGATGAAACCTTGTGCAATGTGTTTGTAATGACGTTAACAAAAAAGTTTAAAAAAAGATTAGAGTAGGAAATGATCGGAAAGGGTAGAAAACAAAACATTCAACAAATTTATTACGGGTTCCGTAAGTTGTAGAATTAGGTCAAAAATTGAAAAACAATGTATTTACCTTTTTTTGGCCCAAAAGAAGATGTTTTTACTCTTGTGAATTTTTTCGAAAAATTCGTATTTTTCGAGATATGGCCTCTCGAAAATTCCTGAAAATGGGGAGGGGAAATGTAAAAGTTGAAAAAAATCTGAAAAAATTCAGGTCAATGTATCATCGAAATACAAGATTTTTTTTTATTTACAACTTTTCTGTAAAGTGCGTTTTCAACGAGTTTTTCCCAAAAAAACCTGAAACATTAAAAAATATAAAATTATACTGAACCTTTAAAAATGGTATAACTAAGTAGGTTTTATATTTCTTTATAATAATATATATAAATTACGCTCATTTTTCGAGTTTTCATGTATTTTTTGCAAAAAATGTAATACATTTATCATGAAAAACTGTCTGTAACTCGGAAAATTAGCAAGTTAAAAAAAAATCCAAGAGACAAAAAATATTTAGGAGTCTTCAATGCATACGTCTGAATTTTTTCAAATTTTTAGATTACACGTTTTTGAAGCATTACAATTTCCAAGAAACGGGTAGAGAGGGTAGTTTTCAGGTTTTTCCGAAAGAACTAGGTGAAAACGCACTTTACAGAAAAGTTGCAGGTAAAAAAAAGTCTTATATTTCGATGATACATTCACCTGAATTTTAGATTTTTTTTCAACTTTTATATTTCCCCTCCCCTATTCTCAGGAATTTTCGAGTGATCATATCAATTCATAAGAGTAAAAACATCTTATTTTGGGCCAAAAAAAGTAAATACATTTTCCATTTTTGACCTAATTCTACAAGTTATGGAACAGGTGATTTCTACCCCTTCCGATCATTTCCTACTCTAATCTTTTCTTTACGTCATTACAAACACATTGCACAAGGTTTCATCGAAATCCATTCATTAGCACCCAAGTTAGAGATTTTGGTCCTTTTAGCGGCCCGTTGACTGGACTATTTGAATATATAGGTCAGGAAGGAGCACAATTAAATAAGAAGCAACGGAAATGCATGTAGAATTTTGATTAATGGTTGTTCAATATGGCGGATAATCTTGCCAAGTTCAATAACAAATAGGCAAGTAAGTACTGCATACACTGAGATTTACAAATTGAAACACAATAACGATTTATTTAATATGATTAGCACAGAAAATTCACCTGTTTTCATCACAATCAGAAGCACTATCAAAACCAAAACAAACAAACAACATGACAAATGACAGAATTTACAGCAACGTATGAGTCATAGTTGGTTGATCAAGATGGTTACTTCCGTCCCCTGAAACTTGTATGGCTTGCTAACTTGAAATGAGACGAGCTTGTCTCCAGAATGGTATAATTAAAATTAAATGTAACGACATGCGTTCCTTAAGTATTATAATTATTGATGATTCCATTGAAGGATATGTGACACCCATAACTGGTTCTGAAGAATTTTGGTTTAAAAATTAGCGGGTTTCTGATGTTATTAGGAGGGAAGTGAATATTAGCCGATACATAGGATTAGCTGATTGTATTGTTCATTAACTTATAAATGAAGCTTAAATTGTAGAATATATGTCGCTGCATAGTGGAAGGGGGGAAAGCGAATCTATGTGACGGCATCAACAGTATCCAAATGTACTTCTTGCAGCATGAGTTTGTGGCATGAATCATCTCAAGAATTTATGTATGATCGATGTGAACATTAAAATTGAGTTGATATATAATATTAATGATTTTATTTATATATTCCTAGTGAAGGTATAAATTTCTTCTTCAATTCTTTGACGGTTTTGTACTCGGTTTTGTAAATCCGATACGTTTGAATACATTCTAAAATCATTTACGACATAGTTCAGAGCATTCATAAATGTCGAATATGAACATATTAAATAATAATGGTCCCAGGAGAGAGCCTTGAGGCTCGTCAAATGTAGGTGTGAAGAAAACTTCTATCACGTCAAATTTTGCCGATCTTACCATCTTCCTCGTCGGGTTTCTATTCAACATACACACAGAATATAATACAGCAGTTAAAAAATGATTATTATTTTTTTTAAATTTAGCGAATGCAGTATAATACAAGCATTATTGCACCCTGGAATAGAATTTAGTTCGTATTATCTATTTTTTTGTTCTCAAAATCCCGCGTAATTTTCGTCGACAAATTGAAAATACCTACAATATCACGTACACAGAACATTCTAAGTGAAAAGTTAGCAGTTTAAAAGTAGATTTGATAGCAAACTTAAGAGTTAAAATTTGCATTAAATATGTTGCAAAGATTATTTAATAATAAAAGTGGGAAAAATATTATATCGTAAATTTAAATATATTTAAAAAATAAAAGATTAATTAACTAAATAATTAGCCAAAACTAAACTTTTAAGAAAAAGACACAACCCCTACAACACGCGCCTAAATAAGTCCAAGAAATTTTGTTTTTGCATGAAATACAGCTAGTGAAACTTGTATACACAAAACATTCAACAAATTTCAAATGCAAAACCCAAGAGAAACGAACAATACCCTTAACTTAATGACTGTAATACGTCGGGTACGTTCTAACAATGCGAACGGGATTGAAAAATTACAAAAGTTACATCAAACAGCTATTAATTATTAAATTCTCATTTTCAGGTGCGTTAAGCTTATGCATATGCTTTTTTTAGGTTATTTTGCTTTTGTTAACAAATTTAAGCAATAGCGTAAAAATGAAGAGAATATCATCTAGGATTATAATAGATTTCATGATAACGGTGTTTCAGCTGATGGAAAATTTTGAAATAAATTATGTATAGTACAGTAACTAGAGGTTTTAACTTCGGAATAATGTCATATTGAACGCATTTCGTTCATTTTTAGCAGTATAATAGTAAATGCTTCACAGAAAAGTTTCTATATTGTTCGGGGGCTTGCTAATTTATAGGGGGTGGATTCCACCCGCTCTCACGGGGTGGCACTAAAAAAATATATACATTTATTGGAGCTGAAATAGAATCAAATTTTAAGAAGAAAAGGTTCTATGCAATTTTTCATATAAATTGATAGTTTTTAAGTTATAACGACTTCAAAAGTGCGATTTTAGCTTAAAAAAAAGGTATTTCTAAACGGTTTTCGTCAAGTATCTCGAAAAGTATTACTTTATCGAAAAAATGTTACAGACCAATTACAGAAAGTACAAACTGGGAATTAATTATATTTTTTGTTTATTGATGTAGGATTAATAATAACGGAGATATTTAAGTTTATATTTGCTATCCAAGTGTTTCGAAATTACCTTTAAAGTTTAAAATGCATTTTTTTCTAAAGCAAGTGCTTTAAATGAGCATCTAGGTACTGCTACATCTTAACGAAAAACTGTATTTGAGATAATTTTTTTAAATTACTGGCTAATTGGAGTAACAAAATGGCGACCTTTTTATATAAAAAAATATAAATACGCATATTTTTCCGTCATAACTTCTTTATTTCATACGCTACAGGAACGAGTAAAAAATAATTTGAAAGCGCAATTAATTGTCTTCAATTTCATCTCTTAGCATGCGTGACGTAGGTGTCACAATTTCTGAGATATTTAACATTTAAACTGCATTTTTCATCCTATAAACGTTCGGACGCCATTTGTAAACTACCATTTCTCCGAATCTATTAAATCTATGTAAATAAATAAACAAGCGAAATTCATTATAAGTTTATGAGCTTTATTTTTGGTCTCTACCAATTTTTCAATAAAACTAATATTTATTGAGATATTTGGAAAAGGAAAAAAAATTACGTTTTATCGAAAATACCTTTATAGTTTAAACTATATTTTTTTCTACAGCAAGTGCTCTATACAAAGCAAAAAATTTGAGCATCTACGTTATGCTATATACAACGTGATCTACAAAGAAATGTGGAAAATAAAATGGTGTGCTAGTCTTCAATGTGGGAAAGCCCCTGCAAAATTTTAGAGGATTCTGAGGTAATTTAGTATATTAAATTATTAGTCAATTTGCGAAGATACACTACTGATGTTGTGTAAGTCCTGACCTAATTCTGAAGAGGTCGACGAACTTACTGGTGAAAGAACGTATTCGAGTTGTTTACATTTCCTTAATTGGCATAAAAAGTGAAGCCGGCCGACGAGATCAAAAAAAGAGGTCTACACACGATCCAGCGGCAGGTAGTCAACATTGTTGGTACGCTTTGAAGATAATTGGAATTCCAGAGGACCAATTCCCTTTTACGAATGAGTTCAAAGCATGCCGACAAGGCTGGCTCCGTGCCGCTGGATCGTGTGTAGACCCCTAGAGAGCCGCGTTTTTTGCTTCCGGTCGAACAATAGTTACACGGCCGTGTCATTGACCGGTTGAAATAATATCTCGTATATCTGCTTGTCATTTCAGCATGAGATCAATGTCTTCGATTTATTTCGGTATTTTTGTAGTGTGATTTGATTAAAACCAAAAAGTCACTTCTATCTTATTATCCAGCTTTGCTGTCAGTAGTGCCAATCCCAAGTCTGATAAAGTGATATGGTTGTACCGCGTTACGTTAGATGAGTTGAGGTCATTGGCGGCGCATTCCTACAAAAAAATAAGGTAATTTTTTTGGTCATTTTTTAAAAATTTTTCATTTTTTTTACTCCTTTCGGTGTAATGTAAACTTAAATATCTCCGAAATTATTAATCCTACATCAATAAACAAAAGATATAATTAATTCCCAGTTTGTACTTTCTGTAATTGGTCTGTAACATTTTTTCGATAAAGTAGTACTTTTCGAGATACTTGACGAAAGCCGTTTGGAAATACCTTTTTTTTAAAGCTAAAATCGCAATTTTAAAGTCGTTATAACTTAAAAACTATCAATTTATGTGAAAAATTGCGTAGAACCTTTTCTTCTTAAAATTTGATTCTACTTCAGCTCCAATAAATATATATTTTTTTAAGTGCCACCCCCTATAAATTAGCAAGCCCCCGCACAATATAGAAACTTTTCTGTGAAGCATTTACTAGTATACTGCCAAAAATGAACGAAATCCGTTTAATATGGCATTATTCCGAAGTTTTGCATATTTTTTACCTCTAGGTACTGTACGGTAAATATACTACTGAGATGGAAGGGGATTTTAAAGGACACTAAAGTTATATAAGTGTGCGCAAAGAGACTGAGCGTTGAGGATTCCGATTTTCCACAGGAGATCTAACTATTAACAAACTAAGATATTTGTATAGTGGAGATATTAGCAAGAAAAACACAATTGCGTCAAACACCAGGAACTTACTCTTTTTAAACCAAAGTTTAACTGAACCTGTTATGGATGTCACATACCCTTCAAACGAATGATAAATAATTATAATACATATAGAACGCTTATGGATACATTTAATATTAATTATACCATTCTGCAAACAAGCTCGTCTCATTTCATATACCAAAGTTTACTTAAATAATATTACTTCCCATGGGCGCAGCCAGGGGGGGAGCCCCCCAAGCCGTCTTCCATGAGCCAAAAAATAAAGAAGCAGTACAAAGCAGTATCTAAATTATATCTTGAAATAAATATTTTGTAATTAATTCCAATATTATCTAATAGAGGAATCTACATACACATCTGTTTTCAACCATTTTCTGAAAAATTTTCCTCATCGTCTAGGGAGGCCGGTTCTATTGCCCCCCCCCCAGATGAATTTTCTGGCTGCGCCACTGTTACTTCCACATCCAGTGGAAGTGTAGTAACGCAAGAAAATTTTGAAAATTTTTATTGTTCACATAGGCGTAGAATGTCATAAACGTCGAGATTTAAAATTTGAGCAAAAAAAAATCTGTCTGTCGGGTCTGTCTGTAACTTTTTTGGGCGCACGATTATACCGGAACCGTTTAAGATATTGCCTTGAAATTTGGTACACGTATGTATTTTAATGAGATCTGGAACTATATTATATTTTGATCTTATTCGTTGAAGGGTTGGGTGGTAAATTGTGGTAAATGGGCAGGTAAATCAAGCAAGTAAGAGTCCATGTCGTAATATTTAGTATATATAGGAGAAGCTAAGGTTTCAAAAAATTTTTTGGCATTGGCCACCCATTACCACCCCTACCCCGTTATTAAAATAATGACTTAGTGTGTGTACAAGAAGCAATGGCCTCAACAATTCTTTTTTACTTCATCCCCACTGCCGACGTGGCATATTGTTTATGGGTTTTTGGGGTCGACTATTTCAAATATTATGTTATTAAAGTTCCACAAACAATTATTTCCACGTGGTGGAGTGCAACTATAGTATCAACATTTCTTCCTTGGGCAGTGTTTTTTATGTATATTTGTGTCTGTAATGAGCACATGATGTATATGTACTCAGTTATTATAAATGCACGATATATGCTGCTAATGGACTTACGTCGGATTAAACATTTTAGTTTCTCATGTAAACATAGAAAATGTCATGCAAAAGTCCAAATTCCAGATCATGTTGAAAATGGACGTTTTCAAGCATGGAAATATACCGTCTGGTTGTTTGTGTGTGTATGGCTGTCTGTTGGTGATACTTTTTCTCCAACACTGCTCATAGTGTAAACCTGAAATTCTAGAAATGACATCTGAGAGCTCCAAGGTAGATCGGTAACGAATAGTAGAGAAATCGGTGCTCCAGGAAGGATCCAAGCTCAAATTTTCTTCGAACCTAATGACATTTCAAGTAAAAAGTGTTTAGGGTGGAAAATAGTATCGAACAGGTATTTTGCAAATTTCTCGTTTGGGCATCAGTTACGACTTCATGTCTCGCCCATATACACTTTGTCGATGACTTTTTCATCGAATAAAATATTGTTTTAAATTAAAATTGTATAGGATAGATAATTGTATTGAAAATTATGTCGTAAATGCCTTATGCAAATTTCTTATTAGATACTAAGGGAGGCTCCAGGAAAGGACCAAAAATTGTGTACGTTAATTTTGAGACAAATAAAAATGTGTTTATTGTGTGATGAAAGTACGGTCGAGGTGCATCTGCCCGAAACCAACTGTTTAATTACAGAAGTGCTAAAAAAATATATCTTTCTTATATTTTTTCAATTTCTGGCAAGTGCTAAATTATTAAATTACGTACAACAGTTATTAATTCTGTGTATTTGATGTTAATTTCACATTTTCGGAGAATTTTAAATAAACAATCAACTTTGGTTAAAATCGAAAAGCTGAATATTTTGACAGCAGAGCTCTTAAAGATGTGTTAAAGTCATTACCAATAAAGTCAATGTGTAGTGTGGAATTCTCGAAAATTGCCTGATGAAATTCTTCTTTAAATTTGCTAAAATAAATGATTTACTGTAACCAGTACAAGGTGTACCCAATTTGTATTTTCAATTAGAATATGTACCTTATTCACAACGAAGTCGTTGTGCGCTAATGACTTTATGAGATCTTTTCTGATAAGTGAGTTGGCCGTAAAAATTCTTTAATAGAAACGACCTCTTAGATCTCCAGATCTGACCCCTTTGACTTTTATCGGTAAATAAATTTCTAATTGAATATAAGTAAAAAAATATTTTTTCAACCAAATCTGGCATTAGCCCCTTGGGGTAATTCTGAACAGCAGTTTTTAATAATTGTTTTTGAAAAAAAATCTCATCTTAGCAGCCTTATTATAATTTAATCTACATGTCTTGTCTTTTATTTGTGACTATTCCAGGGCCGCTGTTATCTCGCTCAGCACTACACTAATTTCACATTAAAGAAAATATGCATCTGATTTGCAATTCATAAATATTCAACTAAAATAGACGAATTTAATTTTCAAAGGTGCTGTTCTTTCTTGGATATTATTTTCGCAAGATAATTTTTTACTGCGGCGATATCACAAACAAAGCATCAAGTAAACGGAGAGATGAAACATGGGAAATTCAAAGAGATAATATAATAGAATTGCTTTTAACCTCGTGCTCTTTAATGAAATACTAAGGGATGAAGGAAACGTTACGGAACGTTCTCTCGTCATATTTTATTTTCAGATTTATATTTTATTCTATTATAAATATATTACGTAAACATCAACCACCGGAATGCGGCTTTTATATACTCTACCCTTTGAGGTGGAAAACGTTTTAATATCGTTGTTTAAACAGTACCCGAATTCATTAATAAAATAAAAATTGTAAAAGGTTTTCCGGTAGATCTGATTTATTACTGTGTTTAAAATATAGTATATGCGATGTATTTGATTTATTTCTGCTTAAAGAAATTTCTAATATTTTCGGATGAAAAGGAGGAGGGCCCATAAGTTCGGTTTTCGCCCTAATTTATTTTTGGAAAATAATAACTGAAAAACATTTTTTATTATTTACTATCAATATCGAATCGATTCCACCCCAAACGGACCTTCCTTCACCCACCTCCCCTTTTGGACCTCCTTAAACTACTAAATTACCAGCATTCAGTTAAGATGTTTTTGCACTTAAAAAATCTAAAGTACCCTTAGGGAGTCATATTCCTTTCCAAAAAAATGCACCTTGTCCGCCCCTCCCCCACTAATTCTTCCAGTAATACTTACTTTACTTCCACTCCACTATAGTCCATTTGGTAAATATAGAGAGTAATAAATTACTCAAGCACAGACCGATAATGGGCGTACTACTTTTTTCTCTTATCATTCATAGAAATAATTCCCAAAAATCTAAATAAATAATTTTATATGAGACTAGCTGATGCCCACGACTTCGTCCGCGTTTAATAAAGAACATTGACATACTAACTTATGCCTATAAAGAAGTAGTACGTACTCACTGAGTACTCCTATAGTACTCAGGAAGGACACTCGAGGGAACCCACTGCGCATGCATGGTAAATGGTACTCGAGGAAACGCACCGCGCATCCATAGTACTCGGGGAACCTACTGCGCATCTATGGAACCCGGGGAAACTACTGCGCATTCATTTTGCACTCAAGGAAAACTTCTGCGCATCCATAGTACTCGAGGAAACCCACTGCGCATCCATAGTACTCGGGGAAATTCACTGTACATCCATTGCATTCAAGGAAACCCATTGCGCATCCATTGCATTCGAGGAAACCCACTGCGCATCCATTGCATTCGAGGAAACCCACTGCGTATCGTAATTTGATAACAACTCATTATTCTATTTTTGTGTTAGAGCGAGTTAAACGGAAATAGTATATTGTGTATTTAGGTGTGAAAGCAATACATTCCCGGACGACGATGCAAATTGTTGACCGAGGCGCTAGCCGAGGCCAACAAGCATCGATTTCACAAAATATGAAAGAAAGGATAATAACTGCTTTTAGATCTATCACACCGGGAATTTTAGGAACAGTAGAAACCTCATTTCAAAAGCGCATAGAGATGTGTGTCAATCAAAATGGGCAACATGTAGAGCATTTATTATAATTTTTTCAAATGAATTATTTGCAGAAACCTCTATTTTTTAAGTTTATTCTTGAATTTTGTACCTATTGCTCAATAAAACGAAAATGGTTGCAATTAGCCATAGGGAAGTACTTATAAAAATGTTCGTTTTTTATTTCCACATCACATCGTCGAAAAATGTACAGGGTGTTTCATTTGAAAAGATTGAAAAAAGTCAATTTAAAAAGTTGAATTGAAAAATCATCCCTTTAGGGGAAAAATCCCTTCTTCGTGGTTGCCTACGTCATTTGAGGAATCTCTATGACAAATTTGAAGTTTCTAGTCCCAGCGCCAGCGGTTTGAGCTGTGTGTTGATAGATCAGTCAGTCAGTCAGTCAGGATATTCTTTTATATATAAACGTCTGTTGTTTGAATTATCCAATTATTTCCAATGCTTAATCTAGTTCTCGTTACACGGCAGTTAGGATGCTTGCGAGTACTTTTTTTAGGCAGGTACAAGAGAGATCAAAGATACAGTCAGAGTGGCTGTCATAGTACGGATATTTCGACTGATCTTTTCTAAAAATGCAGATAAGTAATATAAAAAAAGGAATAAACATAAAAGGAATATTTAAAATTTCTTAGAGTATTTGCGTTTATAATGAGCTCTTCTTACTCTTCCTCATTTTCAAATAGAGTAAACGTGGAAAAAGAAGTAATACATATTGTATAAGAAATATGTGCCAAAAGAGCACTAAACCTCATCCAATCTGCACCAAAACATTTTTAGTTCATAATATTACCCGTGTGCTAAATTTAATAAAAATCGGTTAGCTAGTTTCGGCGCTGTTGTGTCTACATACAAACATACATAAATATACATCCATACATGCACACAAACATTTTAAAAACAATTTTGATATTTCTGAGACTGAAAACGTAAAGATGTATTTTATTTCAATGTTCAATTTTGAACCAATTGGAGTCCTAATTGTCGAAATATATAATTTATTTGGTACCAGCTGTGTCCGCGACTACGTTCGCGTGGGATTTTGAAATTAAAAAGTTTCCTTGTAAACGACGTTTGAGGTAGAATCACCAGGGACACAGTACAGGGTTGGCCAAATTAGATGGGATTTGAGGTTTTCTCTAAAACTATGGCAGATAGACAAAAACCAATATAGGTCTCCTGAGCTCGATTCTCGAGAAACAGACAATGATGCAAACCTCGTTCATCTTTCTCGACTACCGAGCTACAGAGCGTTTTTGGAAAATTGACATTTTTGGATGACCTCTATATCTTAATTACCAAGTGTCGAGTCGAAAATCGAGTAACACATTCTTAAGGCACTTTCTTGAGAGAATCCGTTGCTGATAAGGAGAAAAATTATCCATGCCTCACTTTTCGAGATAAAGACATAACTTGCGTTTTTTTAAACATAACACCCTGGAAATTATTTCATTATTCGATCGTACGTTAAATTAGCTATCCAACAATATATCATGTCATATTTATCTCTAGATAAAGTAATTAATTTTCGAACAATGTAATATATTTGTGAGGAGGCCATGTAAAACTATTAACATTTCTTATAATATAAAATAATTTTGCCAAAAATAGGAAAAACTAAACTACAATAAATGTTCGAATTGTCTCCCATTGACATCATTTTTGACATCTTTTCCTTACAGCATTTGTTGCATTTTCAATCATGACAGGAGTTATTGTCCGAAACGCAGCTAATGTTTTGTTTTCCAATTCTTCTATGTTATTAAACGTTCTCTATATTCAATATTTTTTAAATAACCCCAAAAGTCGGCAGGGATTATATCGGGAGATCTAGCTGACCACAAAATAGGACTATTATTTCCCAAAAATTAAATAATATCTAAACTACTTTGTTGTTTATTAATGTCCAGTTAGTTAAATTAATTGTTAGTGATCAATTTAGTTAACTTAGCTAACTAGACATTGATAAACTAGTACTGAGTGATATAGAGATATCTATCCAATGCTCCCCAAATTGAGCATTTAAATAATTTCGTGTTTCATTTGACGTATGACCTGAGGCGCCATCGTGTTGGTAAACTAATCTTTGAAATTGTCTTACATACGTATTGTCTACTAAAGGGTTCTATTTCTTGTCGTAGAATGTTAATAAAATTTTCGGTATTCAAATTACCGTGAAAAAAATGAGGACCTATTAATTGGTATCCAATAAAACTACACCATACACCAAATCCAAATCGTCCTCGACGATTAACTGTAGCGGTTACGTGCCGATTTTCATGAGCCCAATGGTGGTTATAATGCCGATTAATTATTCTGACACTGCTTATATGGGCCTCGTAATATAATTGCTCCTTCAAATCCTGGCACTTCACTGCACTGACGCAAAAATCACTGGCAAAAATCGAGACGCCTTTGTAAGTTGTTTGGATATAGATGGTGATTAATCCTAATCCGCTTTGAATTTATTTTTTTTAAGCAACGCAACGCAGTTGTTTTTAGGGTTCCTAAATTTTCCTGTATTTCGCAAGACGATATATTAGGATTTTCCCTTACAGTTTCTAAAACAATATTTTCTACAACTTCTGTACCTGCTTTAATATATATTTTTGCTCGAGGTTTTACAAATGATCTAAACTCTTTTAAATTTTGTTGTAGCCTTTTGAATAATTTTATGTCTGGCTGTCTTTTTTCTGGATATCTAAAAATATTGCTTAGGCGGCACTTTTGGCACAAAGTTTTGCTGTCTATAACTTACCTATTAAAACAAAGCTCGGAAGATAAATTTGAATCTTCTTCACATTCTATGAAACACTTAATCATACCATATTTTTGACCATTACTAAATTGAACCATTTTTAACAATGCTCACTCACAATTAACTCACAAATTAGTTTTTGACATTTACGATTATTTCGATTTTCTTTTTTTTTTACCACGGCCTTCTCAATAAATATTAGAAATGCGATAAATATGCATATATGTCAATGGAAGACAATTCGATCATTTATTGTAGTTTATCTATTATTTTATGTTATAAGAAGTGTTGTTGTTGTTAACAGTTTTCCATGGCCTCCTCACCAATATATTACATTTTTCGAAAATTAACCACCTTTTCTAGAGATAAATGTCATATTTATATGAAATATCGTTGGATAGCTAATTTAAGTTGTGATGGAATAATGAAATAATTTACAGGGTGTTCCATTTAAAAAAACACAAGTTATGTCTATATCTCGAAAACTGAGGCATGCATAATTTTCTTCCTATCAGCAAAGGATTCTACCCAAAAAAGTACCTTAAGAATGTGGTACTCGATTCGGCACTTGGTAATTGAGATATAGAGGTCATCCAAAAATGCCAATTTTTCAAAAACGCGATCAATAACGAAATCAGAACATATTGCCATAGTTTTAGAGAAAACCTCAAATCTCATCTAATTTGGTCCACCCTGTACAAAGACCGTCACTGACACGGGAGAGAGCTACGTAGAGCTGACCGGGGAAACAAATTTTCTGGAATGTTCCAGAATGCTTTCGAATTTTCTGGAATATTACAGAAAATAATGGAATATTTCAGAAGACTCACAAATTCCCTGGGATGTACTAGAATGCTCTAGAATTTTCTGGAGTATTACAGAACATTCTGAAAAATTTCAGAAGACTCGCAAATTTTCTAGAATGCTCCTGAATGCTCTCGAATTTTCTGTAATATTACAGAGTATTCTGGAATGTTCCAGAATACTCTCGAATTTTCTTGAATATTACATAAGTTTAATAATGAAAGTTTATGCCGCGCAAATATGTTTATTGTAGAGATCAAGCTGTATCTCCGGTTCTTCTAAACCGATTTTCATAAAACTTGGCCGATTTCGATGAAACAAAAACTAAATGTTACTCCAAGTTTACATAAATTTCCCTGCAAAAACCTTATTGGTTCAGTAGTTTCTGCGTGATGCGCGTAAAACAAACAGACAAAAATTCCAAAAACTACCTTAATGTACTCTATTACACATCTCACATCTCCCAGATCAGTTTTTTGCAAATACTTTCAATGCACAGATCTACAGACACGCCAACTTTACAGATTTATTTTATGTATAGATATAGTTATAGATTTCTTTATATCAACTTAACTCTTGCACCCTAAATAATGTATGTAGTTATTTATTTCATAGTCTTTATCCTGACTGATTCGGTATCCTTTTGATTTGCCAAAGGTACTCCATATTACCCGTTTGAAGTCAACTCGTGAGTCGAGGATAAATCTTTAAAATTACTTTTAAATGAAAAACACGTTCAGAGATGGAATGAGTTTTCAAAGGATTAAATTGTTCATTTACAGCGTACTAACGTTCTAAATAGTGAACCAGATTTGGCTTTAAAAGAAAACGGCTGAAGCAATTTCCGGCTAGAGTGAGAATTATTACATGTCGTCATTATTCTGAGAAACAGTATGCAGTTTATTGTAATATACATGATTCTCTTATAAACAGAGAACGGGAGGAAGTGATAAATTTCAGAGACGGCTTTTATGTAGATATGATATAATATAATTAGTTATAATGTACAAATACTTAATGATACCTTATGTTTTTTGGGTATTTTGCCACTGTAAAAATATTTAAATATTTTTACAGTGGCAAAATACCCAACAAACATAAGAAATCATGAATATGCCACAAATAATAAATTATAAACAATATCTACTTAATGGTACGTTCCTAAACAACATAAAAACGACAAACTCACCACATACCACATATAATAGACAACCCCGAAAATCCAAAGCCAGGGCTGTCCAAAAAGGAGTGACACATTTGAAAAAACGCAGACATTCATCCATATCCACCGACAGGGGGTATGGATGTACAGTACAGGGTGGACCAAATTAGATGGGATTTTCTGTTTTCTCTAAAACTATGGCAGATAGACAAAAATCAATTTTCGAGAAACAAAACATCTACATTTTAAAGAAATCTAATCTAAATCGGACCTAAAATAAACTTTTTATGGGGGTGGTTGCAAGCAAAATGAAACATACTGGTGTCCCAAGAAAAATTCAAAAATAAGAATTTTTTCACAAAATTTGGTACAAATCCATTTGAGAGATTGCCGAATCCAGTGGCGTCCTTGAAATGAAAATATCGCTAATAAGATTTCTTCATTTTCTTCCCGAAAAGGCTGCAGTACGCCGAGATTTTATGTTGTATAAAATGTAATATACCGCAAGAATACACTTTTCAGAGATCTGCGTTTTAAAAAAAAGATTTTAAATCTTTTTTTTTAAACGCAGACCTAGGATCGGACTTAAAATAAACTTTCTATGGGGGTGGTTCCAAGAAAAATGGGAAACACAATACGTATATTATCGAATATCTGAGTTTCATTTCAAAAATTAGGGATCGCCAAAGTTGAATCTTTTCGTGGCAATCTTTATTCATCGGCTTAATGGACACACTTTTTACTTGTTTTTCAATCTTGATCTATTCAGAGTATTTTTATTTTTTTCTCCATTTATGTTTTTCGAATAGCTGTATGTAAAATTATTACCACAGCGGTTAAATCCAGATGACGCAATTGCTTTTTCACAGGCTCAACATTTATTTGTGAATTCTACTGTTATTTGTCAATTATGGGGAGATATTGCCGAATTTCTTACAATGCCAGGGATAATAGACTCAAACGGCAAAGAAGTTTGACTTTTCTACGCCAGGCATAAATATGGCACCTTTGCAAAATTTCAGGTCTCTTAACTATGCGTCAGTTGCATCTGTCGACTTTGAGCAGTCTCTCTCACAATATAAATGGATTTTCATTGACAGGCGTTTAACTCCAAAATATTTAGAACGGGTATTGGAAATATACGCTGATTTTTGTAATTCGTATGTACGTTTGCTAGATTAGTATTACATCGCCTAATAACTCTTCGAGTAAGTGTTTATAATAATTTCACCTTATTAACTTTGTATGTTATATGGAATTCGCTAAGAAACTACGAGACAATATTGTGTCATACACGCATGAAAATCTATGCTCTAATATAAAAACATCAGTCATCATCTAGAACCAACCCTGGTTTTGACGTCATTTATTGCCGCCTTCCGATCTCTACTACTTACAAAGTAGCGTATTATCATTTTATTATTATTTACATGTTGCCTCGGTTACAAAACAAAATATATAAATAAATAAATAAATAAATAAACAAGCTAAAAACGTAGGTACTCTTCGCCAATTTACTGAGCTTTTTATAAAATTGTTACACATTCTATAGGATACTCGTTGCAGTTTTCTTGTAAATAATGTTAGTTTTTGGACAGCCTAAATTTTATGATACCAACTTTGTTGTGAAAAAAAATATATGAAAAAAAAAAATTGGAAAAAAACATCCTGTCTGGGATTCGAACACAGAATCTTTGGATTGCAAGACAAAACTTTAACCACTGCACCATCACATATTACTACAAAAACTGAATGTCTGTAATATACAGCGTGTCGCACATTTCACGGTAACACTTTCGTAGCTCAGTTATTAGTCATCCAATTTCAATCAAGTTTAGACCGGTATCAAAGACCTTTATTATATCTTTTTTGAGTAAAACAAAATTTATTTCAGTCATTGGCGTGCATTTTTATTAAGAAAGAAAGGACCGATTTTTCGAGAAATCATATTAGGCATTTTTTTGTTGAAAAACTATAGAACCACTATATCCAGAATTTAACATTTTGATTTTTGGTTTTCGAATTACGGTGTCCTTCAAATTACCTATTTTAAACATTAAATAATCAATAAATTGGTAACGAAATTTTTTTCGAAAAAAAGTCATTTTTCATTTTCTCTTTAAATTAACTTTTTCTACTATCCCATATCATCGAAACTTTCAAATGTTGAAGGCCAAGAATTTTCATTGAAAAATTTTGGGTTGATGACCCAAAATTTTTCAATGAAAATTCTGTAGATTATTCGGGCATTAAGGATGACCGAATTTGAAAGTATCGATGATATGAGGTGGTAGAAAAAATGAATTTAAAGAGAAAATAAAGAATGACTTTCTTGCGAAAAAGATTCGTTACCAATTTATTGATTATTTAATGTTTAAAATAGGCCATTTTAAGCGGGCAGTAATTCGAAAACCTAAAATCAAAATGTTATTAAATTCTGAATATAGGCATGCATATAGCATAGATCAATAATATTGCATTAGTTTTTCAATAAAAAAATGCCTAATATAATTTCTCGAAAAATCGCCCCTTTTTTTCTTGATAAAATTGCACGCCAATGACTGAAATTAGTTTTGTTTTACTTAAAGAAAGGTATAATAAAGGTCTTTGATACTCATCCAAACTTGGTTAAAATTGGGTGACTAATAACTGAGCTACAAAGGTGTTACCGTGAAAAGTGGGACACACTGTATATCTTTCGAGAATCATATTTCAACGCATTAGATATATTATTATAAAATAGTAATTAGTAAAATGCATAAACAAAAAAAAATATATTATAGAGATAACATTTCGCAAAATTTCTATTTTAGTGCAAGCGACAAAAATTAAGACAATATTTTTTTTTAAATTAAATGATTAATAATTTTCTTCAAAAACAATAGGGTTCTTTCTAGTTAACACTAACTTACTTTCCAAATTTCAATACAATCGGACTTTTCTTTCTTAGGTTATCATGCTTACACGAAACATGACGGACGGACATTTTGAAAGTTGTTCGGAATTCGTTCACTAACACAATGATATATAAATTTTTTTCTCTACGAGCGATATTTCCGGTTTTAGAAATGTGCCGATCAAATGCAATATACTCTTCGTTTTTGCGAAGAGCATAATAAGGAAACTCAAATTCAGATGAAGTGAAGAAGTGAACGCCTTGTAGGTCATTCCTTTATATCGATGTTTACGTAGTCAATCTTCGATATAAATCATAGAAATTGCCCCGGAGCAGTAAGAATAATAACGATAACTTAGTTCATTTCACAAAACGAGTGATTTTTCGCACATTTTGATTTGTGTATATCCATTGTGGTGATAAAAGACGCCCGCTTGACGCAAATAGTGTTTATGGACCGTGAATATGTGTTTAAATTCAATATTTCTTTTATAAAATAAAAAAAATAAAACTTAAATAATTTATCAACGTCTTCATTACATTTTGTTTCTATATTTAACACATTCTAATTACGATTTTAGGTAATAAGAGAATAATATTCAAATAATGAACAAGAGAAATTACATTCACAGTGAATACGTTTTTCTGCGGCTTTAATTTGACCTTCTAAAGTGTTCGTTAAATTTTGCGTGACGACCCAACCCTTCTAATTCTAATGTATGTTCTGAGGTAATTAGTTATTTTAATTAAACGTAAACACAAACATATTTTAATATAATATCAGAAATAAGGCTCTAGGATTTGTGACATGTAATCACTACTGTGCCTTTTCATGTTTCTTCTCAGAAATTAAGAGTATATTGTATTTTGTATTAATTGTAATTTCTAGTCAGTTTTTTAAAACTGTAAATATCGCTCGTAGCGAAAATTGTGTTAGTCTTCGAATTCTGAATAATTTTCAAAATGCCCGTCCGTCAAGTTTCTGGATAACTTAAGAAAGACATGTCCGATCAAATTGAAATTGGATTATGCGTAGCAGGTGAATGTACTGAAAAGTGCCTCCGAATATACGGAACTAGAATGGTGTCCTAATATTGTATTTTATAGTGGGGACAGAGATGGGCAAAGTACTCATTTAAACTACTTCAAGTACTTGATACTTGAAGTAGTTTAAATAAGTACTTTGCCCATCTCTGAGCGGGGATAACTTTCACAAAATTTAATTCCGTTGTGACTGCTTAAGGGGTTGAAATAGCTTTTTACCATTAATTGGCTTGACATTTAGTACACTTATATCATATCTGAAATAATGAGGAGTCCTCTGCAACCATTCTACCATTCTAACCACAACATAAACAAAAAACAATTTGCACCCCCTTAAGGCTAGCTACCTCCGCTAGTACAACCACCGTAATCACAAGAAACATGCGTTGATGACTTAATTTTAACCTGTCCAGGTTTCATTCATTATGTTGTTGTGCAACAAGGTAAAAAAAATAGTTGGTGGTACCTGCTACGATGTGCGCTTCCAATACACAATAAATAAAACTTAAGTTTTCTGGTGTTTTGCAGAATTAATTTTAAATGACCTATTTCACATTAGAAAGTTTGGTAAAAAGTGTTACGGGGAAAATTCGATTGGCATCACTAAAAATAGTAAAAAGTCACTGCATATGTTGACCAACTCATCTAATTTACAAACTTTGTAAAAATAAAATACGTTCTAAACTTCTAAACTGACGGCTCTGATAAAGTGATAAATTGTATAATTTGAATTTTTTAAAACTATGTAGACTAAAACAAACTAACGAAGATGATTTCTAATCAATCAAAGTAGACCCAACAATGATATGATTATTATATTATGGATATTTTATTTTCACAAAGTTTGGAAATTAGACGAGTTGGTCAACACGTGCAGTGCCTTTACTACTTTTAGTGAGGCCAATTTAGTTTTTACCAAACTTTCTAACGTGAAATAGGACATTTACACCGAGCCTCAGTCACTTATGACATTGCAGATTGTAGATTGTTTAAGAGGTCAGTTGACCCTGAGTTGGACTTTCTTCACCTCGACCTAAAAGGCCTTTTGTGAATTACACTATGGCTAGTTGTTGCCCAGGATTTCAAGACTTTTTGCAAAGCTTGTGATTTTTCTGGGAGCTAATTTCCCTATGTCTTTAGGCGTTAATTCCACCTGTCCTAGGTACTTTAGCCTAATGCGGACTAGTACGTTACATTAACAAAGTATATGTTCCGCAATCTCAGTTGCAGCTTCACAGTATCTGCATTTTGTCAACTTTTGCCAAGCCCATGTTCTTGAGATGATGATCAGCCTTAGGTCGGACTTTCGAGTTCGAAAAACCTTGTGGCATTCTTTGTTGAGTTGAACCTTTTCGCTTGTCTTTGGCCTGGAGTATTCCTCCAGTAGAACTTCTTTTTGGACCTCCTCCATTATGTGTCCCTTAGACAAGCCTCAGAACAAAAATGACATTTTTGTTGCGTGTCGTGGTTTTATAAATCTCGTCATATACCAAGAGTGAACAAATGCCTCGTTACAGCCATCTCAGACCTACCTTGCACTGGCGAGAGCCAATAGCTCGAAACTGCAGTCTGCAAGTGGTATGGGGTGGCTGGCACGAGAGCTCCTTTGAATAGGAATAAGTCTTTTCGGCTGGTGTCTGTTACAATCGAAACTTAGCGTTTTGTGGCAATACATAGTTATTGTACTTAACGCGGCCAGGCTTGTAACTCGTAATTCAGCGCTCAGCGGGGCATTAGTCCGGAGAATAGCTGTTGGTTGCAGTCTGGTTTCTTATTCCTTATATATTTAAGGAAACATATAGAGAAGTTTGACAAAATATTTCACTAGTAAATATTCTGCCCTCTAGAAGCATATCTACTAATGTTAAAAAGAATGTTAATAAAATCGGTCAATAATTTCTGTCGCTGTCTCCCGGGCTTTTAGATAAATTATACATAAGTAGAAGTTGCTGATATAGCAACAACCTAGGTATAGCAACAACTAAAATTGCAAATTGTCTTAAAAATAACTTAAAAACTTCTCAGGTATAGTCAAACTTTTTATAATTTCGCTAATTATTATAAAATGTTTGTACCATGATTATTTTTTCCCATCCCTAAAAAAGTAATTTATAGTCGAAGTTTTAAATAAAAAATAAATTTTGTTAACAGTAGGCCATAGTTCAAGGGTAGATTCTTTCAGAATCAAAATATGAGGATATAACTAAACATGCTTTAATAAATTGTTGCTGTGGAAAAAGGTACAGGGTGTCAAAATTGTATTTTTTTTTAATTTTTTGTGCAATATCTCAACTCGCGACCCATCTTCTCCCAATTTGGTAAGGAAACATTTTTTAAGCTAAGAAACAATAATTTATGAATCACATCACGCTAGCCCATGGAGGGCGCCTCACGAGCTATACTTGAATATTTTTTTCTTTTTTTTTTAAGAAACGTAGTGGCACTTTTGACTAGAAAATCTCATACACGAGTCATTTCTACATAAAAAAGGTACACTTGATAGAACTTGATAATTCCAACCGTTCTCGAGAAATCTGCAGCAGAGATCTTAAGAATTCTTTGAAAACAAACTCAATTTGAAAAGCACAAATTGTATTTATTGAAGAGTGTGCTCTGGTGACGTCTTAGTTCTGTCATTTACGTACAATTAATAAATAATTGGCCCTATAATGATGAAAGTAGATACCCTAAAGCTGTTGATTCTGGACCTGTCACCCTAATAGGTGCACGTTTCTACCTGCACAGAGGTCCGATTACTTAACAATTTAGTGAATGTCTCAGTTGCGCTTTGCACGTATACAAATAAATATCCAGTTTGAAAGTGTGTCATCAGGATAATATTCAAAATTTTTGTTTTGTGACATTTTTTGCATTATCATTCGGGTATGTAGATATTATATTTCTAATGCAAATCCTTACATACTATCTGTAAAATCGGTGTCGCAATAAGAATGGAACCGATGCATTTCTCTGAAAAAAAATAAAAAAATACGCACATTTAAGAAGACATATCAAAAATTGGCGGGATTAGGCAACAATAATTTACATATAGATTGTTAAAGAAATTCTTTCTCTTTAATGTGGCGTATATCTGCAAATACTTGCCTAAAAATACACATTTTTTTAAATGGTTTAATTAAGTTTGGAAATCTGTATAATTTATGTATGTGTAAAATCTAGCTATTGAAATTTGGCACACAGCTTTGATTCCGATGACAATACAATATAGCATATCTAACATCGTTCTAAACCCAATATGGCGGACGCCCCAAGATGGCGGCTTACCTTCTTCTTCACAATCCCCTTGGCATGGGTATCAAATGAAAGGGTTTTTTAATCTTAATTAAGGATAAATAATTTTTTTTAAAACAATGGTTGCTTTATTTAAAAAAAAATCGACTAAAAATTAGAAAATAATTTATTTTCACTGATTATAAGCTGGTCAGAATAATTTTCAACTTTGTAAATATAAAACCATTGGGCGCTCATAAAATAATACTTCGTCTAATCATTTTGATTTACGTTTACATTTTATGAGCGCCCAATGGTTCTATATTTACAGAGTTAAAAATTATTTTGACCAGCTTATAATAAAAAGAACCGAAGTGACTGGAAATATTATTTATGTCAAAAAATTATAATTACCAAGTATATTCATTGTACCAAAATTCAAAGTTTTAATAACGAAAAACAAGGGGGTGTACCACGACCTTGTATCACCCAGTATAACTCCCATACAAAGAAATAACATCTAATAACTTTAAATTTTTTACCACTAAATATAAAGTGGATTAACATTAACAGATTTTACGATTAGAACGAAAATTTAATTTTGGCCAAGAAAAGTGGTCTCAGAAACCACTGTGAGATGGTTGGAATTATCAAGTTCAGTCAAGTGTACCTTCCTTACGTAGAAATGACTCCTGCATGACATTTTCTAGTCAAAAGTGCCACAACGTTTCGTAAAAAAAAAGAGAAAAATATTCATCATCAGGTATTATCATGAGGCGTTCTCCATAGGCTAGCATGATGTGATACATAAATTATTGTTTCTTAGCTTAAAAAATATTTCCTTGCCAAATTGAGAGAAGATCAAGTTGGCAAGTTGATATTGCAAAAAAAAAAGAAAAAAATTATAATTTTGACACCCTGTATCTTTTTCCACAGCAACAATTTACTAAAACATGTTTGGTTATATCCTCATACTTTGATCCAAAGAATCTACCCTTGAACTATGGCCACCCTGTATATTATTATGGAATATATGAAATTTTATTAATAACTTAAATCCTGGAGGAAGTTGGAGCTTTCGGAGTGAGGGGCATTTCGTCAACCATGTTGTCATCATGTGGAGATGATTAAACTTTTAATGCTGATAAATATGAAAAAAATAAGTCGCTAACTGTCAGTAATTCAGTGAAATCTATAAGTTTAGTAGTTTGTATAGTCTGTTTTCTTTTAGTTAATAAAACTCAATAAATATATAAGCAAAAAGTATGTCCTAATTCAGTTTCTGGTAATAAATTCCAAGACGCTACAAAAGAAGACTAGTATTTTTCTACCACACAACTCTCACGTAAACTTTATGTCCTGCAAAGACGTCCTATCGTAATGACCCCAGTAACCAAGTAGAGGGAAGTGTTTTTTGTTATCAAGTTCATAATAAAACATGTGTTATATTTAACGCTCATCGCTTTTGACCCTTTTTTTGTAAAGCAGCGTTCAATAAAATGGGTGTCCGTTACACAATTTCACACTGATATCGACAACAGTTTTCTAATGTATCGTTTGATACCACGAACACATCAAAAACGTATAAAAACGGTTGGTTTGTGACTTATTACTAGACATTTTACTTCATATTTTGGTGATTTATGGCCCTCTTTAGATGATAATGGTGTCGTGTTTAGTTATTTAACTCCCACATTACCACTGCAGCCGTGATATATGAATTCCTCTAGTAAAAATAATGGTTTAGATATTGTTTATGCTTATGCTATATTAATTTTTCTCCCTTTTTGGGATATTAAGTTGCTGTTGTACAAAATATTAAACATTTTCTGTAAAAAATTTCTGGGACAAAAGAAACTATTTTATTAAGTACACTTCTGTGCAATAAAATCCCGTACACCCATTTTTCGCTATATTGAATCATTCTTTATTTATTTGTCGGTGTCAGTGTCATATTTTCGAAATGCCGAAATTAACTGAACATGAAAAAATTGTAATTCTCTCTAAAATTGAAGAGGAATGGTCTATCAGAGCAGGTGCTAACCATTATCACTTAAATAAGTACCGTTATGAGTGTGAAGAAAAGGTGGGAGGAGGAAGGTATCATAAAGAGAAAAGACGGTTCAGGCCGGCCGAGAAGTTCAAATCTCACTCAAGATGAAGTGCTCCTTGGCTATTTGAGGGAAAATCCGTTTCAAACAGCAGTAGACGCTGTGTCCATGACAAATTTTCCAGCATCGAAGTCAACAGCTAGCCGAAGGATAGGAAAATCGGAATTAAAAAACTGTGTAAGTGCCAAGAAGACCATATTAACAGAAGAACATAAGCAAACCCGCATTCTGTTTTGTTTAAATTATGTTTGTCGTCCGTTGGAGTTTTGGAATAATGTTGTGATTACCGATGAAAAAGTTTTTCAGTCTTGTAATGACGGACATATTCGGGTTTACCGTCCTGCAAATACCAGGTTTCACGAACGCTACGTGTCTCCGTGGAACAGGTCCCGGCGATTTTCTGTTAATGTTTGACCATGGATAAGCGTGTATGGCCCTTGTGTAGCATGGCATATCATGGAATATGATTTTGCAACGTCAATTTTTACATTTGTTATAAATCGGAATCATTAAATCATTAACATTTTTTCAAATACCTTACCTATGACATTTCACAATCAATGTCACTTTTTTATAACCTATATGATAATAAAAAATCAAAAAGACTGATTCATATCACTTAATATTAGTAAAAACTGGATTTTTCAAGTGTACGGGATTTTATTGCACATAAGTGTACCTACTATCACAAACACGATTAAATATGTATATCAAAACAGATGAATGACGGCGAGCGATGGGGATGCAACGCGCAGGTGTCTGCTCAAGGTTGCATCCTAGCCGGCGTGACAATGGCGTACAGTTAAAAAGGCTTTATGGTAAAATTGCGACACCATTAAAAGTATATTAGAAAAAAAAATCGGTAGCTACGGAGAGCGGCTGGAACCTCCCCACTCGGTGGATCTTTGAAGCCGAAAAGAGCACTAAAAAATATGAACGATCTCATTTAATTATATATATTTTTATTTTTAAAACCCATATAATTCTTTGTGGACAGCTTCTCTGCCAGCTGTGGCCGGTAAAGTGTTCATGGTGGACCGTTTCAATTTGAGCTAAAAAATATTATTTTTATCTTCTGGCTTCGACCGATTTTTCACTAAATCGGTCGGGGAAGGTTGTTGATTGTTTGCTTGTCACTAATATCTGATGTCAAACTGACAGATGCCAAAAGGTTTCAGGAGAAGAAGATTTTTTGACAGCTGTCAAACTGACAGCTGTGTAATTTTCTGTCGCTAAACTTTGTTAGTTCTAAATCTATCAAACTGATAGCTGTCAAAATTTTTGGTTCTAAACTTTGCTGGGGATTTAATTTTTTGACAGTTTTCGAAAATTTTTAGGTTGGTATTGCACTTGGTTTGGTTTTTAGGTAATGCTAATGTTTTTTAAGTTGTAATTTCCAGAAATATTTCCGGCGTTGGGTCGGAAAAGGATTCAAGTGTCTCAGACTTTTAATGTCACTGTCACTTTTAATAGCTTTGGTCAAAAAACTTACTTTGGGCCCAGTTATTTAATTTTTTTCACGGAAACCAAATCGAAAGGGTGCAAGTGCGATACATCGTTGAAATCGGAATTTTTACTGCTTTTAAGTGGTGCTATTACAAATTGTAAGTAATCATAAAATAAACAACTTGTTGGGTTGAAACGGCACTAAACGTAATCCGATCTCGGCCAAAACATTTTCAGATATTCTGGAGCACTCATGCAAAGTTTCATCCAAATCCGTTTAGTAGTTTCGCCGCTATCGTCCTAACATACACGCACACACATACACACACACCCGCACACATACAGACATTTTTAAAAACCACTTTTTTGGGTTCCTGTGACCTCAAAACGTAAAAATTTGATGTTACCTCAATTTTCGATTTTGGACCAATTGTAGTAACCTCCCACAATTTTATTGTGTGGAGGTTAAAACATTCAAACAATAAGTAATTATATGCTATTCGTAACATAATTAATAAATATCTAAAAATAACTGCATTACATTTTTTATATTAACTTGTATAAATAATGTAAATGTCGTTGACTAGGTACTAATTATTATCACTATCAGAATAATGATTGTTACCTACTATTCCGTTTCCTAAGCAAATGAATAATGAATCATCTTTACTGAAACTTTATACAAGCACCTTAGTTGTCAAATACTTATCCTCAATTTTGATCACATGATCATATCGTTTCTTCCAATCAGAGCTGTGTCTACAATTATGCAGATAATTACATACCATAATAAATTACTTTTCTATGGTAGTACTTTATAGAGTATAGACTAGGTTACTCGTACGCTGAGGAGTTTTGTTGTATTCGTTTATATAAATGTGCTTTGTTTTATTATTTAAATCCAATGTGACAAAGGAAAACTCAGCTAAATAGTCATGAAGACGTCAATAAATTGTGACGAAACGTCGACTATTTAAAAAAGTTCTTTTCCTAACACCTTTCTAGTCTATACCCATCAATCGTTACCAGCGTTATTTTTAAAGTTACTAATGCAGTATCTAGAAGAATAATGCATAATTATGGAACCTCTAGCTGGATTTTTACAAGACGAAAAAAACCCTATTATGGAGTACTACTGCCAAACTTAGAAAAACAAATTGAAAAAAATTAAAGACATTCAGTTTCAAAATAAAGACTACCTTTTAAACTACTCTTAGGGCCAGTAAAATTGAGTAAAATATATCGTGAATTCGGAACAAATTTGTAACAAGCTAATTTTTGCGTTAATATGTAGGGGAGGGAGTGTTAAATATGTAGATAAAAATCCCAAAAAATCCGAGTGGCGGAACACTGTAAAAAATCGTCCGCCATCTTGAAATTCGCGATATTTTTCGTTTAAAGTCAAATAACTTTATTATCTTAGCCAGAATCAAAAATTATGAAGACATAGAAATTCGAGAAAACTTTAAAATCTATAAAATGACGTTTAGAAATTTGAGATAGGTTAAAATTTAAAAAAGTTCGAGCCTAAAGATAATAAGATATGACTTGGAATTTTATAGTTTTTTTCACTAAACAATGATTATTCCATTGTGGTGCCTTAAAATAAATATATGTAAAATGAAAATACATTTTTATTTAAAAAATAAGGGTTACTAAAAACAAACAAAATATTAATGAAATTAATAAATGACTTAGTAAATTAAATGTCAATCTCTGGTTCGTCTTGTAAAAAAGACGTAGGTGTAGATTGTCGCAATATTCTCCAATGTAATGAATGCAACTTGTTGTGCATCTTAAATTATATTTTCTACAGCTGCACTAATTATTTTTACAGCCTTTCTTATATTTTCAAGAAATACTTAGGAAATTTTTAGGAAAAGCATTAATTTCACTCATAACATCAGGCATTAAGCCATTCTCAGTTTTAAGCCACTCGAATTGTAACGGATCTTTCTCAGAACCTAACCCCTAACCACTAACCACTGACTTGGAAATATACTCTTACAGTGTTTTTCTATTACCTCTTTAGTACCCCCCCCCCAATCAAATCATGGGCCCATGTATCAAATTCACTGAAGGGCCCCCTTGATGAGACGGGCCTATCAGAAGCCAACATTTCTGGTGGGCCCCCACGCTTAATAATTGATGAGCGGGGGGAAAATTTTTTAAAAAATTGTCAACATCTCTGGCGGGCCCCTAATCTCAGTACCCAATAGCCCCCCACCCATAGGGGGGCTTGCTATTCAGTGGGTGGAATTGCAAACAATTTTCATCGTAATGTTTGTCAATTATTTTATTAATCTTAGGTTTGTAAAAATAGATTGTTTTATGATGATTCCATGCTAGTTGAGTCATAACAAAAAGGTCAATGTCTTCACCAACTATTATAACTCGATTGTCTTCGGTTTTCAAATCAATAGCAGTTTTGACGATTATAGTATCGGCGTCGTCTCTGCATATTTTAACGTTAATAACTCTAATAACTCTTTGCGCAACAATTTCATAAAGCTATCCTTATTTTTACTATTAGCTAGAAATTTGTTTGACTAACCGAGGATTTCATAAAATCTCCCTTGTGTCTGAAACATCTACGCAAACATTTTTTTCTAAACGACACGCGACGAATGCGCTCGTTAGTCTTAGTGCTATTCTGTTCATCGGCATACCCATCAAAAATAATACTACTCTATAGTCTCGACTGCTTGGTTCTGATTATTGACCATATATTCATATATTATTATTATTATTATTATTATTATTATTATTATTATTATTATTATTATTATTATTATTATTATTATTACCATGCGTATGCTTAATAAATTTCCTTTTCAGATTAATGAAGTTCCATTTTGTATTAAATTTTTGAAGTTATACGAGACTTTCTATAGTATATTTCATTTTGTTTCGATGAAAATTGGTTGAAAAATAGGAGGGTCAAAGAAAATACATTTTTGAAAATTGTAAAAATGCACTTTTTTCAATAAAAAAAAGCGCTTTTTGAAAATTAAAAAAAAATGAACTCTATCCCCTAAAAGTACATAAAATAACGTACAATCGAAAAGAAAAAAAGTGAGGTACAGTGCCTCCTTGATAATTGACGAATAATTATAATTTTTATTTTGTCTGCCATCTTTGACCGTTCTATTTGACGTACGGTGTCCGGGATTCGTGCTTTATATTTGACCATAAATGAGTTTTCTTTTTGCCAATTTTGGTGTTTCTTCTTCTTATAGAGAAATATTCAATTTTGATTTTTCGGCTATTTTTGGTGTTTTCTATTTTTTTTCCAAGATGGCGGATTGACCAATAGATATCGGACAGGTCTATATTTTTTAAAATTGTTATTTCGAATAAGCTACTATTTTTAAAATTCCAATCCGATCACTAGTACAAAATATATTAAGCAGATAATTCAGGAAAGCTCGTCAAAAAAAAGTGCTTATAACTTTTGACGCACAAGGAATTTTTGGGCGTAAATATTTTTTTCGTAATAATGTGGGATATTGAATATATAGCAAGTAAGTCTTGTCTGGATTTACTTCCAAAAAAGTTAAAACATTTAATACTTGTTAAATAAAAGTGGAAATTTTCCCAAATTTACTTTATTTCCCTAAGGACGTTATGAAAAATAACGACCCGTTGTCAATGGCAACAAGTATTTGTTACACAAAGCGTCACTTACGATCGACAAAGCAATGGAATTAGAGTATACTTACGACGGAGGTATGACGAAAAATTAATATTCTAATTATAATTAAAAAATATATTGTTTTCTAGTGTTAAAGTTGAAATTATCTAATTTAATGCATAGTACCCAAACTTTAGTGGCCATTATCTCAGTTATTTATTGACCGAATTTTAAAAATTTTAAACTGTTTTGTAGCTTGTTTAACGCTCTTTACTTTTTATCTGATTAATTTTTTTGATAAAGTGATAAAGTTTTGATAAATTTTTTTGATAAAGATATTCAAGTTTAAAGCTAAAAAGTGCCTAATTTCAAGATGGCGGCCCAATTTTTGAGGTGTTCCGCCATCTGGATTTTTTGGGACTTTTTTCCTGTTAAATATGACATCTTTCCCTACATATTCCCCCTAAAATTAGCTTGTTACAAATTTGTTCCGAATTGAATGCTAATTTTACTGGAGTATAGTATAGTTCTAAATAATGTCGCAAAGCCAATCAATTATTAAGGTTAATTTATAAGAAAATTTGAATTTTTCATTTGAAGCAATTCTTGTTATGTAAATAAATAAAATTAATATACCTCCAATTATAATTAAAAATAAAATATAAGAAAATCAAACTAAGGCACTAACTAGCCTTTCACTAACCTTTCGATACTTCTAGACACCCACGTAGCAAATGACGTCTTATTTTTTACAATTTCCAAAGTTTCTGACTCTCACTTTTCATTGTTATTATACTAAATCACTATCTGAAACAATTATTATATTAACGCTAAACAATTTTCGAAAATTTTTGAATTTTGTAGAATTGCCTGTGCATAAAGATTTTTTTATACGGTAACTTAATTTCGGCTAAACAAATTTTGTCGTTATTAAAACCACGATTAAATTAATCTTTAAAGTCAAAACCAGGCTGCCAGATATTACATATAAAGGTATGCTTACGAATATCAAAATGGTTTTACAAAATGTTTTTGCTTGTAATTAGATCTCATTAATAGTTTACGATTGTGGTGAACGGGCTTTTGCATAGTTATTGCCTTTCATAACTTGAAATATATACTTACAGAAATGTTCGTAGAATTGACAATATATAAAATTGATTTTAGTTTCTTACGGGTACGTACATGGAAATAATGTCATAACGCTTTTAGAGAATATATTTTTTTATTAGTTTTAACATTATTTTCCAGAAATGTCACCAATTTCTATAGTAATTATCTCTCTGTCACTGTTCACTGTTATTTTACTGTTCCGATGTCTAACTATTTTGGCTGTCTCAAGAATTTATTTCCATATCTAGTCAACGATTCCGCGATTTAAATTTATTGACAAAATACTTTAATTAACATTTGCTGGCGTTGAAAAGAAATATTAATTATCAAAAGCAGAGTTGCATACAAATCCATTCCATTGTTCGTAAATTTTCCTACACAGATTCAAACAAACAACTTTCTTTTCAGCGAAGAAATGTAAGTTTCCCCATTATTTCCGCAAAAGAAATTGCTTGCATAACAGTAGATGGTTGTAAATATCATTTCATTTTCTTGTTCTTTTAACAGACAGTATATTATTTTCCCAGAAACAAGGTCAAGGTGAAAATTGATACGCAGTTAGCACAATTATAGCATGTAGTTAGTAATTCGTAAATATTTTCTATTAATTGGTTGATATGAAGTCAAACTAATTGTAAAAATGAGATAGCTCCTACTTTAGGTAGGGTTGATCAAGTAGACTTTTTTTTTTAATGAACAGTCATGAAAAGAAAAGATCACTGAAAATGACGAAATAAATTATCACTGCCACCCAGTTAATTTTTTCTGACCTTTAACTAATCAAAGGTCATAAGAATAAGCCACTGAAAAGTGCCTCAGCATGTATGATTGGAATAGTGACCTAATACTGTATTTTGCAGAGGAGATCATAGCCTTATTCCCATGTAACGGCTTAAGGCAGTGCAGATTTTTTACACGAGCTCTGGCAGCTGCATCCTGCAATCATGGAGTGCAATATGACGCGTATGATATATCTATAAAGAATAAGAAAATTTACTATGATCGACAAATTCTTTAAGAGATCTTCGGATATTAACAAGGACGAGATTACAGCACAATGAAAGAAAAGTCTAGAGTACCAAAAATTCAGAATTTTATCGGTAATGTGGTACATAACCTACGTTTCAATGAGTCAGTACTATTAGCATCTTCCAGTGCAACACTCTGTACGATTACGTCAATAATCGTAATGTTGTGTTGCAGTATCTGGACAATCCCACGCATTTTCCGGATAACGGTACAACACCTACCACCCTCGACATAGTGGTCAATAAGGATGTGAGGAACTCCACGCCGCCGGTGACGCTGGAGGAACTCGCATCCGACCACAACCTTATACTCCTAGAGTTGGATAACATGTCAAGGGAAGACATGGTCTTCATCGGGTCATCAGGTCTTATAGGGACGCCGACTGGCGACTCTATAAGGCACACATTAACACAAACTTGACACTAACAAACGAAATCACCACAGCCGCCGAGCTGGACAATATTGTGGGTGAGTTCACAGGTATTACAGGGCGCCAAGCAGAATGTTGCAACAACTATAACTGTAAATCAATACAAAGACCGACTCGATAAGGCGGTCAAACAAGACATACGACAAAAGAATCGACTAAGACGGCTTTGGCGGCGAAGTCGTGCTGTTGACGATAAAGTCGAGATGGGCAGGCTGCAAAGGCAGATCAGGACCGCCATCAGCACCGCGAAAAACCGAAAATGGAGGCATAAGCTGGAAGCGCTGAATCCTCAGGACAACTCGTTGTGGAAGCTAGCGAAGGCAATGAAAAATTCACGAGATGCCATACCCGCCTTGACAAACGCCAACGGAAGAACAGTTATAACGGACTCATAGAAGGCGGACGACTTAGCTAACATTTTCAAGACATACATAATGTATTAATATCAAACAATATTGAACATGAACGCATAGAAAATGACGTAAACATACTCATTGGCCATAACGTCCAATTGACGCGACAAAAATTCTTAAAGTTATGGCCAAGCCCTCGGAAGTAGCGAAAGTAGTTATGCAGTACCAATACTGGCGCAATTCAAGGTCAAGCTGGAGCTGCGGCTGTAGCTGTGACGTCAGCACGCCTGCAGCCCCGCGGGGGGCGCGCAGGTGATAGATGATAGATCCTATGATCTAGGTTCTAGTGTGAGGTGAGATAATGCTAGATGATAGATCCTATTATCTAGGTTGTAGTGTGAGGTGGGATCTTCTTAGATGATAGGTGATAGGACCTAATGGGAGGGGGGAGATCCAATCCCTGAGCTTAGATATTAGATTATAGCTAAAGATAAGAGATTATATCTAAGAGGGGGTGGCTAAGAGTATATAGGATGTATCTAGTAATAAAAGAAGTATATAGGATGTATCTAGTAATAAAAGAAGTATACAGGGTGTATTTAGTAATAAAAATAAGTATATAAGGTGTACTAGTGATATGGTGTATCTAGTAATAAAAATAAGATGGCTGCCGTTTATTGTTTATAGTTATTGGCGAATAGTATTGCATGTTTACGTTAGAGGGCGTTAGAGGTTAAGAAAATGGCTACAGACATCCATCATTGAGTTTAAATAGACAAGTCTTATATATGGAATAAATATTCATCTACTTCAATACGTAAATTTTATATTTGAATGTTAAAACTGTGACCAAATGCAGAGACGTTATCGGATTCCAGGAAATTGTTAATGTAAATAAATGCGACTGTCTACGGCTATATGTATATTTAAAACGTGATTAATTGTCTTTAGATAACAGCATCCGGCAGTTATAATACAATGACTAATAAGTCACGTGATCTATTATAAGGAGCGTCTCAGGGTTTGGAGAGAAATAATGTAAACAATGAAATCATCATATTTTTTCTCATATTTTTCTGCTTACACGATACGAAAAGTGGGGGTGGAATACAGCATAAAAGTAAAGACCTGAGATCGCTGCATTCATTCACAATCTTAAAGTCGATATATATATACAAGCAGCAGCAGCAATGTCTTTCGCAAAAATTAATGTTGAAGCTCATGTCACGCCGTTCATGAAAATCTATGAGCTGGAAGTCGATAGAAAATATAAAGTGCTAGATATATATAAAGCACTTTCACTTTCGTATGGTATCCAGGTCCAAGTAATCCTCGAAAATTGTAAAGTGAGTCTATCGGCCAGATACTCACGCATTATTTCTGATGATGATATGGTAACGCTACAACAAACCATTATACTAAAAGAAGTGTACTTGGTATATAGAGGGCTAGCAGGCACGACTACTAACATTGAATTCATCGAGTCCTAAAGATGGATCCCGAAACATATAAGAAGAGGTTACAGCAATTTATGAACAATTTAAAATTACTCGGAGAAGACGTTAAGTACGTTGAAGTTTTACGTACATTTCAACATGTCAGTATCCAGCCGAAGAAGTCCAAGAACAGTTCAGTTCAGCGAAGGCGTTAAAATTCATCACATTTACCATTGGAGCTATGCCCATAGAACTGCTAGATGTGGTAACTGGATGCAAGACGCCCGCGATCGAGATCGTTTTCAAATTAAAATATTACGATACGCTCAAATAATTAATCCAGTACTTGAACATAAATATTCTGTTATTATATCACAAAACATGTAACCTCTTTCTTATATGTATTAATAAATTAATTTAAAAAATGGTTGACTATTATTACCCATTTCCTAATTAAATGAAGAATTCAGATTTTTTTTCAAGTTTATTGTAACGAAAATGTTCATGCTACATTTTATGTCTTTTTTAATGTCGAATTTAAATATGCAATCAAAAAAATTAAATCTTAAAAAATAAAGCCAGCCCAGGCAAAAAATGAAAAAATTCATATTTTTCAAGTTTATTGTAACGAAAATGTTCATGCTACATTTTATGTGTTTTTTAATGCTGAATTCAAATATGCAATCAAAAAAATTAAATCTTAAAAAATAAAGCCACCCCAGACGAAAAATAAAAAAATAATTTAATTTTTATAATATATTTTATTTATCTGAACGCATAATACAGTAATAAAGCTTATATATGTACATGGAATACATAACCTATAAAAATAATAGCAATAATAATAATAATAATAATAATAATAATAATAATAATTAATATAAGTGCATAAAAATTAAACAATGCTACTTTTTTCAATCCAACTGTTATGGGAACTGTCAAATCCAAGCCATTTAACGAAAACCTTATTTCCTTTCTTCCTTAAAACTTTCTCAACGAGATACATGTCTGAATGTTTAACCTTCTGCAGTTCTTCAGTATAGAAGCATCCTTCTATTGGTTGTTTCTGTGCATCGGTCAGTAAGTATGTTATGGGGCTGGTATAATTAATTTTTGAAATAGTAAATATTTCATTAGACCAATTAGGAGTATAACCTTTATCGAACACGCCTCTGTACTTGCTTATTCTCACATGATCGTTAATTTTAAATTTAGGTAATTGCGAGTATGTAATTGTAGGATAATTGTAAACGGATTTCAAGAGTATTTTTTCATTCTTTTTATTTACATCTACAGGTTTCATGCCGATGGTACTATGCCTAGTATTATTATATTTCTTAATAATATCAGCAAGTAAATTATACCACCGAAAAGAACCATTTATACTAAATTCTTTATACATCATAGATTTTATAGTCCTATTTACGCGTTCGACTACTGAACATTTTTTAGTGCTATACGAAGAATAATGATTAATTTTATATTTTTTCATTAATTTTTGAAAATTAATATTATAAAATTCGGTTCCATTATCAGTCTGTAAATTGACGGGGATTCGTTTATCTGCGACTAATATTTTTTCCATAGCTCGAGTAACATTTACGCCAGATTTAGATTTAACTGGTTCAGCCCATACGTACTTTGAAAAAACATCAATTACAATGAGAATATATTTATAATTTTTATTGTAATTAGCATATGGAATCATTTCGACTAAGTCAGCCTGAAGCAATTCATTTAAACCTCTAACTACGACTTTTCGTCTCTTAAAGTTAATTCTAGCCGGCTTATGTATTTCATTAACAATATCTCTTTTTACAGCAGACATGTTTACAGTTCAACAATAATTTACGTACTGTTAAATTAATCCAGCGGTTCGATTATTTTACTTTCTAATAGTTCCTCTAAAATTCTATTTATTTCATTCGTATGACTTGAATTGCCTGCCTCCTGTGAAGCTATCAAAAGCCTAAGACGATCGACGAGTTCATTAGGATCGTCCCAATATACGTAATCAATAGCATTATCGGTGACTTGCATCATTAATTCACCGCCTTTTACTTTACCAGGAGCACGTTGCCGAGGTTCGCGAGCGTAAAGCATCGGTTTAATAATATGCAGGTACTTCCAGCTCTTACTACCAGACTTTTGCTTTTCAGAATCATAATTTCTCTTATGTGCGCTAGTCCTTTTTACAATATCAATGTACTGTTTCTTATCATCATAGTTATAGTGATGCGAACGTTTTTTAAATAGTAATTCATAAAGACCGCGAGTGCCCTGATACTCTTTATTATTTATTATTAAATTGTCACCGTCAAACTGAATGGCAGAATTTCCAATATAATATTTATCTTCTTCGGGATTATATCGTACACCATATCGAAAATCATGTGTATTTTCAGTATCATGCATCATCTCAGATATATATGTTTTAGGCAGATCGCTAAATTTCTCAAGATACTTCTCATCTGACTGGTCGCCTTCTTCAGAGTCGACAATCGACGGTGACGGTGTAATATTAATATTTTTTTCATCCTCTGGGGGTTCAGACTTTTTCTTAATGTTTAAATTCTCATCCGTCTCAAGCTTGATATGTTTAGCTATTGAATGTAACGGTGCGGTGATTGGGGCAAAAGACTTTTCGATTTGCAGATCGTGCATTTTGAGTGCCTCTAATTTGCGCTTTACAGCTTTCCGAGCTTCGATAATTTTATTAGTAATGTCCATGTCGACAGGTGCGTCAGATAACATGTGTAATTATCAACTGATTGAGATAGTAAAATCACAGGTATATATACTCGTCAAACCCCTTTCTGTATCGGCCATGTTTAATATCGCTATCTTTATCTATCACTAGGAATCCGTATTTATCTTTCCAGCATAACGAGCACATATGTTTGAAATCCTCAAAGCTCATATCGGTATTAACGTGATCGGAATATACATGTCTAAGATTCATGTCATCCTGCTTGAATAATATCAGTAAATTTGCATTGTCTCTTATCAGATGTTTCGGAATGCGGGTATAGGTCTGACAGAGATAGAAGCTGTCTATCTGTTTATGCCGTCCCATGCTAAAGTAGTCACGCATCACACTTTGATTGTCGCAAGCTACGTCATCAAATATAAAAATGGAATTAATTTTAGCTTGCGCAGGCGTCATTATTACATCGCTATCCTTGAATTCATGATATCCCACGATCGAGCCGAGTACTTTTCTAAGATATTCGTATTTAGGCTGGTAGAGAGATTTCGAGTAGACGTAAACATTCTTGAAACGCAAGCCGTGTGGATGAGTCAGCAGGCTTATCACGATGTTTGTTTTCCCACAATTTGAAGGTCCGCATATGATACACCTGATGCTGTCGGGTAACAGAGGACCATGTCTACTATCTTTTTTCACATGACTGTCGAAATCGAGATTATCGATTTTCAGACTGTTACCTGTCTTGATGAAACGCATGATTGACACTGAGGTATTTCCACCAGGAGTTTAAGTATAAATAGCTTTCGGTCACCTGTAACACCTCAGTCTACTATTACATGTGATAGAGGTAACATGGCTGTAAACACTCTCATAAATAAATTACCTTTCGAAGCCCATATCCCTGGCTATCGTTTCTGCGGCCCGGGTACTAAATTAGAAAAAAGACTGGCGCGAGGAGATCGCGGAATTAATGGTCTAGATGAGGCGTGTCGTGACCACGACATACAATATTCTAAAGTCAATGATGTGAAAGGACGGCATATTGCCGATAAAGAATTGGCAAAACGTGCTCTGAAGCGTGTATTTGCTAGGGATTCGTCCATCGGAGAAAGAGCGGCAGCAGCCGGTGTAGCAGGCATCATGAGTGCTAAAGTTAAATTAGGCTTGGGATGTAAAAAAAGAAAATGTGGCGGTACGATGACGTTTAAAAAAATATCCAATAAAATTCGTAAACTAGTACGTGGAGCTCCCTCTGTCGGAGATGCTATTAAAAAGACCTCTCGTGCAGTACAGCGTATTAAAAAAGATAAAAAAATATCACCGATGGCTGCTCGCGTTATTCCTATACCGAAGACGGGTGGCGTTCTACCGCTAATACCAATATTTGCTGGACTTAGTGCTCTGGGAGCGCTAGCCGGTGGATCTGCAGGTATAGCGAAAGCTGTAAGAGATTCTCAGGCGGCATCCTCCCAGCTTAAAGAATCTAAACGTCACAATCAGGCTATGGAGAGTATCGCCCTCGGTAAGGGACTCTATCTTCGTCCCTATCGAACGGGACTTGGACTATACATGAATAAAAACACCAACAGCAAGTGACTAGTAAAATTACCAAATCGAGCGCTCACCGACGTGGATCTGAAAAAATATGTTAAGATGTTAAATATACCTAATTTTCGAGGAATATTTATGCGAGACCGACTACCTAAACGCGTACATAAAATTGAGACGGGCATTGTGAACTTGGATAGAGATAGCGGTAATGGTACTCATTGGACTGCATACTTTAAGAACGGTTCGAAAGCCGTTTATTATGATAGTTTTGGTAATTTACAGCCTCCTCTCGAATTAATAAAATATTTAAATTGTTCTATTGAATACAATCACAAGCAGTATCAGTCTTATGACACAGTAAATTGTGGACATCTGTGTTTACAATTTCTATATAATGCGTCATGCTTTTAAGTCACGTTCATTCTCAGAGCTAACCTTGAAGCCGCAACATGTCTTGTACGTTTACATTATCCGGCAAATCATCTAATTTAACCGCGCACTTTTCCCCACCCATAGACCTTGAAGACGGCGCTGAATATTCGCTTGCTTTAATAAATTTCGAGGCGTATAACTCCATACCGAACATAGACGCTACAAATAATCATATATATTATGATACAGACGATAAGTTTATAAAAATTCCGGAGGGCTCGTATGAAATAGAAGATATAAATAATTACGTAAGAAAGCATTTTATTCTGAATCATGGTAACGATGGTCATATTTCTATAGTATCCAATAAAAATACGTTAAAAGTGGAAATAAAATCCAATAAGATGATAAATTTTGAAAAGGCCGGCGGTATTGGCAGTTTGTTAGGATTTACATCTCGTCGTCTAAAACCGCTCGAGAAACATATATCTGATTTCCCGGCAAAAATTCAAAAAGTAAACGCTATATGCGTGGAGTGTAATCTCATCACGGGCAGTTACATGAATGATAGATCTGTACACATTATTCATGAATTTTTTCCTAGCGTGCCTCCCGGCTATAAAATAATAGAGTGTCCCGCTAATGCAATTTACCTGCCGATTAATAAGAGGCATATAGATAGCATATCAATTAAGATAGTCGATCAAGACGGTGATCTTGTTAATTTCCGTGGCGAGGTCATCACGGTAAGACTGCACTTGAAGAAGAATGGGTCTTAGTTTCCGAAATAGTTTAAAAGGAACACCTGCTCGCGCTCGAAACAGTTCACCTGTAACCTTCAAGGTGTTAACATCTAAAAATAGACGTTTTCTTTACTCTCTCGGTTACAAAGTGCTAATATGAATCCGAATATTTTAAACGTGTTTGAGAAGCCTACGTTTGAAACCGCTATAACTAATTTTGAAAATCATAGTCATGGACCATATTCAATCAGAAATTTAAATAATAACGACGAAATTCGTATACCCATTCAGCAGCAAGATGTGTATACTGCGCCGTATGCTAGTTCGCTGTATATGCGGGGCCGGTTACTTAAAGAGGATGGTACGGTTTCGAACACAGCGGTCTTTGATAAAATGGGGTTATTGTATCTGTTTGACGAGATACGATACGAAGTGAGCGGTAAAATTGTGGACAGCAGTAGAAATCCAGGCCTCGCGACTGTTATGAAGGGATATGCATCATTCACTCCGAATGACGCGAATCACTTAGAAAATGCTGGGTGGACTGATGTGGATGATAATTTTGCAGACGAGAACGGTTACTTTGACGCATGTATACCTTTAAAAATATGTCTGGGGTTCGCAGAGACCTTTGAAAGAATTATTTTAAATGTCCGTCAAGAGCTGGTACTCGTTCGCAGTAGTATTGATACAAACGCAATCATAAATCTTGTAGCCGATGAAAATATTAAAGTAGAATTGGAAATCGTTCAATGGCGTGTACCACACGTGACTGTATCTGACGTTGAGCGATTAAAATTAATGAAATATCTAGAGAGGAATATCGATTTGCCTGTACCGTTTAGAAGCTGGGAATTACATGAATACCCCATGCTGATGGAATCGCAGACGCATACTTGGAATATTAAAACTTCGTCTCAGTTAGAGACACCGCGATATATTATTTTCGGCCTTCAAACGGGTCGTAAAAATGCAGTCGCTAAACGTATGAGTGAATTTGATCACTGCGAGTTGACTAATTTTAAACTTTTTTTAAATTCGGAATCATATCCCTATGATAACTTGAATATTAATTTTGAGAAGAATTTCTGTGCTACTCTGTATGAAATGTTCTGTCAATTTCAGAAATCTTATTATGAAAAAGAAAATGAACCTCTGCTTACTAAATATAAATTTAAAACTAAAGCTCCTCTGGTAGTTATCGACTGTTCGTGTCAGAATGAGGTTGTAAAGTCGAGTGCAGTGGACATTAGGCTGGAATTTAGCACTAATAAAAATATTCCGAAAGACACTGCTGCATATTGTCTTATAATTCATGATAGATTGATTTTTTACAATCCTTTAACCAGTATAGTTCGTCCATACTAATATGTATATAATAGACGTGCAGGGCTTCCAGCATAAAAAGGAGTTAGCTTTTACATGTAAAGAAATTTCAATTTTTAATATTACTGATGTCTCGTGTGTACATCGGATAATTAAACCGACTGTTAGTTACGGGCTTCTTACACGCAATATTAAGAAGCAAATTAATTGGATAACTGATCATGTGCACGGCCTCCAATGGTCCACGCCTTATGATAATCTCCGGTACGGCGACCTGCAGGACTTCATCGACGGCCACGTACTTGAGAGAGAAGCAAAAGTTTATGTCAAGGGACTGGAAAAGAAGCGATGGCTTCAGCATTATCTGTCTAATAATAATAATATTATAGACTTATATAATTGTAATAATATGAATAGTTTAATGTTAAATAATTTAGAATATCATTGTCATAAACATATTAATAATCATTTACGCTGCTCTAGGCAGAATGTCTACTCGATATATCAGTGGTATATTGTAAATAAAGATAAGGATTTTGAATAAACAAATTTATGCTAACCATACTGGCTTTTATTTCTGTATACATGTGTGCGTGTATGAATGACGAGCGGGGTGGGGGGCAGAGAGAGAGAGAAGTGGGGGGAGAGCTCTCGCCTCGAGTCAGAGCGCGGTGATCAGTTAGACGTTGCAAAGATGCACAATCAAACGGGGCTTAGAGAGCTGATAGCGGGCAATATATGCCAATGTTCAATGTGTCAAGTCCCACCGGAGGGCTGGAGGTACCTGGGGCTGCCTCAGCCCCAGGACCCCGTAACGCAACCACCACCGCCACCACAGGAGATGCCCCGGCTGATGCTCTTAGCCGACATCATGAAAGGTATTTAAAATATTTTTTCTGTTTCGTATAACTCAATACTTATAGATATTTTTTTAAATTGTTACAGACTCCATTGAACTCAGAATTTCTTCGGAGATTTGGAGAAGTCGATCTGCCAGCCAGCGAGACCAATAAATTTCTTTTTTTAATTAACATACGATCTGCCCTCCCGCCGGATAGTCAGACCAGTGATTTTATTATTTTATTAATTCTACACAATTTTAATTATAATTTTTTTATATTAATAAAAAATGTTATTAATAATCTTTTTTTATTTCAATGAGTTGATAGCATCTCATACTTATTAAGTGTCTGAACAGCTCGAACAGCTCCAACAGCTCCAACAGGTGTAACAGGTACCGTACCTGTTACACCTGTTGGAGCTGTTGGAGCTGTTGGAGCTGTTCGAGCTGTTGGAACTGACCATATATAATACACGTATATGTATATGTATATGGGCTGCTTGAACAGCTCCAACAGCTCCAACAGCTCCAACAGGTGTAACAGGTACCGTACCTGTTACACCTGTTCGAGCTGTTGGAGCTGTTGGAGCTGTTCGAGCTGTTAAAACTGACCCTATATAATACATGTATATGTATATGTATATGGGCTGTTTGAACAGCTCCAACAGCTCCAACAGCTCCAACAGCTCCAACAGGTGTAACAGGTACCGTACCTGTTACACCTGTTCGAGCTGTTGGAGCTGTTGGAGCTGTTCGAGCTGTTGAAACTGACCCTATATATTACATGTATATGTATATGTATATGGGCTGCTTGAACAGCTCCAACAGCTCCAACAGCTCGAACAGGTGTAACAGGTACGGTACCTGTTACACCTGTTGGAGCTGTTGGAGCTGTTGGAGCTGTTCGAGCTGTTCAAACAGCCCATATATAATACACGTATATGTATATGTATATGGGCTGCTTGAACAGCTCCAACAGCTCCAACAGCTCGAACAGCTCCAACAGGTGTAACAGGTACGGTACCTGTTACACCTGTTGGAGCTGTTCGAGCTGTTGGAGCTGTTCAAGCTGTCTCACCTGCCTCTCTCATGATCATCATGTCAGGATAGGTATTAGGAAATAAAAACACACATTTTATAAATAATTTAATTTATTAAATGTAAAAATATTTATATTACAATACTTTAATACTAATTACAAAAAATGTAGGCGAACTATGTCAAGCGTCTTAACATAATCTTCTAAGGTAGTGGATGGCCAGTGCCCGCTGTCTGGACCAGAGCTCCAACCAGTCGGCTGCCCAGAGCGACCTTTGGATATATTATCCTCCAGCCATTTTATTAACTGCTTATGCTCTTCATTGAAATTAATATCTAATTTGAAATGTATATTATTCCTACCAATTACTCGAAACAAAATTTCAAGAAATTCGTATTGTGTAAAGTAAGCTGCCTCGCAAAATGCTTTATTAATCGACCAATCAATACTTTTATAATTATCAGAAATATTTTTAGCCGGGTACGATTTCGAATAAAAATCAATTGACATATAATCATCATTACACGTTAATAATTCTTCTAAAAAAATTCTAAAATAACTATTATTCGCGGCGGGATAATGTCTGTTAATTACTTCTCGTAATCGATATACGGTAAGGTGAGTAATACATTCTCTTTGGAAAATATATTCCAACTGTTGAATAAAAATATCGTTTTGAAGTTTTTTCGTAAATATTTTTTTCATTAAATCGAAATTAGAACTATCTCTTAAAGCCATCCAGTATAAAGCTTTGTCCGGTATAACAATCTTTTCTAAAATTTTATGAACTAATTGATAATTACCCCGATTCAATGCATTTTGAATGTACCTCTCATATACGTCGCGAGTGATAAGTACAAGCTTGTACTGCAATTCTTTTTCTAACCCGTCCATCGCGATCAAAGTCTCTAAAGTAAATGAATCCGAACGGCTACTGCCAAGCGCTTCACTGCGTCGATGACGTCATCTGACGAGCCGAGACTTGTTGGAAATTATATCCCCAAGGTTTCGTATCGGTATTTATATAATTTATAATTCTTTTATCATCATACGGACTGAGTGCCACCTTATTCTGTTTGATAGTATATATTTCATGTTTCTTTGATCGAATTAATCGCTGCTCTTTGGTCAAAATTTCTAGTCTTCAAATGTAATTTTTCTGATTATCTAAGAGGAATGGATACCTCTAGATATCATTATCTACCTATGACTACTGCTATATTATTATATGATGGAATATAGTAAAAATCATAACGATGTTGTGCGTCTAACAGGTAACCAAGACAGATGGCGTAATGCTGTCATACGTTCCATACAGCAAGCAGAAGTCCAGTAGGATAATTCATGAATGTGAATCGATGTAAATAATAAGAACACCATAATATATCCCTGTTAACCAGCGTCTTTGTAGAAAATTCAATTAGCTGATTGATGCATAACACATTGCCTCACCATCTTCGTATTCTATCTTGAGAACAGAACGCGGGATATTCAAATCATATGTATAAAATAATCAAGTACTTAACTCGTTTAAAAAATATCATTAGTTCGAGGATGCTGATGTGAGGTGAAGTACGGTACCGGTTTCAGTGGTGAGAAATCGATCAGTGAAGTTAAGGCACGCTGTTTGAGTCCGATACTTGGATGGGTGATCGTATCTCATCTCGCCGTCCTAGTTAAGTGGTGAGGTAGCATTAGCTAAACTTCGCCAGGACGTTAATATAAATAGTACAAATAAAAATAAAAAATAATAATGTAAATGTCTTTTACGAAAGCTAAAATTAATTCTATTTTACCTTTTGATGGCGTAGCTAGTGACAAGCAAAGATTGATACAAGAGACCTTTAGCATGAAAACGATAGATATACGGCTTCTATCACAGTCATGCCTATACGCACATCTGATAGAAAAAATACTAATTTTTAAATATTCAAGCAGGTTCCATTATTATTCTATATATTTTATTTCCGTATAAGCGTCCGTATAAGCGTCTCTATTACAGTATTATGTATTTAAATAAATGAAATATATTATGAGTTTTTCACATTTTTGTCTGAGGTGGCTTTATTTTACAAGACTGAATTTTTTTGATGACATATTTGAATTCGGCATTAAAAAACACAGAAAATGTAGCATGAACATTTTTAATGCAATATAAACTTGAAAAATCTGAATTTTTCATTTTTCGCTTGGGGTGGATTTATTTTTTGAGATTTAATTTTTCTGATTGCATATTTGAATTCAGCATTAAAAAACACATACATTGTAGCATGTACAATATTCATTTCGATGAATTTAAAAAAATGATTTTTTTATTTCATCCGAGGCGGCTTCAACATGAATGTTAGAATACTAATTTCTTTGACTTAATGACTGCCAATAAAGTGAGCTTCTAGTGTTTAGTTTTATGTGATACTTCACCCACCACTCTTCGATGTCTTATAAATATAAATATATTAATGAAAAATAAATTAATTGACTGCATTAATATATTAGCTTCCCTAGAATAAATGTCAGGATCCGAACCTATGCTTCCATACGAAAATTAAAACTTAAATTCGATGTCTTAAGCCACCGACTTCTTTAGAGATTTTTAGATTTGATATTATGAATTAAGAAATTCCTCAAATTCTCAATCGCACTGCTTACAATTGTTTGTCCTAGCCTAATATTTTAATATTTCTGTATTAATTATTAAAATCTTACTATTCACTTCATTATCGGTATTTAATTTAGTCACTTAAATTATAAAGTACTGATATTTCTTGATATATTATAATGTCCGGTTCTTAACTGAAAATATCTGCAATTGTATTAAAAATTTCAATCATATTGTTTACACTATTTTTACATTTTTAATTACGTACAGTTCCTTTCAGTTCGCTGTCTTCATCTAAAGTAATTAAGTTGCACTAAGCGTATACATATACCTACTGCTGGGAGTCATTTTAATAATCGATCAGCCGTTGTTTATATTAATAAATTCCTCGAAACTGATAACGCCTCTGCATTTGACCGCAGTTTATACATTCAAATCCATACCTATCTTCTGAAGCAGGCAACTACAATTTTTCCTCATATAAGACTTGAATAGATATATCGATGATGGTTTTATCATTATTAATAATATTATTATTGTCATTATTATTATTAATATTTATTTACATATACATGTGGCCATAAATAATCGCTTCTATTAGCCATTTTACTCATATATTAACACACGCTCTTCTTAGACCGAGCTCTAGTATAAATATTTGATAGCTCCACTCATCACAATGTAGACTGGGAGATGATGCTGCTTTTTTACTCGGCAGTCGAGGGTCACGTGACTTTGCAGTGAACGATTTCTAAAAGGCCCCCGAATTTTCATAATCTGTTCGTCTTTTACATATAAAACAATGTTAAATTGCTATATCGCTGCGGGGTGGCTACATATTCCCATAAGAAACCATGTATTGTAAGACACAAAATTCTTCGCATGCATCTTTACCGTATACCTATCTTATGTTAGTAGACTATCAGAAATGATTTCATTTGTTTACATTAACAATTTCTCGGAATCCGATAACAGCTCTGCATTATATTCTTATTAAATTGAAATCTAAACGTAGAGAAGCGAATGAATATTTATCTTATATAAAACTCGGGCTAAAGAGACTTGTCTGAAAAGCGTTTATATTGGGTCTCGATATTTCCTTTGATCTAGCCGCTGTAGTTATCTAAAGGTAATTAATCACGTTTTAAATATACATATAGCCGTAGGCAGTCGCATTTATTTACATTAACAATTTCCTGGAATCCGATAACGTCTCTGCATTTGGTCACAGTTTTACATTGAAATCTTAACATATAGAAGTAAATGAATATTTATCTCATAATTATAAGACTTGTCTATTTAATCTCAATGATGGACGTCAGTAGCCATTTTCTTAACGCCCACTAACGTAAACATACAATACTATTAGTCAATAAACGGCAGCCATCTTATTTTAGACACACCCTGTATACTCTCAGCCACGTCCTTTTAGATATAATCTCTTATCTAAGCTCGGGGATTGGATCTCCCATCTCCCCCCTCCCATTAGGTCCTATCACCTATCATCTAAGAAGATCCCACCTCACACTACAACCTAGATAATAGGATCTATCATCTAGCATTATCTCACCTCACACTAGAACCTAGATCATAGGATCTATCATCTATCACCTGCGCGCCCCCCGCGGGGCTGCAGGCGTGCTGACGTCACAGCTACAGCCGCAGCTCCAGCTTGACCTTGAATTGCGCCAGTATTGGTACTGCATAACTACTAGCGAATATTGTCCGGACACTACCGAACGACAAAGCTTCAAGTAAAGACGGCATCGAATATACGCTACTCAAATATCTCCCGAGGAAAGGTATTGTACAATTGACGTACATTGTCAACGCGATCCTACGACTGCAACACTGGCCCAGCCAGTGGAAAAGCGCCGTGGTCGTGCCAATCCTGAAACCGAATAAGAACGCGAAGCTCGCCGGCAGTTATCGACCAATCTCGCTGCTGTCGGTGATATCCAAGTTGATAGAGAAGGTCATCCTGATCGGATTAGACGCTGCTCAGGATGAACTTCACATCAACGATGAGTGCCAGTTCGGTTTTAGGTGGGGCAAGAGCACTGTGCAGCAAGTCGTTAGGATCGTAAACGACGTCAAGGTGCAATAGAACCTCGGGAAGAGCACCGGCCATGGTGCTCTTCGATATTGAGAAGGCCTTCAATACCATATGGATCCCGTGCCTACTCTACAAACTTAACGCACTTGACTTCCCAACGCACATAACCAAACTAATTCACTCTTTCCTGACAGATAGATCACTACAGGTCAGTGTGAATAATAAACTATCAACACGGCGGGACATTCGCGTGGGCGTTTCCCAGGGGTCATGCCTGTCACCAAAGCTGTACAACTTATATGCCTTCGACATCCCGGAGTTCCCGAATACAAAACTTGCATGCTGCTGAAGGCGCACATGGCCCGTGCCACGGCGTTTTATGAAGTGGAAGATTTGGATCAATGCTGAGAAGTCTGAGGCGATTCTTTTCACGCGCCGATTCATCGAAAACAGGATATTAACGCCAATTTTGATCGGGGTAGAGAAATTCAAATTAAACGGTGTGTGAAGTATCTGGGGGTTAACTTGGACAAACGACTGACGCTTAATACACACATAAACGAGACGGTACGCAACGTCTACTCCATGTCCAAAGGTCTGTACCCGCTCCTGGCCAGGACTTAATAGGACTAACAAAAAATGTTGTACACGATGATGATCAAGCCGGCCATTACATACGCGGCACCGGTATGGTGCAGCATATCCGCCACGACAATGAAAAAATTGAGAGTTTTTGAACACAAATTTATGCGCCTCATTTCTGATTCCGGAAGGTACACCTCCCTCAGAGATTTATATGTACGTTGCCACGATATAACCCCACTAGCGGACTACGTCCAAGAAATATCACAAAAAATTTATTCCTTCAAACTGGGCGATAGTCCGCTAACTCGCAACGTAACGCAAATCAGACATCATAATGCCCTATTTCTGATAAAGCACCCCCTACCAAGAGTTGCCTATTTTCCGGCAACCACTTTAGCCACGCTTTCATTTACCATAACTTATTTCTACTCTACATTTTACCTTTCTTAACTTTACATCTTCCATCTGTTATCTTTTGTTTTTACTATTTTTGCCCTTTTTGTCTTTTTGTCATTCTAAATTCATTTTTGACCGATAAATTGTTAAAAATTAGAACTTTTTAAATAAAAACTTTTATAATTATCATATTTTTCTGGCGACAGGGAGACCACCAGGGCACGGCAGTTGTCTCGAACGGGCTTTTTCGTTTAGCTTTTTCCCGTGTCAACTACCCAAATTTTTCAGTGCTTGTGCATAGTGACGATAGTTTTTAAGTTATTTTTATTTATTTTTAAACCTCTTTGTTGATTATTTTTAATCAAATTGTTAATTTTTAAATCCGCCATAGGCGGATAGGAGTTCTTAACCTTCTTTATTGTTTCATCAAATACTAAAGCAACATCTCCTCTAAATTTTGTGGTTCTAGTTCTAAAGTTGAGGGCGCCATTTTTTCATATTCTAACAGTTTTATCTCGTTAAATTAAAAAAATCCGTTTTTAGCGGGTGTATAGGTTACGCAATGAGCAATGATGTTGTTGAAACAGTGTGGTAGAAACAATTACCTCTCTCCCCCTTAGAAGGGGCTTCAAAGAAATGCGTGCTTAGTGGGTGGTTCTGGTACCTAACCTTACTTTAAAACTTCAAGGTTTCTAGCTCTTACCGTGGGGGCACTATTTAATATATTGAAGTATAGTAAATAGGTATGTAATTTTCATTAATTATTCTTATTAAAAAGTGATTCAGTTTATTGATTCTGGACCCACTAAAGAAATATTTTGCCTGAAAACAATTCTTTTAATAGCACCTCTTAAAATATTTCTTTGTGTATACAACTATAGATTAAATACGTAATTTTGATAAATATTATGATTTACGACATCCTCAATGATAAAAATAAGCAACTGGATCAGAGAATGTATAATAAATTATATTTATTAATCACATTTTTCTTCTTCACAAAAGTATTTCAAAATTTATCAGTTACTTACGTGGATCCCGGATTTCAGCTTTTAATTAAATCACGTTTTTTATAAAATATGCCTCTAAACTACACTTTCCTCTCAACGAGTGCGATGCATTTGGCACAAACATTAGTCACGAAAACAGGAAGGACTGATTAGTTTCTCGCATAAATCTGTTCATAAATAATGTTCTCTTAGCATCTAAAACTGACGGTAGTCATAACTTGTATAACTGGCAAGTGTTGTTATTAATGAATATTTTTTATTGAGGAAATTAATATATTTTTAAAGTCGCTATTTTAATTAATTTTTAAAATATCATTTATAACAGATAGGAGAAAAATTGTCACAATAATTTTGTGTAATGGGGAAGCTTCCACAAACATTAATTCAAGTTTTCTACAAAAATATCGACCGCCATGTTGGAAAGAAGAGAAAAAACGTTTTTCGGTTATTAATACACAAGAGGTCGATTTTCTACCGGGTAAATTTTTTTGGACAAAAACCTGTTTTCCCATGAAAATTATTCGAGAATTAAGGGCATGGAAAAATCGCGACACGAAGTGGAGCGATTTTTCCTATGATCCTTAATTCGAGCATAATTTTCATGGAAAACAGGTTTGAGTCACTCAAAAAAAATTAATAGATAATTGATAATCATTTGTTTTTGATAGCTTCAAAAACCAGACATTAGATTTATAACAAATACTTTGGAACAAAAATTTACAAAATTAATGAACACTTAATATAAATATTTAATGCAGCAACTGTTCAAAATACTCTCCATTCTGCTCCAAACAAGCCAATATCCTGGAATTTAGGGCACTTACAATGGCTTGCCTTTCGTGGGTATTTATTTACTGAAATGCAGTCCGTATTCTCTTCTTTGGATCTTCTTTGGTAGTAGCCGTGGTGGCATAAACAATATTTTTGATAGTATCATATCTACGAGGAGAATTTAAATAGCAATAAATATGCGAAGATTTTGCGAACAGTAACTTTTATTGATAATTTGCCCCTAAATATTTATAATTCTATGTATTTTCAAATGAATGGTTGCGGTCCACGGGAAGTTTATGACGAATTAGTAGCGACGTTCGAAGATAGGTGGTTTTGCTACCGAGGACCTTGGAGATGGCCAGCAAGGTCCCCTGATTTGACCCCCTTAGACTTTGGACCTTTGGGGTATTAAAAATATTGTTTATGCCACTCCTGCTACTACCAAAGAAGATCCAAAGAACAGAGAACGGGCTACATTTTAACAAATCCCCATGAATTAGCCAAGCCACTGTAAGTGCAAGTGGAGAGCATTTTGAACAGTTGCTGCATTAAATATTTATATTCAAAGTGTTCATTAATTTTGAAAAATTTTTGTCACAAAGTATTTGTTATAAATCTAATCTCTCGTTTTTGAAGCTGTCATCTTGATAATAAACAAATGATTATCAATTATCTACATGATTATTCTCGTTTATGATAAAAAAGGAACCAAGTTATAACTTGTATTACCTACTAACAAACAGTGCTGATTTTGTTTGTACGTTTAACAAATATTCGTCCATAATAAGACAACAAAGAGAGATAGGTATAGGGAATGGTAACATCAATCGATGCAGAATTCAATCCTCTATTAGATTCTGTGAAAATATGCAGGAGGTTCCATTTGAAAAAAATGACTTTTTGACGTTTAAACTAAAACAATGTTCGACTGTGAAAATAAAATACTCTGTATGATACTGTGAAAACATAAGAGAACTTTTAGTTAGGTCATAGGATACTAAGAGTTTGAAAAGAAAATTTCCTAATCGGCTACATGATAGAAGATATTGATTTTTTTACCGAAGGGTGGGAACCGTCAAAAATCTCCAAAAATATTAATTATCTCGAAAACCGGTATGTTTAAGAGTATGTTATGGTACATAAACCTAAGCTAAAATTTTATGAGGAATCGAAATATGCAATAAAATACAGGGTGTTCCATTTAAAATAACAAAGTTAGGTGCTACATCCGGTATAAGCGGAAGTAGCACAAGCATGAAAATATTTTCGTTGGATCCGCCATATGCAAAAACCCCCTCATACCAATTTTCAAATTTCTAAACTCGACAGATCCCAAGAAACGTCTAATACCCGCTTTCCGTGAATGACCCTGTATGTTGCTGTCACTTTTATGATAAACTTCATCACTACCCACCTGCTCAAATCTGTGATAGATTTTTTTCAACCGAAATTAATTTAACTCCATGCCGCTTTAATGGATTATAGGGTGGTCTGTCCAGAGTTTGTATAAAAATTTTTGACCTTTGTTGCCCCGGTCGAAATGCCGCCATCTTGAAAAATAGTGGAGTTTCTTTTTTTTTAAGTATCGCGCCTCAAAGTTATGAAAGAAAATCACAGTTTTGGAGAGCTTGAAGTTCCCTGTAATTTTGAACGTTTTACTTTTTTCGTAGAATCATATTTTACAACTTAGGAGATAGCTACATATGTGGGATATAACATGTTGGCATTGCTGTTATGTTTTAGCAAATACTTTTCTGAGTATTTTATCTTATGTGAGTCAGACCTACCCCCTGACCGTTTTGGCGCTAGTAGCCCCAGAAAATATTCAATTGTGGAACAGAGTATAACACTTTGGGGCTTGGTGTTAGTTGAAGTATCTTGGCAATCAACATTCGATATATGCCAACATTTTTTCTCCGTGCAATTGGCAGCACTGGCGATATCAATTATGGCCAAAATTGGAACGTAGTATAACACTTTCTGACTAGGCGGAAAATTTTCGTTGTCAATGCTCATTGCTGGAAAACTATATGCCAACATTTTCTGCTTTGCCCATTTTCCAGATTTTTGCCCAAAAATTGGACTTTTGACCTAAAACGGGCTAAAACTGGTGCTTTTCAAAAAGAATGTTGGCACCTTCTCAAACTTGCAGTTTTTGTACCAAAGAGTCTCTGTGAATGCCAACATTTTTTCCTCAATGTTGCTAAAACATAACTGCAATGCCAACACGTTATATCCCAGGCCCCATATATGTAGCTATCTTCTAGACTATTAAAGCGTGAGAAAGATAAGCTATTTATTGGCAAGTGACACCTTACTCACTAGGCCACCGTGTAACAATTCGCATCCAATGATCATATATTTTTACATGTAGAGCCCTTCTAAATGATAAAATCATTTTGATTTTAGTAGTAGTGGGTAGTGGCAATATTCATAATGCACCAGGTGCATAGCTTAGAAAAGGTGTTAAGTAGTAAACAAAAATAAACAAAACTTAACAGCATGTTTTAGTTAGTCCATGGTATATTTATTTATGCAATCATGATAATAAATTTTGTTTAATAACGAACTTAAAAAACATATTTGGCTTATTTTTGTTCTTCAAAGCAATACTTAAATAACGTGGTATATAAAATAAGTATAATGTAAATAAATCCACATTTAACTTCAGAATGCCTGCTTTTCAGAAATTATTGTTTGCAAATAATTTGAAATTGTAAATATCATGGAACTCTTTGATGACATCTAAACAGGATGTAAGTGTAGTCATACAGTGTTATACATATATTATGTACGATACGTCATGAACTCGAAACTTGGCAGTAATACACGCTAATTCATGTAATAAATAGTCCCTCGTGAAAGATTTAGCTTCTTGTACTGTTTATTTATAATTATGAATGGCATCAAGTATATCTAATTGTGAAAAAAATGTGAAACGATCAACTTGTTCCAGTGCGCTATATTAACAAAATTTTGGTTTTATTGTAGGTCATAATCCATAAGTTACCTACTTAACAAACTCAGTATGTTTTTCCACTTTCTATCCTGTTGCAGGTTTCTCAAATTGAAAAAAAAGTTGTTGGAAAATCTTTTTACTATTATAAGCAAATAGTTGAGTGAAATTTTTATGAAAAAACTGCCAAATATTTATTTGAAGCTATGGTCCAATAATTTCAACAATATGAGAATGTTTATAAATAATAATCTAACATAGTGGTGAAAATTTCATAACTATCTATTCATTTTTGTTTAGTTAACATAAATATTATTCGATCAGATTTTTAAATAATATGAATATTATCAGAATACTGACATAAAATATTAATAATATACTTTCGAAATAAACAAAACCCAAAGATATATTCATTTACGTATTTAAAGAGAATGGTAATAAATATTATTAAAGTTCTAGATCTTTAGCCATAACATACCACAACACGTTATTAGGCCCCCAAATTAAAAGACGTGGCTGTCAGGAAGAGGGTTTAAAAAAAGGCATTGCCAGTGTTGGAGGTGAGAATCAAACTCAGTATACGAGAGACATTAGATAGTACGACCAAGCGTGGTAGCAATGCAACATTACTTTTACTATATTTATTTGTGTCTGTCGTATTATCAGGCTTTTCCACAGCGGCCGGTTTTGTGATTAAAGAGGGTAGTTTATTATCAACTTTATTATGGATGGCGCCCTTTTATTAACTGTTATATTACTATTCACTTTTTTATCACGACATAAACTAGTTGGGCAAATACCTGTGAAACTATTCGTTATCTATCTAACTCATATAAAAATTGGATACACGAACTCAGCCCCGCATAAAATCAGCTAGTAGATCGCCGCCATGTTTGTGATTTGGTTGAAATATTTTTATTTATTACCAAAAGCAGATATAAATAATTATAATTTTTCCACAACCAAATACGAGTAATTCATTTGCCCCACGTTGGGTGCCAATGAATCAAGAAAATTGTGGAAATTGTTTGTATTTACTTAATGAAAATAACTTAATAATATTTAATAATAATAAATAGCAATAATAAGTCAGGAAGTTTTATTACTAAATATAAACAACTTCTAGTGTCCTGTGGGTAGTCCGACTCCGTGCTGTTTCAGTTTCATTAAATATTAAATGTCAATAAATCTTAAGAGTGCTTCAGCACTTTTTTAATAAACTTCAAAAAAGACTTCCTATTTGAACGCATATTTGTCCGTATGTGTACTATATGTATGTATCATCATATCTTTAGAACTACTGGTACAATTTGAATGCAATACTGAAAAAGGTATAAACCAGGAAAGGTTGTGGGCAACATATCGAATCCATGTTGAATCCATCATTTTGTTTTTGTAAATTTTGACATTCATCAACGAGTTAAAAAACTTACAGACATACATTTTTTTGTACGTATAGGATATTTTGAATTTTGGTTCACAATTCGGGAAAATACCTCACTGTGAGACGTATTGATGCCTTTGAGATGTGAGTTTTGATGTTTGAAACGAATTCCCTATGCAGTCTGTTGCGTCAACGGCGATTCCCTATCTGAATTCTATCATCTTTTGATCACATCAATTGGAAAGAGGACAATATAGAACGGTTAATAGTATAGGTAAAATCAGATAACAAGAGGCGAAGAAGATGCTCTCGAAAATATGAAGTTGATGTCACCAAAGAACGGACAATAAGGAGCTTTGATTAAGCGGTAATCCTAACAGGCAACCGTGATATATGACGTGATGCTGTTAGGCGTACTATACCGCAAATGGAGGCCAACTAGAATAATGCATGGATCACGAAGTCACGCTTTTCAAGACGTCGTATTCTGAATGCGTTTACCTATGTTCGTTTAGCCTTAAAAACGCGTACTTTTCGAAATATATACATCCAAATGAAAAAAAAACACGAGAAAACGTGTGCGTATATATATGTACATATCTCAAATATCATGTCTTTTTTTTCTGCGCATAAGCAAAACCTTGTTTTAAAAGTTGAATACTTACTTCCTCTGCAAAGAAACTGCTGTTCAGAATTTTTCTCTAAAACGGCGTTTTTTTTCCTAATTTGAGTGGACTATATGTTACATTTGCATTTATAATTCTGAAGCTTTCAGGGTCAGTTCGTTAATTTAAGTAGTGAATGATGTTTCTGACTGATCTGTGTTCAGATTGTCACTTATTCATCATTAACACATTTATACCTCTTATCTTAATTTTAATGAAGATTTTCAACCATTCTTATAGCTTAGAGGAATAATAGTTTATATCAAATTAATATATTTTTTCATCCATATTCCATGGTAATATGATAACGATAACATGATATTGTATATTATATCAAAATTAAGTATCCCTCAACGGCCGCTGAGCAATTATATCGAAAAATTAAAGAATAAACATTTGTGACAGGAAGACTTCGCATTAATAAATCTCCCGAGATGTGTAACTAACACAAACATGAAAGACTGGAAAAGGGGAGAATGGAGACACTAGCAAAGGTTATTAACATTTATTGAGAATTCAGTATCAAGTTTCAGTAAATGGGGTTTTCGACGCTCTTGTCTCACGTCTCACGTTCTACTTGTCTTCGCTTTGAAGTGGATCCTGGGTGCATATTGTTTGTACGATAAACATAACTCATAAAACTGGAAAAGGGTTCATATTTTTCGTGGTCCTTGAAGTTACATAAAAAAAATGTGACTTTATGTTAAATTCACATATCGTGATATAAAAATAAATTATATGCGGCTATTTAATTCGGTGTAGGTAGATCAATATTGATTGATATATTTCTAAATTTTCGATATTTTGAAGGCCATGCCAACAACGTTTCCTCTTTTCCTTTCCTCTCGCCATCTTTTAAATTCGTTTCTTGAAAACAAATCGTATACAAAATCTGATTTTGAAGCAATATGAGAATAGAAATGTTAACTGCTTGCAAAGAACAATGTTAAAAATCATCGAATTTTTCCCCTCTAATAAAAGTAAATGCATAAAATAGTTGTTTTGGTCCCAAAATTTTCAGTCGCGAATATTTTTCAAATGCGCTATTACGTATATAAATATAACATTATTACAAATGTATGTATTTTATAAATGTATTACTTAATAATTATTCCATTTAATTTTAGGTAAATAAAAATATTTGATTTTTGAACATTTTAAAAGATTTTTATGCAACACTTTTCTCAAAGAGATCAAGTAAAATATAGTGGGTATTAAAAGTGGGAAACTAATAGAACGGAATAGAATAGAAGTTTCACTGTAACTAATGTACTTACTAAGATAAGCAGATAAGACATCAATATCGGGTGGATGTATCGAAAACAGTTTTGCAACAAATCTTTTAAAATGTTCGAACTATTTTTATTTACAAAAAATCAAATTTAACTTATTTTGGGACCAAAACAACTATTTTATGCTACCGATTTACTTTTATCAGAAGAGCAAAAACTCGATAATTTTTAAGATTCACAATAACAATAACATTATTTAGTTTTTTTACATTCTTTACAATTGAATATGTTTAAAATTATTATTTTCAGTGGTAGTGATTAAAAAAAAACATTGTAGGAATGATTTTAAACGTATAAAATGAATATAAAATATAAAACAGTGGTTCACTGCTACAGACTCAGTGTTACGACGCCACTACGACATATACTACAGTGGCACACAAAATATTATGGGCAGAGACAACGCAGAAATAATTGCACAAGATATACAATACATAAACAATATAAAAACACCATCCCACAGAATGCTATTCCTTTATACAATAACATAACATTTGAAATTTATAAAATCCCACCTTATCACCCTGTACTTCCCAACAAATTTCCTATACTCCTTCCGAGTTAAAAAATACCATTGATATCTTCCCTAACAAGAAAGCTCCTGGTCCCGATTCCATCTCTAACTTCCTCTTAAGAGCCATCACTTGTCAAATGGGTTTAACGATAATATCAAAGTATCATTATGGAAAAATTTAATTACGGACACTTAAGGTGCGCTCCCATAGTATAAGTATTATATAAAACCAAAGTTATATTAATTGCAAATCTTATTGTTTTAAATCCCACAAAAAGCAAAAAGATTAATATTTCAGCTTTCAGTTTACCCGGAAAATAAAATTAAAAGTTTTCTGGAGTTTAAGAAAGCGATTTCTATTAATTTCATATCTGCCCTCCGCGGCGGCTCAAGTTAGAGGTGAATGGAAACTAAAGTTTTTATAGTTTTTCTCTTATATATATTGTGATATATTCTTACTTAGACTGCAACAACAAAACATTAAAACCTTACATTTTCCTAAAGAAATGAAATTAATAGAAGTGGTATTGGACATTTCTTGTTTGGAATATTTTAAAATAAGAAATTCAAGTTCCATCGTTAATGTGCTTTTCTTTCGTCGTCGTAAATTTCCTAATTTGATTCATTTGATTCGTATTTCATATATTGTAAAATAAATATAATAATTAAATCGCCTACGAAAATCCTAATTATAAGACTCTGGAACTGAATTTCAATTGGCAGATTGCAAATGTGCAATATGTTTAAAACTATGTTTGAAAATAACAAAACAATAGTAGAACGAAAAATTTAGAAAAGATTATAAATGTTTGTAATATCTGCATTTTCTGAAGTATAAAAGAGAATATTGTATATTAATACTATATAATATGTAATGTGTAATGTATTTTTTTAGCTGTAGTTCAGAAACTAGATGCAGAATCGAGTTGGGCCTAGGAAAGCTTTTGATTAGAAACTCGAAATATTAAAAAATCGAAATTCAATTTCTATAAGAAAACAGCGGGGCCTCTTGTGCTCGTGTGGTATTCGATAGACAAGACACTTTTTATAATAAAATTAATAAAAATATTAATAAACGTTAAAAAGCACATACTTTTTATTGTAGAATATTTACTTTATTAAAATGATAATATATTTTCTCTAATAATAATAATTATTAAAATGTAAAATCTATTAAAAAAATCTAGAAAAAATTGCACCAGTGCAAATTGTTATTGTAATTTAGTGTTTTTATATCATTATTTACATATGAAATAAATTGTCATTCAAATTTAATTAAATCAACTCTCTGTTACAAACCCTAATCTGAAATACACAGAACATAAATTTAAATTATAAGCAAGGGTGGATCTGGACCTTGAGCTTGGGGGGGGGGGGGGGTAACGCTGAACCCAAAATTTTTTGGTGAGCGGGGGGGAGAAATCTGGAAAAAAAAATTTTTTGAAGAGCGGTGGGGGGAGAAATCCGAAAACAAATTTTTTCATCCCAAAATTTTTTTGAAGAGCGAGGAAGAGAAATCCAAAAAAAATATTTTTCGCCCTACAATTTTTTTGAAGAGCAGGGGGGAAGAAATAACAGCAAAGAAAAAATTTTTTCATCCTAAAAAATTTAAAATGAAAATTTCTTGGGGGGGGGGGGGGTAATTACCCTATTAAATTGTTTTTTCTTCCCAAAAATTAACAAAAATCATACCATTTTAAAACAAAAATTGATGATTTACAGAATCTTGGGGGGGGTAATTACCCCGTTACCCCCCCCATAAATCCGCGCCTGATTATAAGTGTCACCATTATCATAGCATCCTACATTGTGCTGTTTCCAACGTGCTCTTGAATTTATAATTACGCCATCTTCACAAGGTTGCGCTTGAGAGAACGAACAGTAATAGAACACAACACAAAACAAGAAAGAATGCCGCAAGTATCTTTTTTTTATGTTTTCTGGATTCTGACTATTTAACTGAATACAAATTAAATATAAGTAGAGAAGCAGGCAATCGATACATAAAACCGTTCAGGTTTTAGTGTACCTTCCTCATCTTGATCCTAATTATATCATATTGATATTATCTTCATCGCAAGAAAAACATAAAAGAAAATCACAAAGCACCAAACCAGGGCATTATTTGATTTGATCTCTTGTCGCTTACTTAACATCCGTAGATCATATATTTAGGTTAATGGAATATGTAACCTCAAAAACTGAGCGGAATTTATTTTACATATTGATTTGCAATTGGAACGCGAGCGAGCAACGAGTAGACGAATAAAGTTAGCCCAAAGTTAGAAGTAATTGTAATACAATTTTTGTTAATTTCTGAAAACCTAATGGTAAAAAATTTACCAGTGTACGGCCATGCATATGTCTAATATGGTAAATTTTTCCATCATAGTCACCTCACGCTTGCTACAAATTCATCTTTTGACTTGCGTCTTTTTTGATATATAAACCTAAATTTTAATCCTAGATAATTTTTCTACAACAAATATCGTGAGATAGTAGGATTCACATGGCAATTTTCGCCAGAGATTCTAAATATCATTGGTGTCACGTTTCCTTGACTGAATTTCAAACCTCAGCTGACTGAATCAATTTCAGTACATTGCTGAATCTGGCGATATACCCCTAGACAAAGAAATGGGCATACATCTTCTGCGGGAAGCGGTAATTCGAATTTCACTTGAATTGTACATTTTGTTGCCTTTGATGTGAAAATGCGATGATATTGAGTCTCATTCCGTGTATTTACCACACATCCATTGCATAAAGAGACTGCTGCTTCATGGTCAGCAGTCTTAATTTCTTTCTTTGATGTTATCATTTGTTGAAGATGGCAGCTTGTTCGTTGAAAATGCCATCATCAATTAATGACTTAATTGTGTCATTATTCATTAATCCAAAGGGTTTGACACTGTATCATATCGTAATCTTGGGCAAAATGAATGCGTGAACAAGCTGTCAAGTTCTGTAATATTTTTGTTGTCATAGTCAAATTTTTTTGGAGTCCTTTGTAGTTCTGGGCAGAGGAAAATGTCACATTTAACACCTAAACGAAGGATTAGTAGGATCCGGAGATCAGTGCCTTTACCAATAATGTATGTAGGGTACATTTGAATTGCTGAAACAGTTTACATAGCGATGCTGAAATCTGCATAGCCTCGCGCTTGTTTAGAGGTACAACCAGAATTTGGATAACTTGAGAACTTAAGGAAAACCAAATAGAAGCTGCAAGATAATTCTTTACTCTTCCAAATGTTCGAAACTGTTAATCATGTAGCAACGAAAAATGAAAATAAACTACTCATCTTCATTTTATAAGCTTTCTTTTTGGTCTAATGATTTTTTTGCTAAAACTAATATTTATTGAGACATGTGCAAGAAGAGAAAGAAATTTACATTTCTTCTAAAATAACTTCAGTCTAAAGTGTATTTTTTTTCTAAAGCAAGTGTTTTAATAATCGGGCAAAAAAATTTGAGCATCTAGATAGGTAATGCTATATATTAACGAAAATCGGTATTTGAGAATTGCTTTTTTAATTAATGGCAAATTGCAGTGACAATGGCGACATTTGTATTTAAAAAATGTGAAGACGCACTTTGTTTCGACCGTAACTTCTTTGTTATTGTGCTACAGAAACGAGCAAAATGTCATTTGAAAACATAATTGATAACCTTTAATTTGTTAGCTTTATAGAGATATTTAACATTTAAACCAAATACTTCGTCTTCTTATAAACGTTCAGATACCATCTTGATGATATCGTAACTACGTCCGCCACGCAATAAAAGCGCGACAGCAGCATTTTCCTATACAGGAGACCTTATTGGATGTGTTTTTACTTGTTGTCGCCAAAACCAAGCCGAGTCCGATGAAAATTCTATACAAGTCAATGGACCTTTTCCACTAAATTGAATTTTAATATTTTATTAATATCAAACGTTATACTGGTACATAAGTAAAGATAGAGTCGACCCAATTTATTAAAGAATTGTAATTAAGCAAACTTATCCAAGTACAAAGTAACTGGTCTTCATGAATCATTTCAAACTGCGCGGTTCGCTGACATCACACTCCATTAGCCAATAAAATGTAAAGAAGTTAAAGAACTGTTCCACGTTGCCACATATATTTTTACTTTTTTGTTGGCAACGATTAATTTTACATTCTGATAATTTTGAAATAAAAATATTATGTATTTTTAGGTAAACTGGTAATTTTGAAATGAAAATGTGTATTTTTAAGTGAAATATTCTGGATAAATTATAACTAAAGCAAATCAACATGATTATTTTACGATTTATCCCTTGAGCAAATGATTTTTAGGTATTTTTCGCTAAAAGTGACAACACTGCACAATCTATGCTAGAATAAACAAATATCGTTTTCATTTGATTTGACAACTTAGGTTATGGTTAGTGTTTATGTTTTGTGTAATGTTTCGTCGTGGTTTGTTTTGTAATTTTGCTGTGTTCTGTGTTCTAACTGCTCTATAATCACTTTAAAATGCCTATTAGAAAAGTTTGTTATATTCCAACTTGTTCAAATACTGGTTAACCAAAATACAAAACGAAAGTTAGGTTAAGCACACTTCACTTGACTTGAAAAACATATGTGGCGAAGAAAAAAATTTTAAAAAAATACTTTTTAGGCATAACTAAGTATATATTTGATAATAAGTGAATTAAAAAAAATGTGGAAAAGGCCCATTGTCTTCCCTGCTATGAACATAATTTGTATTACAATACTTCCAGGACTAACTACAATGGGCTCATTTAGCATTTTTTGTTAATTCATATTTCGAAAGTACACCTTTTAGTTAGTAAATGTACAAAATATTAGATTTTTTTTCAACTTCTTCTTCCTCAAAATAAATAATAAAAATAGAACGCGCGAAAACGCCGTGAGACGTCAAGCCACCCGCACTCCAGCCATCGGTCGATCGTCTGTGGGTCGACAGCTAGCCTGCATTCACATAGTTTGATACGGCAACCAGAACAGACCGAATAATTTATAAACAACGTTGCCAGTGAATAAAAAAAACCGCTGCCCAAGGAATCACTACTTCCACATCCAGATTCTCTATCCAAGTCACTCACAACGAAAAAACTTTGTATGTGAAAATAATTGTTTATGGAACTTTAATAATATAATATTTGAAATCTTCTACCTCAAAAACCCATAAAACGATACCCCACATCGGCAGTGGGGTGGGGGTGGTGATAGGGGGGGGTGGTAGTGGGGGGTGGATGAAGTAAAAAAATATTTTGAGGTTTCTGGTTCCTGTACATACACTAAATCACAATTTTTTTTCATCCCCTTTAATAAGGGGGTGGGAGTGGTAATGGGGGTGGCTAATGCCAACATTTTTTTTGAGACCTTGGCTTCTCTTGTATATACTAAGTACCAATTTCGCGGACTCTTACCTGCTTGATTTACCCATTTACCCCAATTTACACCCCAACCCTTCGACGGAACAAGATGAAAATATAATCTAGTTCTAGATCTCGTTAAAGTACATATGTGTACCAAATTTCAAGTCAATATCTTAAACGATTCCAGAGTAAACGTGCGCACAAAAAAAAGTTACAGACAGACAGACCGACAGACAGAAATTTATTTTTCGCTCAAACTTAAAATCTCGACGTTTCATGACATTTTAAGCCTATTTGGACAATAAAAATTTTAAAAATTTTTTTTGTCGTTACTATACTTCCACTGGACGTGGAAGTAATTAACGTACTGGTATCGAAACAAAAAAAGTAATGATCCTATGAAAAAAGTACAGATGATAATTAAATCTTTTATACGATATTTAGGAATTTTAAAGAATATAAAAAAATACTTCACCACTCAGATAGTTTTTATTTGTTTTATGTATAAAAAAATATGTTCGCAATATTCACTTGAACTATTACTACAAAAAGAGCCAGTGTATATTCTATGCGAAATACTTTCAGTGTCCTGTAATCACATGTTAAATTTTTATTAGTGTATGCAATAAGTATTGAATTTTTAAATGTTCCTCAGTGCACTATAACTTCTCAAGGACCACACATTTTTACAATTCCTATAGACTGTAAATACTTAACTTCCTTATGGATAACCCAGGTTGGTCCCTATTGCCATGAATCCATTAGACATTTTTTAAATGAAAAGAAAACACCTTATTCAAGCGAGATACAGAGAAATAGAATTTTCGAAAGTGATGGAAAATCCGGAACTAACTTGCGAACAAAAACATGGTGTTCTTTTGATCCTACTGTATTTCATTTCACGGATCATGATAATTATTTTAAAATTTGTCGTCAAAGTTGTAAGATAAGTAAATAGGACATACAAAAAAATGTAGCCATACAATGAGAGCAGTGCTGACGTACTGATTTCAGTACAAATGTACTGACATTGTCAACGCTGCTCATAAAGCTAGTCGAGCGGGTGACGTGACATCATCCGCGCGTCATTAGGCGTTCCAAATATGTTACGAATTGAAAATCAAATATTGCAGTTAATATTAACGCTAGCGGCCTAATTTTTTCACTATATACTTAAAGAGTTAAATATTTACAGAAAATGCAAAAATAAATTGTAAATTAAATATCACTAAATGAGCCCATTGACTAAGTAGTCTAGATTTAAATTCGTCACAATTTGTACCTACCGCAGAAACACTGCTAAAAATAGCGATGAATAGGAAAAAGCGAAATCAGTCCTTGAGTCACGTCATCACTAGATTGAGGCAGAAGCTGATTTTATGAAAGAGTTGATTCGTATCTGTCAAGTTTCCCTCAATTTGACTACGAAAAACTAGCAGAACTTATGTCGCTTATCAGGAAACGTGGAAACGAAGGAGAGTTTTAAATTTCATCATTAGTGAATGTAGGGCTAACTAGGGATACCACAGAAAAATGTTCGCCACATACCCCACCTTACGGTGGTGTGAAAATAAGTATTTTTTACCAATACATGAGATGGATTAGAATTTGTAAATCCGTTGTATACACCGACACTATTTACTTCACAAAAAATGACACAAATTAAAAAATAAATCATCTAGCTATACTTATCATATAATGTTTTTATCATAAAATAAGTCGGAAAGGAGATGTCGAAAAAATATGTTTTGGGCGCCACTTTTTTCCAATATGGCGGAGCCAGCAACAAAAACATGAGATGAGGAAGGTAATAATTCTAATAAAGCACATCATATGTAAAAGCCACCACAATACTTTCCAGGTGAACTATCTAAATCTCGAAATACTTCGATTTTTAAGTATGATGTTTATGCGAGCGAATCCATTTTGGTAACTTTGCAATTTAACGTTAATTCACGCAGAGAAAACCTAAACACTTTTGACAACATTAAACAGAAGTAGTAAACTGTGAACTTGTCTGTCACATTATAATTTAATAAAGTTACGAGTACCTACGTTATATGACTCTCTTAGATGATAAACTTCCAATACAAAATATGAAAATCACGTCCACAGTTTATGGCAGGTTATATAATGTTGTGATGTGACATTCTGGGTTACGTACTACAAACGCAGCCTGGTTTTCAACAACATATTTGAATAAAAACACGTAAAAAACTTCGTCATTGTGGCTGTCATATTCAGTTCTCAAGTCACACAGTTTAAATTCGTTTACGATGTTGTCGGTTAACTAAAACTATAAATATTTCGAAAGATAACTTTTACATTATTACGTAACTTTATTGAATTTACTTCGGTAACACGAAACAAACTTGTCATATGGAAATATATTTTAGATATGGCTTAATAAATTCAAACAGACAAAATTAGAATATTAGTTGGTGTTCAGATGGTCGAAATGGGTTCGTAAAAAAGAAAAATGCGACTTTCTCTATTTTTAATTCAATAATAGTGTAGTGTTAAGTTCGTAATGCATCATTAACGTACGTAATTTAAGCAAAATCGAGATTACCATTATGAAATGAAATGAAATGAAATACATTTATTGCGTGTGAGAATTTTACAGACAAACATACAAATGGTGCAAGGTACCGCAGAATGTATTTTAACTTACACCAAGAGAGTCACAATAACAATAAAGACAGACAGTTAAAAAGATATTAAACACAGTCATATATATAATATGTGAATTTTCCGAGAAAAAAACACAATCACATCCACCGTCGTGAGACATTGAGCAATTAAAATAAAAAACAAAAAAATACAATAATAAATGTAATTCGAACGGCTCCCTGAAGACTTCCAAAAATAATGACAAATTTTGGCCAACGTTTTGGAGTTTTTAAAAATAAATATCTTGTATTTCTGCTTACATCAATGTTATAAAATATTATTTTGGGTATTCAGCAGATAACGTTCAAAGAAAACATTCGTTTCTTTCATATATCATTGATCCAAATCTGACCAAGCTAGAATATCAACAAGGAGTCCCCCTACAAACTGACTTGTCAACTGATTTCATACATTTACTATAGTTAACATTCAATATGAAAAACAAGAAAATAACCATTCTAGGTAGGGCTACAGATGCTTGAAAGATTTCCTCGTAAGGAAGGTTCTTATAATATATCAGCATGATCAGACTTAGATCTTCAGTATATAGAAGGAATGGTTATTTTCTTGTTTTGTATATTGAATGTTAGATATATAGTAAGTGTATGAAAGAAGTTGACACGGCAGTTTGTAGGGGGACTCCTTATTGATATTCTAGCATGGTCAGATGTGGATCAACGATATATGAAAGAAACGAATGTTTTCTTTAGTCGGAGAGCAGCCAATCTGTAGGAAGCATTTTAAAAGTAGTCTATACAACTCGCGAACACCCACCTAAAAAACAGATGATATTATGTAAAATGACCTTCTGGATTTGATTTTTGAGTTCGCCCGTTAATTTGAGATTGCCAATTGTCAATTTGCAAATTTTTTGAAAAATTTAAAAATTATGTGTTAATTTTCGTTTTGCACATAACACATCATATCTTTTTTATTTTAATTCCGATTTAGACCAATATTTTACACATTATCCCTCCAATATTCTTGGACAGGCTGGCGGCAAAGAATATAGTGTAACTAATAATATAGTGCCTAAAAAAAATATAGTTACCCTCTATTGTCGCGTTTTTTTAAAATTTGCATTGAAAAATACCCGATCGAGGTAACTTTTTTATTTTTAAAGAAAGAGTTATAGTATAAACGAGAAAAATGTTCCAAATACTTTAAACAAACTTTTTTATAAAGAGATTTTTTTGAAATTCGGCTCATGTAACGAGATGACGCTGTTGAATGCGGCCGCGCAACTCGTCCGCATTAATTTAAAGCATAACTTCTGTTAACGTCGCCCATCTGTGGTGTCGTTTAAGCAATCAAGTGAGTCTACGGATTATTTAGTTTCTATTTGCAATTAAATGTTATAAAATTATGTAGATAATCTCGAAACATACACATTAAAAAATATATTTTCATTAATTATAACAGCAAGTGGGTACTAAAGATTACATTTTCCTTCGCATAAACAACTTATGTTACATTGCACGTTTGCTTTTCTACACTTGCAGCTTGTAGTACAGTTATATAATTTACATTTACAAAATGGAGTTAACTCAATAAAATTGGGTTTTGGGCTTTTCGAAATCATCTTTGGAAATAACATTTCCTCCTTTAGGTATCATCCAAAATCTAAAACATTTGGAATTCTGGGCTTAATTTGGTAGGCTCTCTTGTAAATAGCACATTGCAGAAATGCCCTTTTTACTTGTATTCTCTGTACTACGATTTACAATTTCTGATTTTCTTTTATAAGCAGTTCGGTTATACGATCTTCTACATTGTGCATGGTAAACTGGATTTAGTGATAAAAATAAACTTTTCTGTTCTAAATATTGCTTTAGAGCCACAGAAATATCATCGGATTTTGCATTTGATCGGTACATTTCTAAAACTGTAAATATCGCTCGCAGAGAAATTTTCATACCATTGTGTTAGTGAACGAATTCTGAACAATTTTCAAAATGTCCGTCTGTTCGTCTGTCTGTCCGTCACGTTTCTTGTAAGGACGATAACTGAAGAAAGAAAATTCCAATTGTACTGAAATTTGGACAGTAAATTAGTGTTAGCTAGAGGAAGAACCCTATTTGAACAAAATCGATCGATAAATAAAAATGTTATTACTTAATGATTTAAATTTGAAACAAATTTTTTTAAATTTTTATGTTTTTGTAATTGAATAGAAATCTGGTGAAATGATATTTCATTTTAATATCTAAATATTTATATATTTTACAAATATACATTTCATAATGTAATATACAACCGTGAAAATATGATTTTAGCTCATGTCTCATAATGTAAAAATTTACATCCTTTTACGTGTAAGGTGGTGGTGTAGTTCTTTTGACTCGGAATCGAAACCCAAATGGGGTTTGGTATAGTTTTTTTACCAAGTCTTTTACTAAGATCGTACTAAAATTAAAAATGTCTAAAAGTAACATTATTTAAAAAAAACTGCGAAAAGTATCCTATTGAATGTATAACAATTATATAAAAATCCAGTGAACAGGCGAAGAGTACGTTTTTAGTTTGTTTCCTTTGATTTCCTATCCGAGTAATTATAATTTATTATACCAAACTATGTGTTTATAACGCACTAAATATAAGGACTGAGACAAAAAGCACTTTCAACTTAACATAACACTGGAAAATAATAATCACCCGGCACGTGTCTGCGTTTAGCTCTAGATGCGATTGCGACCGATTCATAGTAGCGCGCATTCGTTCGGACGCTGAAACAATCAATGAATATTTCGATAAGGGAGCGAAATTTCAAAAAAAACTTCTTATAAAAGATTTTATTTAGTTCATTCGGAACATTTTCTTCGGTTATAGTAGGCACCTAACTTTAAAAATAAAAAAGATACCTCGATCGGACATTTTACTCTGCAAATTTTAAAGATTTTGCGTCAAAGAAAAGTTGTTATTTTTTTTTTGCCAACTAATTATTTTTTAGGTAAAGTTTTTTACTTTCAACATATCAAAGAATAGTTAGAGAATATTATGTAAAAAAATTAAAAAATTCTGAAGTAAAATAAAAAATATATGACGTGTTATATGAAAAACAAAAAATAACACATAATTTTTATTTTTTTTTAGAAAATTGCCAATTTGGTCATTTTGGCAATGTCAAATCAATGGGCGAATTCAAAAATCAAGTTTAGCAGGTTATTTTATATCGGATTACCTATATTTTAGGTGGGTGTTCGCGAGTTGTATAGAGGGTGTCGAATTCAGAGGGTCTGGTCTTCCACTACTTTGAAAGTTTTCTGCTGAATACCCAAAATAATATTTTATAACGTTTTGGAGTTTCCTTTTTAATTTTTCATTTTCTAACCTGAGCGTGAAAGTAGTTCTAATAACTCTTTATTTTTTAACATGTTCAGAACTAAAAGACTAGGTAATTTCTTATTAGTATCAAAGTTCTGCTTGAGTAATATACAGTGTTAGAGTGTATCCTCGGATTGAGTTTGCGATAGGTGTAATATACCAAAAAAAAAAAAAATAGTACCTACAGCTTTCATTTTCTGCAGTTTGCTTGACTTAAAATGGATTTTTAGCAAATTAGAGTTCAAATGGGATCTAACTTAGTTAATCTAAGAAGAAAATAAATCGTTGTAGGTAAACGGGTATTTCTGTTAATTTTACGGACAAATTTTATTTGGATAAAATATTTTGCATTGAAAGTTAGATAGTACAAGCAAATTAGATTAAAAAACAATGAATAGGAGAAATAATTCATAAAGTAATAATATTTGAGATGCATACTCTAGACAGGGTTAGAAATATATACCCGAAAAGCCCCCCCCCAATTTATGGGTGGTCCCTTTTTTTGCAAAAAACCATCTCTAACGGGGACTTAAAGCTGGTTTTTCACTTTTATCTTGTAAACCGTTTGTCGGAAGAGAAAAGAGTAGAGGAAATAAAAAATTTGTCGTTAAACTCTGCATAAAATATGTCCTATTAACCTTGTAGCTTATCCTCACCTATTTCGCGTTAACAGCGTCCGAATAGAAGGGTAGTAGTTTGGAGCGCACAGGTAAAGATCAATCCTATTCGAAGTTTCACAGCGAATATCTTAAAACAGGTTACTTTAACAAGAAAAATGCACTATTATCTCTCAGTTTGGACGCTGTTAGCGCGAAATACGTGAGGATAAGATACAAGCTAATACGACATTTTTATGCAGAATTTAACGACAAATTTTTTATTTCCTATACTTTTTTCTCTTCCGAAGAACGGTTTACAAGATAAAAGTGAAAAACCAGCTTTAAGTCCCCGTTAGGAGTGGTTTTTTGCAAAAAAAAGGACGTTCCACCCCTAAATTGGGGGGAACTTTTCGGGTATTTATTTCTAATCCTATCTAGAGTATGCATCAAATCATCAAATATTATTACTTTATAAATAATTTTTTCTAAAATGTCTAATTTGCGTGACTTTAAAAGTGTACAGGACGACCTTTTCCGTAGGATGCATCTTTCAGAAGGTATAAGCCAAAAACTGAAAAAAGTCCTAAAATTTCAAGGTTTTTCGAGCACCACGCAGTTACCACAAGTTTTTCGAAACTGCAAACTTGGTTTTACACTATTGGTATCTATCCTAACAACTTCCCAAAAAATCAGAGAAGTGCAATTTTTTGCGACCTAACGCGATTTTTGTGTCCATGGTGACTGGCCTATATGCCAAATTTCATTGCATTTGAACAAAAAAAAAGAAAACTTTAAACTGGCTATAAAGTGTCAAATATTTGACATTATTAATTGGTGTAAATCGGCAAAGCAATCTAAATGCTTACTCTCGAACAAAAGATATTTGTCGTGCAATGTTATGGGTTGGGGCAAATTAGCTACAAACAGTTTGAACAACAGTTTTCAGGGATTTCAATAAGCGACATTATCGTTAAAAGAATTGCGACAAAATTTTCAAGAACTGAGGCCGTTAAAGATCGAAAGAACGGGAAGAGAAGAGAATATTGGACGAAGACAGTTTTGGCTTTGGGCGACAACAGAGTAAACGGCAAAATTTCATTAAGACCTACGCTCTGGCAGCAGAACTTGGAGTCAGCAAATCACATTTGCAAAGATATTTAAGATGAATAAGATAATTCCATACAAACCTAAATTTCGTCACAATTTGGAACCAAACGACGACGGAAAACGATTGGACTTTTGTTTGTGGATTGGAGAGAAATGTCTCACGGAAACAAATTTTGAAAACAATATTATTTTTTCGAAGCGACATTTACCACTAACGGAGTTGTTTCTTTACAAAATTGTAGGTACTGGTCAGATGAAAATCCAAATTTTATAATAAATTGCAGAAGGCAGTATTAAAAAGAAATTAAAGTTTTGCGTGCCGTTTCATACGATGGAATAACTGGACCTTATTTTTTAATGGAAATTTAAATCAATATGCGTATTCGGAGATATTGCAAAATTACAAAATTACCTTGATGTATTTGGCTACGAGACAAAAGATTTATTATCAGCATGACGGTTGCAGCCCACACTCAACTCTTTTGATAAGGAATTATTTCAACAATACATTTGGGAAAAAATGGATTGCTAGATTTGGGCCACAGCCATACCCACCAAGAAGTCCGGATTTAAAAATTACGGATTTTTACTTTTGGGGCAAACTAAAACAACAAGTTTATACCGACAACTGTGACAATGATTTGGAAAGATTAAAAAACAAAATTACTGATGTGATCAGAGCCATACTTCCTGAAGAAATTAGAAGAAGTTTCAAAGAATTTAGAAGACAGGTGTGTAATCATGTAGTAATTTAGGTGGGACACTATTGAATTCGTTGAAATTGTTAATTGTGTTAACAAATAAAAAGATATGTACTTTAATTTGCAGTATTATTATTTTTGCTATTCAAATGCAATGAAAGTTGGCATATGGCTCTAACTTTCAATGCAAAATATTTTATCCATATAGAATTTTTCCGCAAAATTAATAGAAAGACCAGTTTACCTACAATGATTTATTTTCTTCTTAGATTAACTGCGCGAGTTAGATCCCATTATTTGAACTGTAACTTGGTAAAAATCCCTTTTAGGTCAAGCAGACTGAGACTGCAGAAAATGAAAGCCGTACTGATTTTTTTTTTTTTTGGTAAATTCCACCTATCGCAAACTCAATCCGGGGACACACTGTATAAATAATGTAAAAATATATAAGAGTATGTACATGTACTAACGTAAGACATAAAGAAGTGATTATTCCCAAAAAAGGACATTAAAAATTTTACTCATTTTTGGTGTTGAGACTGTTTAAAGCAAGAAAAGGCTTATTATAGAACGAAAAGAATCATATCAAATTTGGTATAGTATTTAGTGCACATATCTCAACATCCTGCTTTTATGGTTAAAATTTCCTATGATAACCGCCATAATATTGTTCACTAAATGAAATAATAAATAATTTTCTCTACCACTGCCTTCGGAAACGAAAAATAATGCACAGTAGTCGTGATTCGAAATTGTCTTTTTTCACACGATGTGTGTAAAAATCCAAAAAACAGAGTACCATCTTGTTTTTCACACAGAACTGATACCTTTTATTTGTATTTTTTGAAGTAGGCTAGCCTACTCAGGTTCATAGCAACCGACTTATTTAACAACTAAACATCGGTTTTGAAGTCTTCAATCCACATCACTTTTAAAGAAGTTTATTAAAAATGGTTGATTCTGCAGTCGCAGAAAAAGTATCGTAAACAACACGTCTGAAAAAATCTTTTCACACTTATTCGACTTGTGGAACTCGCTCTTGGTTCGTTCCACCAAACTGTATCACTCGTGTCATAAGATTCGTTTTCGAAACTTGTTGTTTAAAATACTATTTACTTTGATAATGAAGCTCGTAATGAAGTGATACATTATTTACTCGCCGAGGGCATATGGGTAATTATTCATTATTTAACCTTGTAATAAATGCATATTGTTTTGCGAGCAAAAGTGTAAAAAATGCAAATAGCCCAGTCAATGAACGTTCAATAAGGGGGTCTAGAGGGAAATGCCGAGATCACAATTTTTGACTTGGGGGCTGTATTTGGACTATTTAGGAGGTAAACATACTAAAAGTCCCCGAATGTAGGAAGTGGAGAGGATGCAGGGGGGCACGAAGAAGGTCCCGGTTTTTGGTTTTTCGCTCAATCTCGAAAACGGTTAGCCCTAATCAAAAAGTGGCTATATGCAAAATTAAATCTGACTAAATTTTCTACAATAATGTTTCTATTAATTTTTTTCGTATCTGTTATGGTTCAGTAATGAATTGTATATCTTTTGACTGTATTTTAACTTTATTATAAATTTATTATAAATTGAAAATAAATTTTAATAATCATCGTAGAAAAAAAATTCTTGTACAGATATTCGTTTCATAGCAGACTGAACTGAAATATCGAATAAAAAACGTCTTTGCGTCTGTAAGTGTGTGTGTGTGCGTATATATCTATGTGCGCGTGTATACCGTTGCTTGTAAAAACGATAACTTCTGTTAGACTTAAAATATTTGATTTCAATTTGGAACATATGTAAAACAGCATATTACCATAATCCCCCTTGAAATTGGGCCACATCTGTAATACATGGTGATAACCAGAAGCCTACAAACTCTCATACATAAAATACGTTTTATTTTAATTTCAGAGCAAAATATTATTAAGCATACAAAAATAAGATGTATATGATTTCTAAACCGCAATATACCGGATGTATGTTAGGCAAACCAACTTTATTTAAATTAGATGATATATCAGTGTTATCCTAAAATATGGAACATGGTATTTTTAATAACATTATTATGAAGTGAGAATTGTAGGCCTCTGGTTATCACCATGTATTACAGATGTGGCCCAGTTTCAATAGGGATTATTGTAATATGCTGTTTTACATATGTTCCAAATTGTAATCAAATATTTTAAGTCTAACAGAAGTTATCGTATTTACAAGAAGCGGTGTACACGCACACACAGATATACACGCACACACACACTTACAGAAGCAAAGACATTTTTTATTCGATATTTCAGTTCAGTCTGCTGTGAAACGGATATCTGTACAGTAAATTTTCTTCTACGATAATTATTAAAATTTATTTTCAATTTATAATAAATTTATATTAAAGTTAGAATACAGTCAAAAGATATACAATTCATTACTAAACCATAGCAGATACGAAAAAAATTAATAGAAACATTATTGTAGAAAATTTAGTCAGCTTTAATTTTGCATATAGCTACTTTTTGATTAGGGCTAACCGTTTTCGAGATATGAGCGAAGAACCAAAAACCAGGACCTTCTTCGTGCCCCCCTGCATCCCCCCCACCTCCTACGTTCGGGGACTCTTGGTATGTTTACCTCCTAAATAGTCCAAACACAGCCCTCTAGTCAAAAATTCTGATCTCAGCATTTCCCTCTAGAAGCCATTCATTGACTGGACTAAAAGGAAGGCGAAGAAAGTGCACGAAGAACAATGTGTCAAATTCTTGAAGTTCCAGTGTGACATATACAGTAGTAAAGACGGTTTTCATTCATTCTCGATGACATAACCTCACAACAATTTTGTTATTGGAAGTATACAGATATGGGATATATTAGTTATACAAAGAGCGTAATTTTATGTTGTTTGTTCTAGTTATATTTGTCTTATTGTGTTTCGTATGTGACTGTTAATATTGTTGTATTTTTATATTATATCTGATATTTCAGATAATTTCTTGACATATCCTATATCATGTACATGATCATTTGGATGAAATAAAATTATTATTATTATTATTGATCGTGCAATGAATGAATAACGTTGATATCTCATGCAAAAGACAATGTGGAATATAAAAAAGACGAGAAGTTGCGAGCCTTGAAGCGCGTTACTAAATACTTATAAAGCATAATCTGCTGTGTGGTTCTCTCGCCTAGCCTTGAATGATTGATATCACTTCTGCTTATTATAAGCCTTTCTCTCAACATTTAATGTTTTTTTTTGGGGAATTTCTAGTATAATCAGAGAGTTATCAAATTAATTCAAAGACTGGAAATTAATATTTTCCTTGGTAGATTTTCTTCTGATTACTTTTTCTGCTATTTGCGAAATCCTATAAAAATATTTTCTACTATAGAAAAACTTCTTTTTACAAATGCAATTTCCTCTCTAGAATTTAAACACCACAGTAATTTTCCTACGTCAAGTGGAAGCTGCCATAACGACCGAGATGCCCAATAAATGCCCGAATAAAACTTTTAGGATGGTCCTTATCCAGGACAAATGTGAGAATTATTCATAGAATTATTATTTACTTTTAATATAATTCCTTGGGAAATGTAATACAACACAATTTATTAGTCGTCATTATTAAAGAAAGTAGTTCTGAATTATTTAGGTATTACTATTATTGAAATTGACTGGGGCGTGGTCAACAAAACGTAGAAAATTAATTTTTAATAAATTGACCATTCTTCCTTAGATCATATTCCTTCAGTTACCCGTAACAATGTCATAAGTTCCGACAACAATTTTTCTAATAATGTTTCAAAATGACTTTCTGAATGTCATTTCAGTTTTGAGAAATGTATTTCTTTTATAGCTAGTTCAACAAAATATTTTAAATTCACTTAGAAACCTTAGAAATCTAATGACAGTGGCAATGATTTTCATGTATGATTTTTGCAAAAACGGACTCATTTCTAACAGATTTCAAAAATTTTTCAAAAGGATTCGGTTCTCAGTTTCAATATATGTACAATCATTACTCTGGATTGACTTGAACGATTTCCATGAAATCTTTCTCAAATTGTAAGGTATAGCTCGGTGGTAGTTCCATATTAGCTTCATGAAGCTGCGTCTGGTGCAAAAATTGGAAACCAAATTTTTTTAGTTGAAAATGGCCATATTTGGTTAATTTCGTTTAAATTGCATTAAAATTGGTAGTTAGTAGGTATTTTGGGAGTAGCTGATATCGAATCTGATCTATAAATTAAGAATTCAAAACGGTGAAGCTGATACAGTTATCATAATGCAACATTATTGCAGAATAAACTCACTATTTGTTATTTTTACATATAAATTATACAGGGTGAATCCGATCCAATGAATATTAAAGGGAAATGCATTCTTAAAATTGGAGTTAATACTACAAAAAATATAGTAATAGAATGTACGACAATTATTACAGCTGTATTTGGGCAACTGCAGTTAGGTCAGATTCTAGTCGTTAACCGCACCGATATCGATGTTGTTTATGCAAATTTATATAAGGTTTTATTTCAATATAGTCGACCAGATACCAGTGGCGTGCAAATAAATATTTTTAAATGGTTTTGAAAGTTTAATATTTTTCGGCATATTCGTACGTACCCTTTGTACATCCCTCGAATCTTTCGGATATGGATAATTACTAAGTTATATAGAAAATAGCACTCTCAGTGCTAATTACTTAATTTCAAAAATAGTAAGAATTTCAAATGAAAATATGCGATGGTTAGTGAATATCAGTCAAGCCTAGAGTCGAGGTTTTCTATCTCGAGATCAGAAACATCACTTACTGTTCGTGGTTAGAAAAGTAATAAATAATGAGTTAATGAATTATTGATGACGGCCTGTCAAAATGACATTTTTATACTCAAATTAGGTACAGCTTAGAACTTATAACAAAGGAAAGTTCGTTGAAAAGTCAAGTTTGACATGCAACGATATGAAGCATTTGTAGTTTTTGGAGTAAAAACTGTTAACAATTGATGCAAGTATGCCTAAAGCAATATCTTCATTTTTGTGTATTTGTAAAATTGTTGTTTTTAACGATAACTTTTTACCTATTTCCTGTTTATCCTGGCAGGTAAGTAAATTAGTGTTTATATACAGCCTGTAGGTTGCAATTGAATATTACATCCCGGTAACCATGGTAATTAATAAATGAAATGTAAGTTCGACTTACTCTAATAAAAATTTGTACAGGCATTGCAAAAATTTGCTTAAAAATTAAAAAATTGGAAAGTATGGTATACATTATAGTTAGACAGAAACCATCATTCGTTTAGACGAGTATTGGCGTCACTAACTGTTTTAGAAATCTTTTAATAACGTGAATATCAAATAATTTTACTTATTAAATAATTATTTAAATGTGGTGGTATAATAAGTCCATTTATGATTTCATGTTTGTTTTACTGCATCATTTGAAGTGAATTTGCATATACGTCAACTAGTATTAATTTTGAGAAATCTAATTTTTACATTATTTCTATAAACGTAAAAATGATAGACCCGGCAGTTGGTGACAGATTTTTGGTGGTGATCTTACTCAGTATGCTTTCCGGAGGGCATTAAGATGAGTATATTCTTTTGACGACAAGGCATGGAATCATATGGAAAAGTGAGTTTTCATTTGTTCGCAAACTATGCTTTTTGGTATGATTTTAGTCAGATCGCCATGCATTTTAAAATGAAGAACAAAGTAAAAAATTCCTCGGAAAACCATCCGCATACCGTTAGTGTGGGTCCAAAGGGCTGTCACGGTCACCAACTGCCGGTCTACTATTTGGCCGTCGCCTAAAATATAAGTTCAACAAGGTAATGTACACATGTAGTGATGGGTAATGACTCAAAAGTAAACCAAACTGCCAGGAGAATTGAATATTTAGGTTGAATTTAGAGCCACATTTTTTGAAAAGGGAAACATATCAATATGTGGTTTTCAGGAGATTTAAGAAATATTTTATATGTGGGAAAGCGAGTTTCGCCCGATTCTTTTATTTTGACCCACGTTATTGTCTACAGAGTGTGAAATAATAACGTGTTTCTTTTACCAAACACTATAATTATCGAGATTTCACAATTTTTTTTAACATTTTATTGATGTGCATTTTCTTAGCCACTGGGGAAAAAATAAATTTTTCAAATTTTGTATATCTTTGTTATTTTAAAATATAACGATTTTTTAAACACCTGTAATTTTTCCATTTTTTGCGCAGGCTTTATTATCGGTTATTACCTTATGATTTCTCCTTTAAAATAATAATAAGTTAATTTTTTTGTACTTTCAGTTTATTGTGAATAAATATCTTTTTCGTACTACTAGCTCTGTAAGTGTAATTTTTTGACGTCTGTTATGAAAGTGTCACTTGCAGCACATACGCAAATAAGGACAAAATTTACTTTTATGCCCTAGGCCAAAAAAAGTAAAGTAATAAGGAAGTTAAATAATAATGAAATTCTGGCACCAACGAAGCACACGCATTTTTAGCTGTCTCCTGAATGTCGATACTTTCATCATAATCCATATTTTTATTGCAAAAACTCACGTGAATAATTTGAATGGCGGAAATTATTATAAAGTTAACAATTTGACAACTTATTGACAGTAACTGTATCAGAAAGCAAACACACTCCAATTAGAGTCTAAGCCAACTAATAAATGAGTTCGACAAATCTTGAAATCCAATAATTTTGAATGAACTTTTCTAAAAATTGTAATATTGCTAATAGTACGAAAAACGTCGTATGCACCTCAGCTTGTATCGTGTACTTACAGGTCTCGAACAATGCAAACTTCAGCTACGGGCTTCGGTTTGCACTGTGTTCTCGACCTGTAAAATACACTTAAAAAAAGCCTTGGTACATAAATAACTATATCCTTACTACTACACATTTTAGTTTTATTGCTTTAATAATAAAAAGTTTGGCTCTTCGCTTTTTCTTTAGTAGACATTGTAAATAATATTACTGCTTATGAAAATAAATAAACGAATATGTTCTTATTGTCTATTTAGGTACCATTTTATTCCATTAAAAAAGACATACATATAATTTTCCGTATATTTTTGTATTTGTTTGTGTGACAAATATATCAAGATTTTAAAAGATAAATTCTTATTATTTCTGCTTACGTCATTGTTAAAAATTATTACTTTGGGTATTCAGCAGATAACTTTCAAAGAAAAACATTCGTTTCTTTCATATACCATTAGTTCAAGTCTGACCAAAATAGAAGATCAACAAGAGTTCCCCCTACGAGACGACTTGTCGACTTCTTTCTTACTACATCTAACATTCAGCATGAAATTGGTGGAAGACTTGCACCAATGGCATATGAAAGAAACGAATGTTTTTCTGCTGAATACCCAAAATAATAATTACATCAAGGTTATTTTGAAAAAAAAATTGTTTGTTTCTACTTTTTTAAAAAGCCTAAAGCCCTTTAGATATATGCCAAATTTTAACTTGATTTCTTTAACCGTTTCGGAGATAATTGGGGTTCCGTTCCAATCCCTGATTGTATACCGATTTTGGATACTCCACTGATCGCCATGAACTAAAAGTGCAAAAAATGTACTTAAAACATGCTTCCATGTCAGGTTTTTAGAAGAAAAATAAAATAAAAGTGATATTGAAAATTTAAGAAACTGTTTTTTCCCCATCCACCAGTGACTAACAAAATGTACATAAAAAGAAATATAAAAATTTGTTTATGAAATGTCGGTAGTTATAAAGTTTGACAACAAAAACACGCTTTTTTTCACGTTGACAGCAACGTGATTCAGAATGAAACAGTCGGGCAAAACCCGCTGTTTCAAAAATAAATTATCTTCTAAATCCTGAAAACCTCATATCCTTCTCCTTCTCAGAAAATGTTGCTATAGATTCGACCTAAAAAAACTCGCTTGGTCCGCTTCAGTTGGCCAGCAGTAGTATTTTTTTTTATTTATGTCATATAAAAAGTGTATACTTTCTTCCATATTTCCAAGAAAATATATATTTTTTAAGAAAGAAAAAGTGATTTTGGGTTCCGTAGGACACTATTGTTCGCGCATCCGTCCGTCCTATCGTCCGTCTATCACGACCCTCTAACTTTTAAACTAGAAATGATATTTGCATGAAATTTGAGATAATGATTCAAAGCCAGAGCAGCTGTCATTTTGCAAAAAAAAAAATAGGGATGACGCGTGTGATACATCTTTGGAGAGAGGTTTTCATTCGAGGTTTCTTCCAAATATAAAATTTTAAATGTAGGTTCACAGTGGAGGAAAATGTGTGAAATTTAGCTGTCGCCCCCTCCCCCTACCCTTTCATTTTCTAAAGTACATGACCCCATTAAAAAAAATCATGTAGAACCTTTTAAGTTATCGACGACAAATAAGTTTGATTTTGAAATTAATCTGTCCTTTGTCTCGAAATCTGTACGACACTATGGGTTTTAGATGAATTATTAGTCGTGGCATTTAATTTTACACAATGTATATACGTGTGATATATCGTTGGGAAGAGTTTTTAGGTAAATTTGGTTATATTTTTCAAGTTGTTTTTTAGTGGTGTTAACTGTAACATTGAAAGATTTGTCAGAGAGAATTAATATAACTTTTACTTAGGTTTATTTTGTATTTTAAAATAAAATATCGAGGCACATATAACCAATTGTATTTAAAATTTGCTTATACCCTCGTAAAAAGTTATTAAATAGAGATTATTTCGAACATATGTGAGTTATTCTATCAAACTGAGAACACGGTCGGTCAAAGTACTAACTAACGTACATTTTTTAAAGAAACTTTGTATTCATGACAATTTGTTACGTACGTTTTTCTGTTGCAAATTTAACTCTAACACAATTTCCAAATTTATTCATTTGTTTATTTTAGAGGCAAACGTTTCAAAAGGAGTAGGTAAACTTTAGAAAAAATGTTTTATTATCACATCTAAAAAAAAACAAGAAATATTCTTATGAATGGTACATGCTATAACTGTCATGATTATAATTTTTATTACGAATGGAACTAGAATGGGAAATTTACTTTTAATTTTATTTTATTTGAACCGATTTAACCAAGGAATGACATGTGACTGTAAGATTAATCTAAAGAAAGTTTCATGTCCTTAATAAAATAATTAATTGTAATTTATAAAATTCATTTTCAACGTGAATATATTAAGATATTGATTACAACAATCGCTAACAACCGACCCATATCACAAATCATATTCTTCCTTGATATCAATCATATTTAATTGGTTAGAAATTAATAATTACCCAAAATGTCTATTCGGGGGTTATGACAAAAAAGGCCACTTAAAGCGCCAAAAGAGCGAAGTAGGCCGGTCAGGATAATTGCACGTCGGGCGTCATTAGTTCGTCTCGCAATGATGCAATGCGTAGCGGTTAGGCCCTGTTGTCTTGTCACACCGCACCACACTTTCAGTTGCTTTCAGTGGCACTTACTCACTGGCGCGATATTTTCAGGCACGTGTGGCGCCCCCTGCTCCAGGTCGGCAACTGAAAGCATAAAGACGGCTGCCGAAAACGATGCCCGAAAACGGATTTGGCCTCCGCGTACACGCGCAATCTCTCGGTGCAACGCGCGGGCTCAAAGGACTTCTTCTGAACTTTCCGTGGTTTCACAGGGCCGGCCTCACCCGGGTGACACACTTTTTCTATTTACTTGAGTATTAATCTTCATCTACGATTAAATAATTATTTGATTTATTGCAAGACTCAAAAAAAATGTCTATTCATTATGTTGTGCTTAAGAAAATATAAAACAACAACAATCTATTTTTAAAAAGAAAATGTCCCTAACAGCATTCAATATTTTCAAAATATTTTAGAATGGTTTTCATTACTAAGGAAATATTTTCAATGTTATTGCAATATTTTTAAAATATTTGTTCCACTTTTCTAAAATTATTTAAAAAATGTTTTGAAATGTTTATAAAATCCATTATAATTTAAAAATATATAATTTTTTTAATACACTTAATTAAATATTTTGAACCCGTTTTTCTTTAACTACTTTTTAAATACATACAGGGTATTCCTTAATGACGTGCTAATATTTCAGGGTGTGATTCCTTAGGTCATTTTATGAAGAAAAGTTTATATGAACATGTGTAAGCAACGGCTTAAATTTTGTGCTACAGCTACCTGCATGTTTTCCACGAAGAACTATCTGTGTAGCTTGAAGATGTCCCAATAGGCCTCTTGCATGTACCGTATATTTTAAATTAATTTATATGTATTAATATAGTGTTACTAAACATCAGCAATTATCAAATCTGTTTCCATAATTTCTAACTGGAAAGTATTTAAATAACCGACTAATATCCGGGAGAAGGGGCATATCTGAAAACACTCATATTGAAGTTGACACCATCTGACATTAGGTAAAGTTGACTACACAATTCTAAGGCGTGTAAAAAATGTCGGCATCTTTGACGTTGTGGTAAAGATCAAAGACGCCGGCATTTTTAATTTAAAATGTACGCTAGCGCTGTGCGTCTCCTGTCACATGACGTCACACGTTGTTTGCGGGCCTAACGGATTTATTCAAACTCTAATGTTGAATACCGTCTGTAAAAGAAAGAATAAGACAAAATCCTTTACACACTGTATTCTGTATTAAGTAAAGATTCTAAAAATGCTAAAATTATATTTTATGCAATAAGCCTATTGCCTAGTGGAGCGGAATTTAGGTTGAAATCGTTCAAAAAAATTTTTCGGAGTAGAAAGATTTGGGACCTAGACCATCTGTGATAGAGAAATAAATAACGTATTATATTCCCGGTTGACGACCTTTTCACTTGATTGAGACAAAATTTGTGAGGATTTAATTTCAGAAATCACAATTTTTCTTATACCGTGCCCTGCAAGTAAAAAAACATATTACTCGGAAACAACTGCACTTAGGTGAATCATTCTAGTTTTGATTGAAAGAGTTTATTCCATATAATAATTTTGTATTAGAAAAGTGTCGTAATTCGACTTATAACATTTTGAAAAAACAATATATGTTTTGCAATAATTGATAAAAATGCTAATGTATTGCCTTCACACAGGCATAACTTTCTATTTCACGACATCGATTCAAATTTTTTGGTATCAACCTCTTCCCTGATGTTTAAGGAACATTTTCTGTCATATAGCATATTGTCGCGTTTCACATATAAAGGCTATAGAGATATTTGAACACGGCCGCGCCGGCCGTCAAGTAGTGCATTGCGACTGGGATAAAGATCGATAGATACGTGAATTAGCGTGTCGAAAAAGGAGGGACTGATATAATACAATAATATTGATGGGGTTTTATAATTATGGTGTCAATCTGCTGTTATGACATAGAACACAGTTAAGAAAAAATAAATTTTAATTACCAATGACTGAATTATTTTAAAATATTTAATAGTTTTTATATTTTTGTCCTGTTTTACGTCAAAACATTTTTACCTCATTTGATGTTTTTTGTTATTTGGACTTTTCATATATTTACACTTTTCATATATTTACATTTTTAATATATTACTAATAACTTTTATAATTTACTTTTAGTAAATTAATCAATTAATTAAGTGCTCCACTTGGTGGTTTTCCACCTGTATATGACGAACCTCGTCCGTATCTAACCTATGTATAAGGCAAAAAAGGAAATAAAGCATTTGATTTTATTTGTTTTAATTTGATTTTTTATCAAAAAGAAATTAAGTAAAAACTTTCAAAAATCAAGTTCTTCATTAATTGGTTGAATTTGGATCGTAACGTTACGGCATTCTTTGCACCTGGAGGCCGATGCACATTTCAGATTTTTTCGACGACATGAACATTTTACCGAAATGCAGTTTTTATCTCGGCAGGAAATATTTAACATATCTCTCATTTCGTCAGAAATTGGTGCTTTTGTGGAGAGAACTGGTCGGGTACCTTCTTCATGTGATTCTCATCTAAACTGAAAAATATCAAACTCCTTAATATTAAGTTTATGACAGCTCCATATTTTGTTCTCTATTAAACACCCGAAAATCGAAATATTCATTTAATATAAAATAAATAAAAATAAAATTGAACCAACCTGAGCACATACTGCCTGAAATCATCTTCTGTTGGAGGAAGTTCTGCTGGCCATTTTAACGACTGTAATGTTATTAGTTTTCTGTTTTCTGAGATCTCTTAAAAATATTGTCATTCACTCAGATGATACTGACGTTTTCGTTATAGTTTTATATTATGTTCCAGCATTCTCTGAATTATTTCGAGATAGAAACATTTATATTCAAACGGGTCATTCCAATCAGAGGAATCAGACGACTAATAAACTAAGATACATTGATATTATAACTTCTATATTATCGAAACAGGGGCCAGATATCTGTTCTTGTTCGCTAGCTATACACTTATTACCTGGTTGTGATACAACCAGTGCATTTTTCAAAATTGGAAAAAAAACTGCATTCAAGGTTGGGTGGAAGAAAAGGAAGATATTAGGAATTTGTCATATTTCCATTAATCACATCTAGAAGGTGTTCTGCGAATGTTTAGAAATTTTGTTGCGAAATTGTATAAACACAATATTGAGGTCTGGATGGTCTCAGAAAACTAATAACATTACAGTCGTTAAAAGTGGCCAGTAGTATCTTCAACAGAAGATGCTTTCAAGCAGTATGTGCTCTGGTTGGTTCAATTTTATTTTTATTTTTTTTTATATTAAATGAATATTTCGATTTTCAGGTGTTTATTACAGAGCAAACTATGATGTTCATAGTCATAAACTTGATGTTACGAAATGAGAGATATGTTAAATATTTCCTGCAGAGATAAAAATTGTATTTCGGTAAAATGTTCACATATGTCGTCGAAAAAATCCAAAATGTGCATCGGCCTGCAAGCGGGCCCCCGCGCCTAATAATTAATGAGCGGGAAAACATTTTTTGTCAAAATCGCTGGCGGGCCCCCGCTACGGGCCTCCGCGCTTAATAATTGATGAGCGAGGGGAGAAATTTGAAAAAAAAAATTTTGTCAAAATCTTTGGCGGGCCCTTCGAAAGCCCGCGCTTAATAATTGATGAGCGGGGGGGGGGGGGGGAGAAATGTGAAAGCTTTCGGGCCTCTCGGAGGCCTGGCCTAAAGATTGCAATTTTCTTATCATCAAAAATGAAATCAAGCAAAATCAAATCAAAGCAAATCAAATGCTTTATTTCCTTTTTTGCCTTATACATTATAGATACGGATGAGGTTCGTCATATACAGGTGGAAAACCATCAAATGGAGCCCTTAATTAATTGATTAATTTACTAAAAGTAAAGTATCAAAGTTAATAGTAATATATTGAAAGTGTAAATATATAAAAAGTGCACAAATAACATAAAAAACATCAAATGAGGTAAAAAAAATTTGACGTAAATCAGGACGAAAATATAAAAACGATTAAATATTTTAAAATAATTCAGTCATTGGTAATTAAAATTTATTTTTTCTTAACTGTGTTTTATTTCATAACAGCAGGTTGGCACGATAATACTAATACTTCATCTGTATTATTGTATGTCAGTTCCTCCTTTTTCGACGCGCCAGTTCACGTATCTATCGATCTTTATCCCACTCGCAATGCGCTACTTGACTAATTCGACAAGGCCGTGTGCAAATATCTCTATAGCCTTTATTTGTGAAACGCGACAATATGTTATATGACAGAAAATCTTCCTTAAATATCAGGGAAGAGGTTGATATAAAAAAATTTGAAATCGATATCGTGAAATAGAAAATTATGCCTGTGTGAAGGCAATACATTCGCGTTTTTATCAATTATTGTAAAACATATTATTTTTTCAAAATGTTATAAGTCGAATTACGACACTTTTCTAATATAGAATTATTGTATGGAATAAACTCTTTCAATCAAAACTAGAATCATTCACCTAAGTGCAGTTGTTTCCGAGTAATATGTTTTTTTACTTGCAGGCGCGCGGTATAAGAAAAATTGTGATTTCTGAAATTAAACGCTCACAAATTTTGTCTCGACTAAGGGAAAAGGTCGTCAACCGGGATTATAATACGTTATTTATTTCTCTATAAGATTGTCTAGGTCCCATATCTTTCGACTCCGAAAAAATTTTCTCCTTAAATAAGCGTGCTACGCTCGACATTCTGTTCCACTATTAAGGAATCAAATGTGGTATATGCACGATGGAGCTCCTGTTCATTTCAGTGTAACTGTTCGCGACCATTTACATGGTTTATCCTAATCGTTGGATAGGTCACGGAGGACCTCAGCAGTGAACAGCAAGATCCCCGATCTCAATAGTTTGGATTTCTTTTTGCGTGGTCACCTTAAAACCCTGGTGCATAAAACTCCCATTAACACTTATTTTAAGAGAGCGAATAGTTGCCTCGTGTCAAACGGAATACGCAGGGAACATTTGAACGAGAGCTCAATTCGATGCGAAGACGGGAGAAAGCATGCCTATTAAGTAAAGGTGGTAATTTCCAACAATTTTCATAAAACAAAATTTGTCATTATCAATGTTAATAATAACACAGGCACACAAAATAAAGAAAGTGGTTTCTTCTTCTGACTAGACCAGCTTATCTTTATGTATTTTGATGCGCTGATCTGAGTCAGAATTGCTCTACCATCCACCATTTCTTTCGCGAAAATAACCTAAAAAAAACCTCACAATTTAGGTTACTTTCGGTATTTATTAAAAATTGGTGAGTGTTGGAGCTAAACGGACACCCGATTTGTATTCAGCATGTCGAAATACATATAGTCTAAGATCCGGCATAAGAAGTTAATACCCTCATCTGTTATTCAGATAAGAAATAGTTTATATAAAAGATAACATGTAGGCTAACAGATCGCGACTAAGTTGCCTAGCCATATCTTGACCTCATGCCATTTAATTTGAAAAATATTAATTCATTTTTTTGTTGTTGTCAGGCGAAATCGAAATTTTACCTTTAAACGTATACTACGGGAGCCCACTCTAAGTATCCGTGCAACCCCCCCCCCCCCCCCCCGATCCTTGGGGACAATGTTTTTCATAAAGATTAAAGCCTAAGGAACAATTTTAGACATGTCACCAAAAAAAAATGGCTTCACTTTCAAAATGGCGTCCGTTAAAAAAAATTGCAAATATTTTTTTTGGTCATTTAACACAAAAACTAAAAAAGACGGAGAAAACTTTCTGCACAAAAACAAAGTGCATAAAATTTACGCTTTAAAAAATTTATTAAACTGAAAATTCGGATTCAGCACACAAAAATATATAAGAAATGATAGGTTTAGTCCTTGGAAAAGAATTTTTTTTTTGTAGACCTCTGGCACAAAGTGCACCTGTACCACAGATCTACAAAAAAAAATCTGTTCCAAGGATTAAACCTATCATTCCTTATGTAATTTTGTGTGCTGAATCCGAATTTTCAATTTAAAAAATTTTTTACTGCGTAAATTTTGAGTAAATGCGGTTTTTTGACCATTTTTGATCTTTACTCGAAATCTACGCAGTAGAAAATTGTTTTAATTGAAAATTCGGATTCAGCACACAAAAATACTGCATAATAGGTCCCATTCCCAGATCAAAACTTTTTTTTTTTTGTAAACCTTTGTTATTAACAGGGGAAGGTCGACTATATCTTTTTTTGCGACGGAAAGAGGTGGGAGAAAGACACTTTTCTAACACAAAATCGTGATCGAGAAACGTCAAACGAAAAATTCCAAAAATGTCAATTTTGATTCGTTCGTGTCGGGCCGAATTATCGAATTTCGGCGTGCGATTTACGATGCGGATCAACTACAAGTCTTCCTCTTTCCGTATGGACACGATACGGGCGTCGCGGTATCGTATTTTTAAAAATATGAGTATATTTAGATGTTAGGTTTTGGACGAAAATTTCCCTTCGGATGGCGCGTCTCTGAAAACGGTTTTTCGCCCGTAACTCGGAATTAGTGAGAAATAACTCAAAAATAAAAACTCCCTGAGGAAAACTACATAATGTGAGGAACGTTTTGCCGCGTTCCACATTTTACTGTGACTCTTGGTTTGGGCCCGGCGGGCCTTTTAAGATGGCGGTGTCATGCACTTTTTTGCTTAAAACGTCCATAACTCCTAAACGGTGGCTCCTACGGCAAAAACTGCGACCTAACGAATTTGTAGAAAATTGAATAAGCGACAAGTCTCTTTTTTATTTTTTGCCCTGTGACAAAAAATAAGGAGCGATACAACTGGAAATTTACATTATCCAAGGAAACGTGTTATTTCACATCTCTTGCGAATATCTAGATAAACGTTGGTTCTAGGAAAAAACTGGTAGGGATCTATCAGAAAGATTATAGACCATAAGCCCATGCTAAATTTTTAGGAGGTCATATGATACCGCTTGAAAAGGTATAATTTTTGTAGTCCTACAGAAATAAATCACTTTCAGCCCTATGCCGTACATTTTAGGTGGGACATGGGAACGCCGCGGCAAAGTGAAAATCGCGGGTTGCATTTTCTCAAACGATTCTGTGCGGCTTACGTTTATTTAGACTGTATTTATATCTGTGACTCTTAAAAAGAGAATGCCGTACAAAAATAATGGGACAAAAGTACAGGAATAATTTTCATTTTCCGAAAACTGTACTAAGGTGATACGATACCACGCGGCTTGTATGAAATTCGATTTTTATATTAACAAGGATGAACTTTTTTGCTATGCCGTACAAATCAGTTGGACCATGGGGTGGAAAACGCGAGATCAACCCACTTCCTAGAGCTCTATTAAGGGTGGTGATTTGATACCACATAAAGCTTGATTATTTTAATACTATTTTATATAACAATAATTTTTATTACCATGCCGTACATTTTAGTTGGTACATGTGTCTGGAAAATTGAATTTTCCGTCCGGGTGAGCTTTTCTGAATAAAAAATTATTGTAAGACTTTATTACATTCGAGCAATACTTGATATTGTAATTATTCGAAACCAATAATTTAAAATTAATGGATCTGAAACGCAAGAGGATTTTCCTAAAATTTTCCGCTGTATTATGTCGAAACAGTGCGTAAATAAATTATAAAAATTAATATTTATCAAAAGATAAAATAGAAAACCTAAGAAATATTATTTTCTATGATATGTTTGTATTTCAGAATCCGAAGAAGAGCCAAATTCAGAGACAGAAAGCTGTAATTCAGAAACTGATAGCGGAGATTCGGATAGTGAAAATTAAGAATACTTCAATAACGTAATCAATTAGCGTCATAGTATTCTTTCGAAAATTTTGTCACACTTTTTTAGTACCTTCCGTAAAAATTACGTTTATAAATATTTGCAATTTATTTACTTTTTTCTAATCATTTACAAATTACAAGATAATCTTTTAAAAATGAAGTAAAGATTTCATAAATTTTTCAAAATAAAATATAGCGCAATTATAGAAAATTGTGTTCTTTTATTATAACCACTCACACCCCTATTAATATTAAACATTAAAAAACTAGTATGTTCCGATTCCACCTGAAATTAACTATAAAAATGTATAAAATATAGTATTTTATAATTTATTGTTTAAGAAACCATCACACGAAATTGAAAGTTTTTGTTAAATCCATTATAATAGATTAGTAATTAATTTATTCACATTCTTTTTATCATATGAATGATGACTTACATTTTTTAAGTTTTCCAAATATAGTATGTTGTAAAATTAAAAATGTTGGAAAAAACGTTTGCCTAAAAATAAACTTATGAAACATATTAAAATTTTTTGCATTGTAAAAACTGTAGCACATAATTTTTTCATAAAGTTTCCAACTAAGTTAATCCAAAAAAGAAAATTTTGGGTAATTTGTACACATTTTCTTATAATTAATTACGTTACATTGTATTTTAAAGTTTAATACCAATTTCTTACTTTACTTCAAGAAAAAATCGTCTCTGAAATATATATTTGGTTCTGGTATTTCATTGCGGCCCAACTAAAATGTGCGGTATTGTGATTGTTTATCAACTTTTGCTACTTTCAATGATATTTTGCAAACGCCGTAGGGTATCTAATGACCATTAAGGGTCGTGTAAATCGCATGAATAACGTAATCTAGTGTCTAAAATCCCAGCAATGAAAATGTACGGCATGGACACATTTGTATTCTTTTACAGTTAAGGAAAGGAAAAACGATGTAAAGTTGAAAATCTATCCATTGTATTAAAAAATAGAGGATTTTTTAATTTGCATATTTTTAAAAAAATTTCACTTGTTTTGCAATTTTCTAATTTTATTATTGTTCATTATTCTTTGTACGGCTACTAAATAAAATAAAAATTCCAACCTATATTAATCCAAAAAATAAATAGCCGTACAGTATCAAATAAACTTACTCTAGCAAACGTGACTTTTTCCCTTTCTCGGGGGTGATTTTTTTATTTACATCGATAATACCCATTCTTTTTAGACGGGTCATTTTTTTTTTTAAGATTTTAAATGTATAATATTTTGGAATTGATGTCGTACAGGATCAAATCACCACCCTTAATAGAGGTCTAGGAAGGGGGTTGATCTCGCGTTTGCCACCCCATGGTCCAACTGATCTGTACGGCATAGCAAATAAGTTCATCCTTGTTAATATAAAAATCGAATTTCATACAAGCCGTACGGTATCGTATCACCTTAGTACCTAGAGGTCAGTTTTCGGAAAACGAAAATTATTCCTGTACTTCTGTCCCATTATTTTTGTACGGCATTCTCTTTTTAAGAGTCACAGATATAAATACAGTCCAAATAAACGTAAGCCGTACAGGGTCGTTTAAAAAAATGCAACCCCTGTGTGTTACAATTTTCACTTTTCCGCGGCTTTCCCATGTCCCACCTAAAATGTACGGCATAGGGCTCAAAGTGATTTATTTCTGTAGGACTACAAAAATTATACCTTTTCAAGCGGTATCATATAACTCCCTAAAAATTTAGCATGGGCTTGTGGTCTATTATAAAATGATGATGAATTTGCTTTGTTTGCTTTGCTTTGTTTGACAAAATTTCGGTTTCGCCTGACAGAAAAAAGAAAAAATTAATTAATTTTTTTCAAATTAAATGTCATTGGGCCAAGATATGGCTAGGCAACCTAGTCGCGATCTGTTAGCATACATGTTATCTTTCATAAAAACTATTTCTTATATGAATAACAGATGAGGGTATTAACTTCTTATGCCGGATCTTGTACTAATGGGGGTTGCCCAGTGGAGTCCCAGAAACAGACCACTTTTCACTTTTTTTGTGTGTCTGTATAATATATTTGCATATGCGGTTTTCTAGAAAATAGTGATATTCATATATTGCACAGGCATTCACAAAAGAATAGTCTGTTTCTGGGACGCCACTGGGCAACCCCTATGTATTTCGACGTGCGGAATACGAATCAGGTGTCTGTCTGGCTCCATCACCCACCAATTTTTTGCAAATTACGAAAATAACCTAAATTATGATGAGTTATTTTTTAGGTTATCTTCACGACTTACAAAAAAAATGTGGGTGATGGATCAATTCTGACACCGAATTCGAATTCAGCGCGTAAAAATACATAAAGATAAGTTGGTCTACTCAGAAGAAGAATCCACTTTGTTATTTTGTGTGCCTGTGTAATTAGTTTCAATTTGAATTTAACTATTTTAATCAAGAACTGTGCATCTGACGAGAAAACCCCAAGAGATCGTTTTCATGTAGAATTGACCAGGCTAATCAAAAGAAATATCCACATGGAAAAATGTCAGTGGCGTACCACTTTTTTGGTAAAAAATATCAGAGGACACAAATATCTTTTCTAACTAAAATATGTGGTTTTATATCCTATTAACGCATACCAAAATAATATCAAGTACATTCTGGGATATTAAAAGATAACTATTAAGAAAAGTTCAACACCTTGTATCAAGAAATTTAAGCCGTTGCAGACATATGATCATATGAACTTTTCTTCATAAATGATTGAAATATTAGCACGTCATTAAGGAACACCATGTATACCTGTGGATTCAGCGCATGCTCATTGATTGACTTGGTGGATGGATGACATTATATTTATTATAGTCCTCAATTGCGATTTATGTCTTTAATGTTTTATGTTTTATTGAGCCTCCCCACTTGCTTTTTTTTTCTGTTTCTCATGAAAGATTGCGGTCCTTTGCGCCCCAAAATAATTAAAAAGCCTTCAAAGTTTTGAAAACGAAAGGCCAAAATTTTTTCTCCGAAACGTTAACATTTTTTAATTACTTCCACATCCGGTGGAAGTATAGTAACGACAAAAAAATTTTGTTCAACTAGGCTTAAAATGTCATGAAACGTCGAGATTTTAAGTTTGAGCGAAAAAAGAATTTCTGTCTGTCGGTCTGTCTGTCTGTCTGTCTGTCTGCCTGTCTGTCTGTCGGTCTGTCTGTCTGTCTGTCGGTCTGTCTGTCTGTAACTTCTTTTTGTGCGCACGTTTACTCTGGAACTGTTTAAGATATTGACTTGAAATTTGGTCGATAAAATTGGTATTTAGTATATACAAGAGAAGCTAGGGTCTTAAAAAAATTCTTGGCATTAGCCACCCCTATCACCACCCCCACCCCCTTAAAGGGGATGAAAAAATTGTGATTTAGTGTATGTACAAGAACCAGAAACCTCAAAATATTTTTTACTTCATCCACCCCCACTACCACCCCCCTATAACCACCCCCACCCCCACCCCACTACCGATGTGGGGTATCGTTTTATGGGTTTTTGGGGTAGAGGATTTCAAATATTATATTATTAAAATTCCATAAACAATTATTTCCACATACAAAGTTTTTTCGTTGTGAGTTACATGGATAGAGAATCTGGATGTGGAAGTAGTGATTCCTTGGGCAGCGGTTTTTTATTTTTGTGATATAAACATTGATTTACCAACTTTGTTATAGTTACCTGTTTTTAGGGGCGAGTCAATTTGTAGTAATCAAAACTAATAAAAAAACAGCGTCTGTTTGACCCATTCGGCACAGAGGTTTCTTTAAATTTTTAAATATTTTTGCAGTAGTGGTAAACTACCCAATAAAGTGTAAGATATTATAAATATAGTCCCTTGAGGTAAAGCTTTTACCCCAAAAGTTCTGCAACCGAACCACAAGACATGTATCCCCTCGTTTTCAAGGGCGGGGAACACGATGGTGACAATATTTTCCGACCTACCCTCCAACCACTACCCCTAAACCGAAGAAACCGAGTTTCCGGTGCTCGGCATTTTTTTATCGGAAAATTTTATTAATGAAAGTTGTTCAGAATTGTCCAAAAACAATAAGCCCCAATATTTCATTAAAATAAAAAAATGAAAAATTGAAAAAAATGATAAATTAAAAAAATATAAAAAAGTTAATAATTACTTGACAACTACCTGGCAGCTTGGTTTAATTTCAAACAAAATTGTCATGAATTTTTTAAACAAAAAAACGCATTTAAATGATATTTTTGGACTTGGACATTATTTAAAAAAAAAATTCAGTATTTTTTAATTTTGACTAAGTTTTGGATTTAGGGTTTTTGGACAATTCTGATCAACTTTCGTTAATAAAATTTTTCGACAAAAAAACGGCTAGCATCGGAAAATCGTAAAAGGTTTTTCCGGTTTAGGGGTAGTTCTTGAAGGGTAAATCGGAAAATATTGTCGCCGAGAAGATGTCTTGTGGTCCGGTCGCAGAACTTTTGGGCTTTTTGCCTTTTTCTGGTTTACCTCAAGGGACTAATATTCCACAAATAAATAATTATATATATTTATAGCTATTAAACTAACAAGCTGGGCGGTGCTGTAATCGTAATTCGACAGTTTCTCCTACATCAATGAACAGATTCAAAAAATATTTTGATAGGTTTTTAGAGACAACTTTATAGAATGGTACGAGGCTATTGAAAACTAGGGAAAATATTTTTTTTCCTGTACAAAAAACATGTTTATTGACTTTTCAATAGCCTAGTACCATTCTGTAAAGTTGTCTCTAACATTCTATCAAAAAAATTTTTGAATCGGTTCAGGGATGTAGGAGAAATTGTCGAATTACGAAATAATTTTCTTAAGCACAGCACCGCCACCCTTAATATAAATTTATATATAAAGTGTCATTATCGACGAGGAAAGTTACCTTGTCTTTAAATTGAGTATGTCTTTGTGTAATTTGATTAATATTACGTGAATCGAAAAGATACGCGGTTGACGATGTTTAATTCAAATTTCGTTAAGATTAAAAAAATAATAATTAATAAAATATTAACGACATGAATGTTTTGGTAAATTTTGAAAAATAAATTCTTTACCAAACAACATGGACTAAAGCTATAAAATGTATTTTAAAAATTTGCGTATGCAGTAGATGAAATGAGAGTTAATACTGTTGATATTGTTGATAATAATTCACAAGAAAGCCTTTACAAAGGTTATAAAAAAGAATTGCAAACAAAAACAAAATCTTGCAATTTTTTGGCACATCTAGTAGTATTTTCCTGTATAGCTGACCAAAATTAGAATATTCCGAATATTCAGCATGGACACTAAAATTAACATCCGTTTTGGACCCGCTGATCATGAATCCTCTGTTAGAATTTTTAAAACCAAAATTGTGTATAGTGGACTGAAACCTTAAAACCGCTGCCCAAGGAATCACTACTTCCACATCCACATTTTTTATCTAAGTCACTCAAAACGAAAAAATTTTGTATGTGGAAATAATTATTTAAGGAACTTTAATAATATAATATTTGAAATCCTCTACCCCAAAAACCCATAAAACGATACCCCACATCGGTAGCGGGGTGGGGGTGGTGATAGGGGGTGGTAGTGGGGGTGGATGAAGTAAAAAAACGTTTTGAGGTGTCTGGTTCTCGTACACACACTAAATCACATTTTTTTTCATCCCCTTTAATAATGGAGTTGGGGTGGTAACGGGGGGGGTGGCTAATGCCAAATTTTTTTTTGAGACCTTAGCTTCTCTTGTATATACTAAATACTAATTTTATGGACTCTTACCTGCTTGATTTACCTATTTTCCCCAAATTTACCCCAATTTACCCCCAACCCTTCGACGGAACAAGATGAAAATATAATCTAGTTCTAGATCTCGTTAAAGTATATATGTGTACCAAATTTCAAGTCAATATCTCAAACGGTTCCAGAGTAAACGTGCGCACAAAAAATGTTACAGACAGACCGGCAGACAAATTTTTTTTCGCTCAAACTTAAAATCTCGACGTTTCGTGACATTCTAAGCCTATTTGAACAATAAAAATTTTTTAAAATTTTTTTGTCGTTACTATACTTCCACTGGATGTGGAAGTAAAACTATGTAAAAAATTCGAAAAGAAAATGGTTCGATCCCTCGTCTCTGTAGACAAGAATCTGATGTTACAATGTTCAAATATAAAATGGAATGGTATGTAAGCTAGTTGGCCATATTGAAGTTGCCAAGATTTCTTATACAGGGTTTACTCTATATATACAAATATTTTGAAGAATGACATGTTGGCTCAAAAGAAGTAAAAAATTCCTTATATATTTTTTTCTGGCTATTTTTTGATTTAAAATTAATTAGAAATAGGCAATGTTTTCAATTTAGAAAGTACTAATATGAACAGAAGATGGATGAGACAAGGATATTTCGCTCACTTGTCATGTCAATAATATGGTTTTACACTTGCAACACATTTAAAAATAATAAATCAGTTTTAATTGTACCTTGTTAACTTTGTTTAATCAGTTTTGAAATGAAAAAACTAACTGACATTTAATATTAAGTTATGCATTGCCATCTTGGCAATTTTTCAAAAACCACAATTATTCCATAGGATCTATTAGAAAAAGTAGAACGTCCAGGTTGGTTTTTGAAGCTCCTTGTGTCTTTATTAAATAAATGTCACTGATCTCAGTAATTTACTGTCTGCAAAAAATGTATTTTAACGATGAAATTAAAATATTACCACCATTTCTTATTTATTATAGAAAATTTCTTTAACCACTGTAGTAATTAAATTAATAGCGGTTAATATAACTTCAATAAACACTTAATTCATCACCTGGTTCATTACACCGGTTTTTTATTTTTACTATAAATTAACTTTAAAATTAGATAAATCGAACATATTGTCAACACTGTATGATTAGTAAGAGGCGGCCTACCTACGGTTAAACAACGAAGTATGAAAAACATTTTCTTTGAACGTCGGTGCCGTCAGCAGAGGATTCCTTTTATGGAAGAGACACCGGCGTTTTTCTAAAGTTTTTTATGTCTTATTATCAATGCAATAAACATAATGAAACAATTTTAAGTGGCAAAAAGACATTGAACTTTATTTTAGTTTGCCATAGAAGACTGACCTATGCAACATTATATATATATATATATATATATATATATATATATATATATATATATATATATATATATATATATATATATATGAAATCGGATTTGAAGGAAACAACTACTCAGCGGGCAAATACCCCGACCTGTATTGAATTACACCTTCAAATCATGATCAGTAACCAACTATCATTTGTCTGTTCCTAACCAGACATAGACCGGTTTCGAACTTATTATGTTCTCATCAGTATGCCATAGGTCATGGAACAGACAAATGATAGTGGTCAACTTGCTAGTCTTATACAAACTGAATCAAATGAAGTGACGGTGAGAGGTAAACTCTCATATGGTCAGATGCTACTATACGTCGGACAAATGTCACTGACGTATAGCGACTTGCTTTTTTGCAAGTACCAAGAGCGGCGACCTCTAGCCTTAGTGGGCTATACTCACTGTCTATGAAATCGGATTTGAAGGAAACAACTACTCAGCGGGCAAATACCCCGACCTGCATTGAATTACACCTTCAAATCGTGATCAGTAACCAACTATCATTTATATATGTATATATATATATATATATATATATATACAGTGTGTCCCAGGATAGATGTAAAAAGAGGTGTAATGGACCAAAAATTTTGGAATTTTGGAATTGAGTCATGCTTGTTGTAAAACTAAAGTATACGAAAAATGACTTGATTTAGTGTTCTACAGGGTGTTTTATAAGCAAAGTTGTAAAAATCACCACTAATAAAGTACCTTTATTTTTCAAAATATGAAAAAATTCCACTAAGAAAAGTTATTTAGAATGCAATTTTATACCTCCATACCGAAGTTCAGGAATATAAAATTATTTTTTTGAAACTTCCCATTTTTTCAATAAATTAGTATTTTATTTTGAACCATTCAATTAAAACTGCATAGAAATTATTGTTTGTGAATTAATTTTAAAGTTATGTAGAAGCTAAAAGTAGGCTGTGAGAAAAGCAGTGGATACACATTTATCATTTATTATTGACATATCTGTCAAACATAGTCAATAATTTTATATTCCTGGTATAGAGGTATAAAATTGCATTCTAAATAACTTTTCTTAGTGAATTTTTTTCATATTTTGAAAAATAAAGGTAGTTTATTAGTGGTGATTTTTACAACTTTAAAAACACCCTGTAGAACACCAAATCAAGTCATTTTTGGTATACTTTAGTTTTACAACAAGCAGAACTCAATCCCCAAATACCATTCCAAAATTCCGAAATTTTTGGTCCATTACACCTCTTGTTACTGGGACACACTGTATATACTGTCTGGTCTGAAAATATTGTATTATTAGAAAATAATTAATTTAAACAAGGCCGTTGGAGTAAAGCAAAGATTTTATAAGACTTTTTTGCTTCTTTCAGGTCAATTTATTATATGCAAAATATTTGTACGGATACAGTAGACACCCTGTATAATTTCTTAAGATTTCAATGTCATATTGAATCCACCATCTTCTTTTTGAAAATTTCAACATCGGATTAGTAATGAACGATTCTAAGAATTTACAGATATTAATTTTAGTGTACGTGCTGGATATTTTGAATGACTCTTGGTCAGCTATTTAAGATAATTCCCCACTGTGTATTGGGCGTCGTGGTGTAATAACATGAGCAACAATTCATGGTATCTACATGTAATAATTTACATTTACTTTATCACTTTATATTTCGTCAAACGTAAATTTCGTTGAGGCTAAAAAAATAACCAATTGTACTTACTAAGAGATTCGCGTAAATGAACACAAAGAAGACTTACCTGAAACAAAGAAAAAATTAGTTTAGTAATGTGTTGGAAGATATTATTGCATTGTCTATGCAGAAATATTAAAATTGGCTGATTTGTGATGAACTTCATTTTTTAGGCTTATTATATATATACAGCGTGTCTCGTTTTTAATGGAAACGAATAGTTTTTCGAATAAAATTAATTCCTCATTTTCTACAGTGTGTGCTAAAAAAATTGAATCTATCAAAGAATAATGCAGATATCGATCTGAAATTTTTATATAGCACATACTTTAGTAAAATTTCAAAAGTTTTTCTAAAATTTTCATGAAATTAAAATTTTTTTTCAAAATTTCGGTTTTTTGAATTTACCCCTGACCTAATAAAACTACCTTAACGCTCGGGAGCTCATTTTGTAGATTTCTTTAATAATATAATAGTAAAAGTAAATTTAATATCAAATTATTATCAAGGAATGATGTTTATAACATAATTAATAATATTAGAACTTGCAGTGTTGGAGCTAATGGTATCACTATTAAAGATCTTAAACTCTGTTTGCCATTTTGTATGGACCATCTTATCTATCTAAATATTTTAAATAGCCGCATTCTCGATGGCGTATTTCCCAACTGCTGGAAAAAGGCAATAGTTAAACCTCTTGCAAAGATAGCTAATCCTACAGAATTAAAAGATCTCAGACTTATTAGTATCTTATCGGCAGTTTCTAAAATTTTAGAAAGACACAATCACAACCAAATTTTCCCTTATTTTAATAAAAATTATCTGACCTCCTCAACATAATCGGTCTTTCGAAAAAATCATAGCACTTCCACTGCACTTATAAAAGTAACTGATGATATTTGTCAAAACACATATAACAATAAAGCAACTTGTTTAGTTCTACTCGATTTTAGTAAAGCCTTCGATACATTGAATCCACTTATTTTAGTCTCTAAATTGCATTATTTCGGTTTTTCTAATGATTGCATTAATTTCTTTAAATCTTACTTAACCAGCAGGGAACAATATGTAGCTGTAGCAATAGACAATAAAACTATTAAATCCACATTTGCACCACTATATCAAGAGGTACCTCAAGGGTCCATTTCAGGGCCCCTGCTATTTTTAATATACGTAACAGACATGAATGGTGAACTTCAATATTCTAGTGTAATGCAATATGCAGATGATTCTCAGTTAACTCGATGTTTGCCCAAGTGGTTAAGCCAGCAGCTCAGGGCTCTAATAAACAAGTGGGACTGTATTTCCAAAATGCTAAATATTTACTAAAAATCAATAAATCTAAATTATATGTCGAAAACTTACCAATTTTGTGTTGTGATGTTCGGATGTTCCTGATGACTTTTAATTGGATTAGGACAGGACAAGTGGGGAAGGAAATAGTTTTCGACACAATACAACTAAACTTCGATATCCACGAAATAAAACATTAATTATTGCAATTCACTTCAATACTCTAACCAACTAATTTTGAACAATTAATTTTATATGCGGGAGCTACTACTATTTGAGGCAACAGCGAGAATCTAACTCGTTCTACTACGGCACACACAAACGAACTTTTTGTCTATCTTTTTATCATATTTTTTAATCCTAAATTAAATTTCTAATTTCCCAAGTAAATTTCTAAAGGCGCGTCACCACCAAGTAATAAAGTAGTTGCACAAGAAAATATTTCAACAGATTTAGAAAAAATTAAAACATTTTCCTTGGATCATAACTTAAAAATTAATGCATCGAAATCTGTTTTATTGATAGCAGGCTCAAAATCTTCCAGGGATAAACTGTCTGATTTTGTTGTTAAGATTGGTAATGATGAGATACCTAAATTAAGTGAAGCAAAAAATTTAGGTGTAGTCATGGATGATGCGCTTACTTTTCAATCGCATATTTCTAATAAAGTAAGATTGGCATTTAGTCGATTGAAAAGTTTGTACCCATATAAAACGTGCATGTCACCTACTGCTAAATATCGCTGATGCAACAGTCTTGTACTCTCAATCCTTGACTATGACGATATAGTATATAACAATTTCATTAGTGCTACATGTCGTCTGATACAAACAATTCAAAATGCTTGCATGCGCTATCCGTACAATATTCCCTTTAGAAATCACATTACTCCTTACCTAAATCAAAATTCTATCCTAAATATGAAAAATAGACGTATATCACACATGTAGGGACTCATTTATAAAGTGATGACTACTGGTGAGCCCCACTACCTACGAAACAAGTTCTTGGTCCATAATCATGATCAAAATACAAGGCATATGCAAGATTTAAGAATACCCAAACACATATCCTCCGCTTACCAAAAGTCATTCACATATAATGCAATCCATATGCGGAACAGGCTAGATCCAAACATTAAAAAGTTATCTACAAAAACATTTAATTGTAAAATAAAAAGTATGCTGCGTGCCGATCAAAATGTTGCCACCTAAAATCAGCGGTACCCTTCCCTGCATGCACCATTTTAATAACGAAATTTCAACTTTAAATTGATCTGATTGATCTCCCTCCCCTGCGCCAGTAGCGCCACATCGTAGCACATTTTTATTCTTTTATTCTTCTATTATTGTATGTACTTAGTTTTAAGTTGTAGATTACCTCCTTCTTGTTAGGGCCATGGAAGAGCACCATCTAGGTGAAATGGTACCTATATACCAATTATATATTTTTTTTATGATAAATAAAGATATTATTAATATTATTATTATTATTATTATTATAAAATTTTAAAGTACTGATGCCATGTAGTGGTAGAAAATGCGAATTTATATCCAGTGTGTGCTATTTAAGACCGCAACACCCCGTTATTTTGGAACGCGTTGACCGATTTTAAAATTTTTTGGGATATGGCGCTCGATGAGCTTTATTTGACTGTTTTGAGAAATTTGTAATTTTCATATTTTCAAGGCCTACTAAGCTCCTCTAAATGGGTCGAAATTTCGATATCGACTATTAGGCAATTTTTTATCGGCAAATTGGATAGCGTATTCGATTCGCAGTTATCTCAAATTCCTCTATACAAAATTTTAGCTCGATACCTCATATAGGGTGTTTATTATTCAATAGCCAAATTTAAAATTTCTCACTTTTCGACTGGCCCTGTATAAAAGTCAGTTAGGTTTACTAAAAAGGTAAAGTAGTCATCCGACTTAAGGAACATCAGACACTAAATGAGGAAGAAAAAATAAAAACCAATCTTTAAATAAATAGTGCTTCTATACATTAATCGGTTGCTGTACGTAGGTGCCTTAATGAAAATTTTTGAAACAAATGGATTGGATGGAATAGCTTTTCTTTTTTTTTCCTTATTTAGTGACATCAATATCAGATACTAAATAAGGAAGAAAAATGAAAAGCTAGGCCGTCTAATCCATTTAATAATAATAATAATAATAATAATAATAATAATATTATGGCTGCCGGTACTACCAGCTCCTCTCTGTGAGGGTCGGAGCCACAGGGAAGGGTGACTGGTTTTTAACAAAAAAAAAATAATAATAATAATATCCCCATTTAGTCCAATTAAATAAGTCGGCAAATCAAAATTTTGAGGTAAATACTTGAATTTTTGATATAAGTTACTTTGATTTATTAGAACACGATTAATGAAAGAAATTTTTTTCTGAACCCCGGGAAGGGGTGAAAAAAAATAAAATAAAGTGTTTTTTCAAAATTACTCAAAATGTGTAAAAGCTAGTAAAAAAAGTTTCAAACAAAAATTGTAAACCATGAAATTTTATATAAAAATGATCTCTAGACTTTTTGTTGTATTACTAATATTAACGGAGTTAGGCTGGTTAGAAATTAAGGGATGATATGTACAACTTTAAAATCATAGCGTGCTGAAAAGTTAGTAAATTAAAAAAAAAAATTCTATTTACTCAGAAAAATGTAAACATTCGTTTCAGAGAAATGGATTTTTTTTTAAATTGTTAATAAAAAAGTTATAAAAATTTTAATTTTTTTATTTTCAATTAAAACCACTTTGAACGGTGAAACGAATTTTTTTTTATACCATTCTGTTCATTATTTAATATATTGAACATTTGCTTTTGAAATTTTTTTTTACCCTTTATTTTCAAGAAGGTATGAATTTATTTCCTTGCTTAGTTTTTTTCCAAACGTAAGACACTGCTCTTGTGACGTCATGATAACCAAAATGAAATAAAGAATGCATACGACAAAGATAAAATTGTTTCGTAGCTGCTGCGTTGCCTACAAGACGCGCATGCGTCACATGTATAGGGCATCTGCACGTGACGTCACAGCTAACCTAAAAATATGTGTTTCTTAAAATTTAAAAGTATTACGCAGCTATTATTAAAATTTCTGCCTGGTTCCCGTATTTTCAACTAAAATCTAGTTCAGTGTAATGTTTATGAAGTTCTAAACACTTTGTCCTAATAAAATAGGTCTCTATTTGTAGGTTGGAAATCTAACCTGTAATTAGCAGTCTATTTCTATTAATCAAGAACATTGAAAAATTATTTACGTGAATTTTTAAATATTTGCTTGGAGCCAGTACCGGCTCCAAGCTAAAAATGCGTACACAAACATTAAAAATGAGAATAAACTTGAAAAACTTAAAATTTAAGGTTATGTTAGGTACATGATGCAGATGCAGACTAGTTTACAAGTTCAAGGCCGTGCTAATGCTTGATAAAGCTCGTAAAAATATTAGTGAGGGCTCATTGAATTCGGAATGACGTCTAAAAAAATGTGTAAAAGTTTCACACCCGCACATAAACAGTTGCAACAGTTATAAACAAATGAAGATTGAAAATATAACGAGTTTCGTCTTTTGCAAATAACTCGAAAACTATTAATATTTAAGAAAATTGAAAGAACGATTCTTAAAGAGGAATGAATTTCCAATAAAAAAGCCGAACTCCCGAAACTCTATCTCTCAGCGCTCTGCGCGGCGAACACTAAGCCGTTACGATGCTCTGAAATCGGCCGTAAAAAGTAAAAATTATGTTATTAAATATTAATTTAAAAATTTTAAAAAATTACGATATTATTTAGACACTTAACGGAATAATATCCCGTTGAAAAAAAAATTGTTTCACTGATTTTTCATAAAATGAGCCTATTGTTAATTAACAAAAAATTTTTTTGAGTTTACGTTTATATTTCAAGTCGGATAATTGTTAAACAAAAGCCACTAAAATTATTTCGCTTCATGGAGACCTTATAAAAATTTTTTCGCCATTTTATTATAAAATATTGATTAAAAATTAAAAAAAATCTTAAAATTTTTTTTATTGTTTATAATGTTTTTCTTTTTTTCATTATTTAAACAAATTATTAAGAAAAAAATGTATTCTTAAAATTTATTATTTGTAATTCTCTACAAGACGAAAAACAGAAAAAATTTGTTGTTAATTTATTTGTTTATTTAATAAAAAATTTGTTATTAACAATCGCCGAATGTTTTTAGATAGAAAAAAAAAAAAAAAATAACAAAAACAACCGTATACATAAACATGTTAAAGTTATTTTTCTTTTTACATATACGGTTGTTTTTGTTATTTTTTTTTCTATCTAAAAAGAATATAAACAAGCTAAAAACTACATTTTGATATGCTTTTTATCCCTGTTGGACTGATTCAGTACCTTTTTTTTTCTTTTTGCATTGACTAAAGTAAAGGCTAACTACATTTTGAAATACAGAAAGGACATCGGTTATATTGTGGTCATGCATCTTTGTAAATAACTCGTTTATTTTTAATTTTTCGAAAAACTCTATTTCAGATTTTTTGTCTAAAAAGGTCCGTGCCTTATATCGGTTATAGAGATTGATCGACGGAATACTTAATTTTCGATTTTTATTAGGAAACCGTTGGGGTTATTTGTAGAATCCATCAAAAAAATTAACTTTTCCAGGATTTGTAGATTCGCTTTTGTTTTGTCAAATTTCTCACAAACGTCACCTAATAGACTTAATCGAGCCCTACAATCGCCATTTTTGAAAATCAAAATCGGACCTTCGGTTCGGGAGTTATCAATATCTATGGAAAATCATACTCGGCCTTGGAAAAAATACTTGCGGTCAACGGATTCGGCTGCCAGCAATAGGCTTCATTTGTGGCCGTGTGCCTTCGATCCCACCAAGTCTCATCGAAATCGATCAATATCCTGGATAGTTATCGTGCTTCCTAGCCCGATTTCGAGAAAACCAGTTTTTTGCAAAAAATTTAATTTCCATTTGCTTTTCGACATTGTCTTCGGTATACTTATCTGTATATCGTTGCCAGCGGCACCATCTCTTTTTTGAAATATCTCGATCCGACTGCCCGTTACCGAGTTATTCAATTTTTCCCGAAAAACTTGAAACGTCTATATCGGGTACTTCCGGTTTCCGAACGGAGCCGAGCTTCCAGCGTTAAGGTTTTCTAAAGGCCTCCTATTGACCACCCAAGTTTCATCGAATTCCGAAAACGGATTAGGGGGGCTGAGCGTGACAGACAGACAGGCCGACAGACAGACAGACAGACCGATAGACAGACCGACAGACCGACGGACGAAATTTTCTAAATTCGCTCTCGAGTCGATAGATATGACTTTCAATGCGATCCGACGTTTTTTTCGGATTTCGATGGTCCACTGGAAAAATGTAAAACCTATACTACATTCTTTTCAAAATGTAGGTAAACAATAGTTTGCATAGTTTTCGAGCAAAACCCAAAACAACAATAGGCTCATTTTATGAAAAATCGGTGAAACAATTTTTTTCCAACGGGATATTGTTCCTTTAAGTGTCTAAATAACACCATAATTTTTTTAAATTTTTAAATTAATATTTAATAAAATAAAAAATACTTTTACTTATTACGGCCGGTTTCAGAGCATCGTAATGGCTTAGTGTTCGCCGCGCAGAGCTCCATTTTCAACATTAAATTGAAATTATTAATAATAGACATAGAGTTTCGGGAGTTCCGACTTTTTTATTTGAAATTCATTCCTCTTTAAAAATCCTCCTTTAAATTTTCTTAAATATTAATAGTTTTCGAGTTATTTGCAAAAAACGAAACTCGTTATTTTTTCAATCTTCATTTGTTTATAACTTTTGCAATTGTTTATATGCGGGTTTGAAACTTTTGCGCATTTTTCTAGGTGTCATTCCGAATCCAATGAGCCCTCATTCATATTTTCACGAGCTTTATTAAGCATTAACACGGCTTTGAACTTGTGAACTCAATGCAGCGGTGGTGTATGTTTTGGTGAACAAATGCTCCTAAAAATTGTTAACAAATTTGTTTTTAATAATTCTTATTTTAACTTTTCATAAGATTAATTTAATATAGAATGGATCATACATTTTGTTTTAAGAATGAATTATTTTCTTCTAATTGTTATTATCCATCCATCCAAAAAATGGTTCAATTATTTATTATTTAATTTATCCAATTTTGTTTTTTAAACTGTTTATTTTTATTTAGATTAGGAATAGAATAATATCAATGAGCTATTTTAATGGAAATATATCGATCATTTTTTTTTTCATTCAAAATTGAAATTAATGATCCAAAAAAAAATTTTTTACCATTTACCATTTTTAAAATATGAATACAATTATAATAATTTTTATAATAATTTCTTATGGTCTTAAAAAATAATAAATTAAAATAATTGAAATTTTGTAATTTAAAAAAAATAAGTAACGTTATTTGTAATTGTCAATTTTTTTGAAATTAAGAAAAATTATTTCAATTGTTAATGTGGAAAAAAAAATAATTTTCACTATTGCAAATATTCATTTTTGCAAATAATTTTTACTTCTACATTACGGATTAGTTTATTAATTAATCGAAAATGCATAAAAAAAACATTTTTTGTAACCTTGGTTAAAATACGCGAATTTTGACTAATTTAAAACGATGTTTCAAACAATTATTTCCAATACTTCAATAATTCGTCTGCAAAATTTTCTCGCAAAAAAAAATTATATTGTGTACTTTATTTTTAATTTATATCAATAATGTCAAACAAATAATTCTAAATTTAGTAGAAATCAGCAAGTATTGACAGTACCTAATAATAATTTCTTTCATTACAATTCAAAAATAATTTTAAAAATATTTAGATCACGTAAACAAAATTCCACGTGTATAAGTATGTAGATTTCGCAAAACACTCTTATTATACTTGACCACAATTAAAAATTTTGTTAACAATTTGTAGGAGCATTTATTCATCAAAACATTCACAACCGCTGCATTGAGATATCGGGCATCTGCATCATGTAACCAACATAACCTTAAATTTTAAGTTTTTCAAGTTTATTCTCAGTTTTAATGTTTGTATACGCATTTTTAGCTTGGAGCCGGTACTGGCTCGGAGCAAATATTTAAAAATTCGCGTAAATAATTTTTCAATATTGTTGATTAATTGAAATAGACTGCTAATTACAGGTTAGATTTCCAACCTACAAAAATAGGCCTATTTTATTAGGACATAGTGTTTAGAACTTCATAAACATTACACTGAACTAGATTTTAGTTGAAAATACGGGAACCAGGCAGAAATTTTAATAATAGTTGCGTAATACTCTTAAATCTTAAGAAACACATATTTTTGAGGTTAGTTGTGATGTTACGCGCGGATGCCCTTACTGCCGTCATAAGGTGAAAAGCCGCATCTAGATATTTGTCATAAATGAGATTTAATAATATATCAGCAACCAAGAGTTCTGCAGTTAAAAATATTATTAAAAAATTATAAAGTACAAAAACATAAGTGCATAAAAAGCAGATACATGATTTTCTTAATTAATATTTACTAGTTGGGAAAAAAACAAACGCCTTTGTTACTTTCCTCGCCAACCGACAATTTACAGATGGGCTATTCTCCTTATGACTTATGACGGCAGTATAGATGTGACGTATGCGCGTCTTGTAGGAAACGCAGCAGCTACGAAACCATTTTATCTTTGTCGTACGCATTCTTTATTTCTTTTCAGTTATCGTGACGTCACAAGAGCAGTGTCTTACGTTTGGAAAAAAATTAAACAGGTAAATAAATTCATACCTGCTCGAAAATGATGGGTAAAAAAAATTTCAAAAGCAAATGTTCAATATATTAAATGATGAACAGAATGGTGTAAAAAAAAAATTTGTTTCACCGTTCAAAGTGGTTTTAATTGAAAATAAAAAAATTAAAATTTTTATAACTTTTTTATTAACAATTTAAAAAAAAATCCATTTCTCTGAAACGAATGTTTATATTTTTCTGAGTAAATAGAAAAAAAATTTTTTTAAATTCATTAACTTTTCAGCACGCTATGATTTTTTAAAGTTGTACACATCATCCCTTAATTTCTAACCAGCCTAACTCCGTTAATTTTAGTAATACCAAAAAAAGTCTAGAGATCATTTTTTTATAAAATTTCATGCTTTACAATTTTTGTTTGAAACTTTTTTTACTAGCTTTTACACATTTTGAGTAATTTTGAAAAAACACTTTATTATATTTTTTTTCACCCCTTCCCGGGGGTTCAAAAAAAAAATTCTTTCATTAATCGTGTTCTAATACATCAAAGTAACTTATATCAAAAATTCAAGTATTTACCTCAAAATTTTGATTTGCCGACTTATTTAATTGGACTATATTTACCATAAAAATATAATCTACACGGTAAATAGGCACCGTTTCACCTAGATCGTGCTCTTCCAATGGCCCTAAATACAATATAATACAATAAAAGTGTTTGTTTGAAAGTTGAAGTTTGTTTGAAAAATTTTCGAAAAATGACTATAAGTACTTCACTTTCTGTCTGCTATGAGAAGAAAAATTCTATTCTTCGAGAGTTGTTCAATAATTACAAATTTTTTCTATATGGTCATGATTCAAAAACAAGTGGAATGTGAAATGCAATGTCGAAAAATCATGTCTACCATTATGACGTGCTATTTTTTTAGTTTAGGGAAAAAATAAACTCCTGAAAATAATTACAAATATCGATAGTTTACAAACAGCTGCTAATATTTTTTATGATTCAAATGCAATACCAGAACAAATTTTTAGTTCGGCTAACAAAATTATTTGCCATTTATACGGCTTAAAACACGAAAACATGACACTCAATGAGTATCGCTTCTTATCATTTCAAAAATTAGCTTGTAAGAAATCTTTTAAATTAGAATTATTACCACCAACTGAAAGTGCCGTAAAACAATATGCTTTGAGGATACATTTAAAATTACAATTTTGGTTAGGAAATGAAGAAAAGCCCTGCTCAATATGGTTGGACAGTTTCTCCAAAAGGTCCAAATCCAGTTTATACCGAAAAAAAGTTAATTCCAGAAAAGTTATTGAAAATAGTTAATTGCGCATGTGAAAATGGATATAAGTATTTGTGTAGCTTGTCGCGATGAAACTTGTTGTAACGTTGAACTTAAAAACATTGAGTTACCTGACGATGATGACAATGTAAATATAGATATAGATGGCGAGGTAAATCCAAACGAACCAGATGAAAACGAAGATTTAGATTTAGAAAGTGTTAAAAGAATTAGGTTGGATGAAAACGATTCGTAAGTTAAGTTTGTATATGCGATATACTGGTTATGGGCCTTGTCTCACAGCAATTTCTTCTCAACGCATACAGAAAATTCAGAATTATTGTTTGAGATTCGTATATGGAATCGGAAAATGTGAGCCAGTCAGTCACAAATTTCCAGAGGACCAGTGGTTAAACATAAAAAATATGCGTAAGCTACATTGCGCTACATTATACCATAAAATAATACTGTTTCATAGTCCTACTTATTCATAAAAATTGTATTTCGGACTGATATGATGAAACATAAATATTAGACACACAGGTACTCTAACACCGCCGGTTCATAAACCGCGATAATTGAAAAGTCGTTTTCCCAAAATATTTCTACCATATATAACTCCATCCCCTCTGCAGTTAAGTCTTTCTCTGTTTCTTCTTTTCTCAGAAATTTCTAACGAATTTGCCTATCATAAATTATTGCCACCTTGGGAAAGGAAAAAAGAAAAGAAAATTGCGTAAGTATTTGTGTTTGATTTTTCGACACTGCAATCCATTCAAAAGATATTTAACTTTAATTGGATTTTTTTATGCAAAAAAATTTTCTTTTTTTTCAAATTAAATTTTTACCACTTTTTTCTGAATAATGACCATATATAAAAAAAATTGTAATTATTGAACAACTCTCGAAGAATAGAATTTTTCATCTCATAGCAAAATTTGACAGAAAGTGAAGTACTTATAGTCATTTTTCCCAAAAATTTGAATCTATCAAAAAATAATGCAGGCATCGATCTGAAATTTTGATCCGATGTTCCCTCCTATATAGCATATATTTTAGAAAGTTTTAAAAATGTTTGTAAAATTTTGATGAAATTAAAAATTTTTTCAAAATTTCGTTTTCTTTTTTGAAATTACTCCTGACCTAATAAAGCTACCTTAATGTTCGGGGGCTCATTTTATAGATTTTTTTAATACCTATAACTTTCCCATTTGAACTTTTCTCTCAGATTATTAGCCTTCTATTTAAACGGGAAAAACCGATTTTTCAACTTTACGACCCCCCCGACCCCCCACCGGTAAGACATCAGTTGGCACGCTATATTGCACTCTACTATGTGGAAATGATTGTTTATGAAACTTTAATAATATAATATTTGAAATCGTCTACCCAAAAAACTCATAAAATGATATGCCATATCGATAGTGGAGGTGGGAGTGGTGATTGGGGGGGGTAGTAGTGGGTCTAAACGAAGTAAAAAAAAAATTGAGACCTTTAATAATGGGTGTGGGTGGTAACGTGAGTGGCTAATGCCAAAAATATTTTGAGACCTTAGCTTTTTATATATATATATATATATATATATATATATATATATATATATATATATATATATATATATATATATATATATATACATATATATATATATATACATATATATATATATATATATATATATATATATATATATATATATATATATATATATATATATATATATATATATATATATATATATATATTGAATATCAATTTTATGGGCTCTTACTTGCTTGATTTACCCATTTGCTCCCATATGTTTAGAACATATCAACAATTCAGTGGAGATTTAACTAACCAAGTCAATAATATGCATGATACAAATTTATTCCTGATTCAGTCGATTATTCGCTTCTGGGGTTTGACCTATACTAAAGCAGCTAAATGTCATCTCATAAAGTTGCTTCGAAGCTATATGCAACAGTCTCTTGAATTATTGTTTATTCTAAAGTAATTACCATTGTAAATGATGAGGCCTACAAGACACTGACGAACTTTAAGCGTCACAATTTGTCCCTCATTGATCCTAAAATCTGATCGGTTGTCGTGGCTACTGCTTCCAATCGCACTGCCTCCCCGAAGTTGTTGACAGCCAACTGTATCTTAATTATTATTGGATAGAGTTTTTTACTCTGCTAAGTTTCAATACTCTTGGGTTATTATATTATACGGGGTGGTCGGAAATAACATCAGAATTTTTGTGGGGTAGATTTTTCACTCAAAAACAACAATAAAAATATGTTAATCAGTGTCCGAAAATGCTTCCTAAGCGAGCTACAATAGCACCCAAAATTTGATTTTTATTTTATATTTCAAATACAATTTTTCGCGAAGTAATGAAATTTGGTATATTTATCATGAGAAATCAAATCAATTTATCAAAAGTAATTTTGAGAAAAAATTGAACTACTTGCAAAGAAGGTCGTAAAAATTGTGACATAAAATTTCACCGTCGCAAGTCGAGCGTCGTCCAGTTAACTGAACTTTGTTGCCGAAGTTTCTGATATAGTCACGGGAAGACACTGTGATGTGCTGTAACAAATTTCAGTGCAAATACTACACTCTACAATACATATCTCCACTGGGTCATGTGCAAGCACTTCAGCATACCAATGCCACAAAAATATTATGAAGGTCGTCAATACCAACAATGACACTAGTGTGTGGGGCTTGCCGATTAGAACTGACAGAGAATTTCGCACAAATCCACCAGGCATCGTCGTACATAATAAAAAGGAGAAATCCTGTTTGCTGATCGATGTATGCATCCCGAATGACACCGACGTGATATTTAAAGAAACAGAGCACTAGAACAAGTACAAAAATCTCCAAATAAAAGGTAGCAGAATGTGGAATGCGAAGACCACAGTCCTGCTAGTGATTGTAGGGGCCCTCGGAACTGTTAAGGGCCATAACCGGAGTCTACAACTAGTGGCGTCAATAGAGGCTGAAAATATGCATTATTTCGGAATAATTACGGGAACCTTCGATTGTCCTAAAACCTTTTGATATCACCTTTACATAGCTTAAAATAGAAAGTTATAAACATATAATCGTGAGGAAATTGTTTATTAATTATTTAAACAAAAATATACTTTTTCCTTTTTTTTTTAATTATTATAAGTTGAAAAATTTTTTAAAAATTTAATTCAAATTGACATATAAGGGAGTTTTCGCTGAAACAGATTTTAATGTCAGGAAAAGGTAATTCAAAATGGCTGATCAAATATGGCCGACTTCCATCAAGCAATAAAATAATTCAAGACATTATTCAATTAAAAACACAATTTAAATATTCACATTAAAAACTTAACAATAAGCTGAGAAAACGTGATATTGTACAATGTACAAAGCATTACAAGATGATCTGTGAAAAAGTGCCCAAACTACTTTTACAATGCTCTGCGGATACACACACAGCGCAGCGTGCAGGTAGGTGATGCGTACTGCTTGCCGCGAAGATGTTGTTTTATTTTCAATCCCTTTCTATTTATTATTCAAGCATTATAATTTAACTCATGGCCCTGTACTACGTGAATATTTTTAATATGTTTTCGATATTTTAAACAAGATAAACATTTTTTACAATTAATTATTTTTTATTTATTTGCTTTTATCATGTTTAGAGAATATTATTTAGGTATTATGCAAATCACAACTTACACACTTTTTTATTTATTATGAAAATACCTACTTTCTGTATATTGTTGCCCTAATCTGGGCACGCTAATATACTAGTTAGGTAAATACTTTAAAACACTCATTATTGGAGAACCAATCAAAACAACTACTCTTCTAGCTAATACTGACGAAGTATTGAATTACATGATAGGATTCTTAGCATTTTAAATAAACGATTGAAATATTTTCAATATATTTTTTTTCTTTAAAATGCTAAGAATCCTATCATGTAATTCAATACTTCGTCAGTATTAGCTAGAAGAGTAGTTGTTTTGATTGGTTCTCCAATAATGAGTGTTTTAAAGTATTTACCTAACTAGTATATTAGCGTGCCCAGATTAGGGCAACAATATACAGAAAGTAGGTATTTTCATAATAAATAAAAAAGTGTGTAAGTTGTGATTTGCATAATACCTAAATAATATTCTCTAAGATAAACATTTTAGAAATAATCAACATTTTCAGTGACTGGACCTCGATCGGCGAAGTTAGGCACGCTGAGCGTGTCCGTCACTTGGATTGGTGACCGTATCTCATCTCGCCGTCCTGGTTAAGTGGTAGAGTAGCATTAGCTAAACTTCGCCAGGACGTTAATATAAATAAGGCATTAAAAAAATATATAAAACTTCATTTTTTCAGTATTTCGTGAAAAGTACAGTGTGTCCCAGGATAGATGTAACAAGAGGTGTAATGGACCAAAAATTTTGGAATTTTGGAATGCTATTTGGGGATTGAGTCCTACTTGTTGTAAAACTAAAGTATACCAAAAATGACTTGATTTGGTTTTCTACAGGGTGTTTTATAAGCAAAGTTGTAAAAATCACCACTAATAAGTACCTTTATTTTTCAAAATATGAAAAGTTCCACTAAGAAAAGTTATTTAGAATGCAATTTTATACCTCTGTACCAAATTTCAGAATTATAACATTATTTTTTGAAACTTCCCATTTTTTGTGAATTAAGAGTTGAATTCATATTTAAAGTTGTGTAGGAGCAAATGTTAATCATCCACTGCTTTTCCCATAGCCTACTTTTAGCTTCTACATAACTTTAAATATTAATTCACAAAAAATAAAATACTAATTTATTGAAAAAATGGGAAGTTTCAAAAAAATAATTTTATAATTCTGAAATTTGGTGTAGAGGTATAAAATTGCACTCTAAATAACTTTTCTTAGCGGAATTTTTTCATATTTTGAAAAATAAAGGTACTTTATTAGTGGTGATTTTTACAACTTTGCTTATAAAACACCCTGCAGAACACCAAATCAAGTCATTTTTGGTATACTTTAGTTTTACAACAAGCAGGACTCAATTCCCAAATACCATTCCAAGATTCCAAAATTTTTGGTCCATTACACCTCTTGTTACATCTATCCTGGGACACACTGCATATTTCAAAATTTTTTCATCATCAGATTTACTTATTTTGAGGTCCTACTATAAACGTATGATGCATAGGTAGGCTAAATAATTTTTTTATAAAAGTTATTAACATTTATTTTGCCCATAATTTCACGATTAGAGCAAAAACATTTTTTTTTTTTTATAAAAATGAGGGGAATTAATTTAATTTTTAAAGTAACTATCCTTGAAGCATCTTAAAGTACACATTTCAAGCTTTAAAAATCACACCTACAGAGATCCAATACCGAGATTTAAACCAGAAAAACAAATTTTTGAGATTTTTTTCACTCATCGGATCTTTTTATACATTACTTCAAGAGTAAAATGTAAAAGACCCAAGTTTTTATCTTTAAATTTTTAGAAATGGTAGAGCTTTTACCTATTTCATCGCAAATCTCTTTATGTTCCGACTTCATATATGTACTATTCCTACATACATTCATCTTTATATTTGAAAATATAATAATCCAGTAGCTACATGTTTCTTCTTTCATTTAAGCTTTTGTGAGATCACTTTCACTAATTAGTTCAAAAGTTACAACAAATTTAGTGTAGCGCGCCCGAGGCCGCGCGTGCTTCGCTTGCCGTACTTAGTGTCTCCGCGTTCCATTTTCGTGCATTAAAGAAAAAAAATGTGGAGCCTACCTTTTTGATCGTACAAAAAAACATCATATATATTTTTGATGTGAAATTTCCCGTACTTTCGAATGGCGCAATTACTTTTTGAAAGAAAACAAAATATTTAAGATATATTTTGCAACTAATTTGTTTAATAACAAATTACGCTCAAGGACTATTGTTGGTAACTGTTGGTATATTGTTCTTGACATGTTCAGAGATGTATTCTCAAAAGTTACCGGTTCCCGGAATTTTTCCGAAGTGAAAATCTCTATTGACTCCACTAAACAACGGCCAGGTCAACCGAGCGCACAAGTAGTACAGAAAAGCGGACTATTGGGAACCGCACATTCTTTAAGAGGAGTCTCTGTGATCACTTGTTCGGGTCTGGACTCCAAGCTATTGGAGCAGACATCATCCAACAAATATACAGGATGCTTGGTATATCAATATAAAGCTTTAAGAAGGTGACAGAAGGGGCTATTTACAATCCATGTGACCATATTTCTCAAAATCTTTGTAATACTCTGTATAACGGTATATGTAACCATATAAGTTCTAAGCGACCCTTTCTATCACCCTCTTAATACTTTATATCTATGTACCAAACACTCTGTATATCATAAAAGTCCATATCACTAATCAACTTATTTTCCACCGAAAGGACCATCAAATAAAGGTGTAAAATTAAATTAGGCAAAAGACATACATGTTAAAATCGTATAAGTTCTACATTATTAGTTCTACAGCTTGAATTTTATTAAAACAACTGCTGGGTGTTGATATTTAAAGTAATATGAAAATTTCTCCTTATCACCCAGATTAAATTATTCCATTTTTGTGAAGCTTTGCGTGCTGCCTCGCCATAGGGCTTTTTAAATAAATTACATTAATGGTATTAAAAAGCAGTATACTATAGAGATTAAATATATATTGAATTGTTTTCAATTATCTTGATTAAATATCAACGTTCTCGAGAATATAAAAAACACTAATTCTTAAGGATATAAAAAGTAAATTTTATGTCAGTAAAAATCTTGAATTCTTTTGTTCATCTTTTTATTTATTGAGGTTTTATGTTTCCAGTATACTTATATACAATGTGAGTGAAGAAAGTTTCCACTATCATTTAAATTTCCCCAAGTTCGGCGTTGAGAGAAACAAGAAACATAGGAAAAGAAGTAATATCAGTCAGTCTCATATGTCACAATCATGATGTAAATAGACATAGTGTGCTTACGCGCATCTCGGTGTTACGTCATCTTGGTGCAAATTCATGCGACATTCAAATCTTTGGCGGTATTAGCGAAATGCAACAATTCTCTAATGTTATTAAAAAAATTGTCACATTTTAAATGCTGTTAAGGCTTAACTTTCTCAGATATTATATTATTATACTTGTAAATGAAAACATAAAAGAAATATTTAAGAAAGGGTACCTACTGTATTATTGTAAAAAGTTCATTTTTAATTGTCCGTAACTTTTGACATTTTTTCTTTATTCTTCGCTTGCAATTTTCAAAACTTATATTTTTATTTTTATTTCATAACTCTTATGTCTTACTGATCATTTTTTTTTCTTTCAAAAAATATAGTTCTTCTTCTACCTAACGCTAACTAACTGTCAATTAAAGTAACAATTATTATAAAAAAATTAACAACTTATTTTCAAAAAATTGCGAATAGTATCCCGTATAGAACAATCAACAATTATTTAAACTTCAATAAACCGGCGAAGACTATATCTAATAAATATAAAGTTGTGAAATAGCGAATCGTATTAAGCTCCCCACAAAATTGTGGGAGGTTACTAAAATTGGTCCAAAATCTAAAATTGAGATAACATCAAATCTTTACGCCCTGAGGTTCCAGGAACCCAAAAAAGAGGTTTTTGAAAACTGTCTGTGTTTGTGTGTTAGCACGATAGCGGCGAAACTATACTAAACGGATTTGGATGAAACTTTGCATGAGGGTTTCTTTAGTGCTCCAGAAGATCTGAAAAGGTTCTGGTTGAGATCGGATTACGGTTAGTGCCGTTTTGGCACAACAAGTTTTTTGTTTTATTATTACTTACAATTTGTAATTCGAACCATTGAGAAGCAGTAAAAATTCCGATTTCAACGATACTTGCATCGATTTGGTTTCCGTAAAAAAAAAAATTAAAAACAAGTTGAGATCAGATTACGTTTAGTGCCGATATGGCACACCATTTAGTGGTCTTTTCGACTTTAAAGATCCACCGGATGAGGAGGTTCCAGCCGCTTCCAGTAGCTGCCGATTTTTCTTTTTAAGATTACGTTCATATTTATTGAAGACAACTTGTTCTGCAAATGCTTGAGATTTTATATGCTCCAGACTAGTGTTGTTTAAATGTGACAAAATTTCTTCAATAATTATCGTCGATTTTTTAAATCACTTCTGGCTTGCATCCTCTCAGACCGTTTGCTACGACAATTATTTGAAGAACTTATCGGCGCAATACTTGTTTTAGGAAATATTAAATTTAGACACAACAATGCAAATTTCTGAACCTATTTCCCTGAGTTACATTCGGTATTCTGTGTTTCAGACTAATACAAAAACATTTATTTTCGAAATACTCAGATGCAAAATATAGCATTATTAAAAGTTTAAAGTCTGTCTATTTTACAAAAGTCTGTCTGTAAAAATGTAACACCCAACAATACACCTAAACAATACAAATTTCAAAATAATAGAGTCGCAAGATGATCCTTGCGGTCTGCAATTACATATGAAATGCATATGAATATGCAGGTAATTTGCCGAGCGCGCCAAATCTAGCACCAAGGCGACGCGCGACGTCAATGCGCATTTAGGACGAAACTGGGGAACTACTGGCAATGTCTATTTACACCATGGCCACAATTTGATACTTGCCCGCTTCTCTTGACTAAGCTTTACTGATTAATATCACTTCTCTTTGTCCTATGATTAGCCTTTCGCTCAGTATTGAAATTTAACCTTTTTAATATCTTTTTAGGAAGATATCGTTTCTTTTTTTTTACATCAGTAAGTTACAAAAAAAATCCAAGAAACAAAAAATATTTAGAAGGCCTCAGGATTTTCCCAAATTTTTAAATTACATATTTTTAAAGCGCTACAATTTCAATGTTTTTCCGGAAAAACTCGGTGAAAACGCACTTTACAGAAAAGTGGCAAATAAAGAAAAAAGTCGACATAGGCTAATGGTAAAACCAAAGCCACAAAAAAAGTCTTGTATTTCGAAGATACATTCACCTGAATTTATTCAGATTTTTTTTTTCAACTTTTATATTTCCCCTCCCCCACTTTTAGGAATTTTCGAGTGGCCATATCTCGAGAAATGTGCATTTTTAGAAAAAATTCACAACAGTAAAAACATCTTATTTTGGACAAAAATAGGTAAATATTTATAATATTTTTTTAAATTTTTGACCTAATTCTACAAGTTACGGAAGCTGTAATAAAAGTTTTCTATCCTTCCGATTATTTCCTACCCTAGTCTTTTTTGAAACTTTTTTATTGACGTCATTACAAACACATTGCACAAGGTTTCATCAAAATCCATTCACTAGCACTCAAATTAGAGATTTTGGTAATTTTAGCGCTCCGTTGACTGGACTAAAGGGACAGCTGCAGCTCAAGCTTATGTCTTATTAGTTCTATGCGGGGGAGGGGGGACTTACTTGTGTGAACTACTCCACTTTTCATTTACGCATTAATGATGTATTACAATATATAATTTATATTTTTCATTTCTTATGAATTTACTATCGTATAGAATATATAAAGTGGAGTATGAGCTTTGCTCGGGAGTTCAGCGTTATTCTCCAAACCGTTGGTTGTATGTGAAAAATGTGTAGAACTATTTTTGTAGAGTGTTAGAGAGATCTACTACTTTCATAATGACCTCCAACAGGAAGCGAGATATTTGCGAAAAAACAATTTTCGTGATCAAATAAATTGCGACGCCTGCACGATATCGATTGGGACTTTTCACACGTTCTTTAAATATCAAAATAATGCTCTGTATACGAAAAACCAGCTCACTTTCTTTTCTTCATCGGATTAGCCGTTTTTATGTTTAAAGTTATTGGGGTATTAAGCAAAAATTCGTTTCTCTTAAGTGACTTAACTCGATATGAGTATTTTGACATATTTACTTACTAACAAAGTAGATTAACTTCTTTAATCAGTATTTCTGACCTGCAAGATTTCTAGAGGGCACACCAAAGGAAGTAAAAATATATTTGCACCTTTTGCACAGCTATAGGAGTTAGCATCTTGGCGTTATCCTCGGCAGAAAACGATGCGTCCATCTTAAGGAGCAGTAAATTTCAAAAATATATTCCTCGTTTCATTTCCTCTTTGTATATGTTCTATTTGGGTATTACCAATTTGGGTAATTAAAAATCGGAATAAACTTAGTTGTGACTTTATTGTACATCAGAACTAATACACACTGTTGAACCCGTGATACGAGGCGGCCGGGCCAGCCGTAGTTACAAAAAGTGTCCCTTTTTATATATCAGTTTTTATACACTATTTGTAATAGTACATCTTTATGAAATTAAATAAAATATATTTTGCTATACATAACACCTCTCCCCTAAAAATCTTAAATTTCTACTAATACATGTTTCCTAATCTATATACTATTTTCCATATTATAGTTTAATCTAACAAAAAAAACATATTAACTAGCTTCAAATAATGGTTATGTAATGATCAGTCTATCGGGTGCTTTGAGTTGGCTGCGACGCCTTAACTCTCTTTGCGATATACCGGGTGTGTCACTAACTTCTAGCTCACGTTTACTATTTTCACTTTTCTTATTATCTGATATGTTTACAGTGTTTAAATTAGATCGTGGAATAAAAGAAACTGATTCCTTGGTGTCAAAATAATTATTTTGTTTAAGTTGATTTTTATGTCTTTTCCATGTCATTCCACTCTCCGTTTTAATTAAATAGGTTCTTCGACCAATAACTTTAATTATTATGCCTGCACACTATTTATCATAGTTTTCTCTATAACCACGAACCCAAACATGATCATTTACTTTAAAATAAATATCTCTTTTCCCTTGATAATATCCTTTTTGACAATTTTGTTTATTTTCAACAATTTGCTTAGTAGAAGGCAATAAGAAATCAAATTTTGTGCGTAAATTACGACCAATTAATAATTTTGAGGGTTTCTCCCCTGTTGTAGTATGAGGGGTATTTCTGTACTGAAATAAAAAGAGATTTATGATTAAATTAATATCTAAATTAGGATTTTCATATCTAGCTTTTAAAATGGCTTTTTTCATAATTTTGACAGCGCTTTCCCCTAGCCCGTTTGTAGCAGGATGATAGGGAGCCCTTGTTGAATGTTTTATACCACTAGATGCAAAAAAATTTTGAAATTCTTGTGAAAGTTTTTGCATTATCAGTACAAATTTCTAGCGGCAAACCAAATCTGGCAAACAATTCACGAAATATTTTTATAGTATTATAAGTGGTTAAGTTATTTACCTCAAAACACTCGATCCATTTAGATGTGGCATCTTCGATAACTAAAAAGTTTTTATTAAAACATGGTCCAAAAAAATCTGCGTGTAATCTAGTCCAGGGTTCTTTAGGCCATTCTCACACTGCTAATGAAATTTTTGGCGGGTTGTTTGAATATACAGAACATGCCTTACAACAGTTAGAAACATTTTCAATTTGTTTATCGACTAATGGCCACCATAGATATGAACGTGCCAAAGATTTCATTTTTACCATGCCCATATGTGTACTATGTAATTCATCTAAAATATATTTATGAAATTTATTTGGTATTATTAGCCTATATCCCCACATGAGACAATCAGATTCTACCGTAATTTCCGTTTTTCTAGTAAAATATGGCTTAAATTCATCTGAAGGGCATTTATTAGGCCACCCATGACGTACATAAAAAAATATCTTGCTTAAAACTGGGTCAACAGCTGTTTCTCTTTTTATTTGTTTAAAATCTAATGGCAAATTAAATTCATTTAAATAAGTAACATAAGAAATATTTGAATTTGAGTGTAAATATGAAATTTTATCGTTTAGTAATTCGACATCTTTTATTGACAATCTTGACAAAAAATCAGCTGTATTTTTATCAGAATTTACGAATTTTATTTCATAATTAAAAGCTGATAAAACATGAGCCCATCTCTGCAATCTATTTGCAGCAAAAACAGGTTTTATCACCAAAAATTGTTAGCAGAGGTTTATGGTCAGTGCATAATATAAATTTTTGTCCGAATAGATATTGAAAGAATTTCTTTAACCCGAATATTATAGAGCAGGCTTCTTTATCAATTTGTGAGTAGCTTAATTCAGCCGAGTTCAATAAACGTGATGCAAAAGCAATGGGTTTTTCTGAATTATCCTCAAATATGTGACTTAAAGTTGCCCCTACTGCAAATTGCGACGCATCAACCGTTAATTTAATTTTTTTCTCAGGATCAAAATGTGCTAAAACCGAAGAAGATAATAAAATCTGTTTTGCCTGTTCAAAACTTTCATTACATTCAGTAGACCAAACCCATTTAACATTTTTTTTAATAACCTGTAAAGAGGTTTTAAAATTTCCGCAGCTTTTGGAATGAATTTACAATAAAAATTTATTGTTCCCAAAAATTACGTTAACTCCGTAACCGACTTAGGAACTGGTATTTTTTTTATTGCTAACACTCTCTCATCTGAAGTATGTAACCCATCTTTATCAATTCTGTGCCCCAAATAATTTACAGATTTTTGAAAAAAATGAACATTTTCCTTCCCTACCTTAAGGCCACAATCTTGCAATCGTTGAAAAACACTCAACAGACGCTCCATATGCTCCTAATCATTTTTCCCAGTAATTAAAATATCATCTAAAAAGCAAACCACGCCAGGCATTACAAACATTTGTTCCATAATATTTTCCATTAATAAAACCTGTTGGTACGTCTCTGATAAGTCGATTTTAGAAAACTTATCACTTCCTTGTAATTGTGAAAACAAGTACTCAATGCGTGGCAAGGGAAAATGTTGTATTTTTAAATGGGGGTTTAAAGTTACTTTAAAAGTTGTCCACTCTGTAAATTCAGTCGGGATTAATACCTTATTGTCAACTAATCGCTGAATTTCCATTTCAATTTTTGGTTTTAAAGCAAATGGCCGTACCATTTGCTTTAAAACCAAGCCCGAGCTTTGCAAAATTTTGGAACTCTTCCGTCTTTCAAATTTAAAGAAATTTCGAATTTATTAAAGGTTCCTATATTTTTATCAAAAACATCTTTATATTTTTCAAGCATAATATCGATATTGGCAGAAGACTCTATTTTACACATACTGCTTGGAATTTTACAAATACCCAAATTGAGCATGTTTAAATCGTTTCTACCAATAAGTGGTGGTCCACCATTTCTTATAACATATGTTTTTAAACTGTAAGAATTTTTATCAAAAACTATATTTAAATTTAAATGTCCTAAAGGTTCAAAAGTTATGCCAACATAATCTTTTAATGCTAAATCATTTTTATGCAATTCTTTATTACGAAAATGTTTCTGGTATAATTTTTCAGAAATTGCCGAATGTGCAAATCCCGAATCAGCCTCAAAACCTATTCGTACATTTTCAACAATTAAATTTACAAATGTTGGTTTGATGTTACCGTTTTCATCAGATAAATTATTTTCTAAACTACTTAAAAAAATAGAATCATTAGAAATATTTACTTCTGTTTCACTTAAGAAATTTTGTGAAAATCTTTTGCATTGTGGTGCCAGATGTCCTTTAACACCACACTTATGGCATATGCAATTTTTAAAAGCACAGTCCCTTGCCATATGATTTTTACGGCCACAAACAAACAGCCTTGTTAATTTGAGAGATTTTTGTAGCTACCGGCTGACTTCTTTCCTGGTTCGTACCTGCGCTGCTAGGCGGCTTCACCGTGTCCTGTTTACTCGATCGGGAGGCTCTAGGAACTCGTGTCTGTTGCTAGTTGAAATTTATATCTGTAGTAGTTAAGTAAGGCCGATTCTAGCGCAAACCCGTCAGTAGAGTAGCAATCGGAGTTCTGTGTGACGTCATCATTCCGGAAGCCCCGCGGGGGGCGCGCAGGTGATAGATGATAGATCCTATGATCTAGGTTCTAGTATGAGGTGAGATAATGCTAGATGATAGATCCTATTATCTAGGTTGTAGTGTGAGGTGGGATCTTCTTAGATGATAGGTGATAGGACCTAATGGGAGGGGGGAGATGGGAGATCCAATCCCTGAGCTTAGATAAGAGATTATATCTAAAAGGACGTGGCTGAGAGTATACAGGGTGTGTCTAAAATAAGATGGCTGCCGTTTATTGACTAATAGTATTGTATGTTTACGTTAGTGGGCGTTAAGAAAATGGCTACTGACGTCCATCATTGAGATTAAATAGACAAGTCTTATAATTATGAGATAAATATTCATTTACTTCTATATGTTAAGATTTGAATGTAAAACTGTGGTCAAATGCAGAGACGTTATCGGATTCCTGGAAATTGTTAATGTAAATAAATGCGACTGTCTACGGCTATATGTATATTTAAAACGTGATTAATTACCTTTAGATAACTACAGCGGCTAGATCAAAGGAAATATCGAGAGCCAATATAAACGCTTTTCAGACAAGACTCTTTAGCCCGAGTTTTATATAAGATAAATATTCGTTCGCTTCTCTACGTTTAGATTTCAATGTAATAAGAATATAATGCAGAGCCGTTATCGGATTCCAGGAAATTGTTAATGTAAACAAATGAAATCATTTCTGATAGTCTACTAACATAAGATGGGTATATGGTAAAGATGCAGAATTTTGTGTCTTACAATACATGGTTTCTTATGGGAATATGTAGCCACCCGCAGCGATATAGCAATTTAACATTGTTTTATATGTAAAAGACGAACAGATTATGAAAATTCTGGGGCCTTTTAGAAATCGTCCATTGCAAAGTCACGTGACTCTCGACCGCCGAGTATAAAAGCAGCGTCATCTCCCAGTCTACATTGTGAGGAGTGGAGCTATCAAATATTTATACTAGAGGTCGGTCTAAGAAGAGCGTGTGTTAATATATGAGTAAAATGGCTAATAGAAGCGATTATTTATGGCCACATGTCTATGTAAATAAATATTAATAATAATAATGACAATAATAATATTAATAATAATGATAAAACCATCATCGATATATGTATTCAAGTCTTATATGAGGAAAAATTGTAGTTGGCTGCTTCAGAAGATAGGTATGGATTTGAATGTATAAACTGCGGTCAAATGCAGAGGCGTTATCAGTTTCGAGGAATTTCTTAATATGAACAACGACTGATTGATTATTAAAATGACTCCCAGCAGTAGGTATATGTATACGCTTAGTGCAGCTTAATTACTTTAGATGAAGACAGCGAACTGAAAGGAACTGTACGTAATTAAAAATGTAAAAATAGTGTAAACAATATGATTGACATTTTTAATACAATTGCAGATATTTTCAGTTAAGAACCGGACATTATAATATATCAAGAAATATCAGTACTTTATAATTTAAGTGACTAAATTAAATACCGATAATGAAGTGAATAGTAATATTTTAATAATTAATACAGAAATATTAAAATATTAGGCTAGAACAAACAATTGTAAGCAGTGCGATTGAGATATCAGTTTTGAGGAATTTCTTAATTCATAATATCAAATCTAAAAATCTCTAAAGAAGTCGGTGGCTTAAGACATCGAATTTAAGTTTTAATTTTCGTATGGAAGCATAGGTTCGGATCCTGACATTTATTCTAGGGAAGCTAATATATTAATGCAGTCAATTAATTTATTTTTCATTAATATATTTATATTTATAAGACATCGAAGAGTGGTGGGTGAAGTATCACATAAAACTAAACACTAGAAGCTCACTTTATTGGCAGTCATTAAGTCAAAGAAATTAGTATTCTAACATTCATGTTGAAGCCGCCTCGGATGAAATAAAAAAAATCATTTTTTTTAAATTCATCGAAATGAATATTGTACATGCTACAATGTATGTGTTTTTTAATGCTGAATTCAAATATGCAATCAGAAAAATTAAATCTCAAAAAATAAATCCACCCCAAGCGAAAAATGAAAAATTCAGATTTTTCAAGTTTATTGCATTAAAAATGTTCATGCTACATTTTCTGTGTTTTTTAATGCCGAATTCAAATATGCCATTAAAAAAAATTCAGTCTTGTAAAATAAAGCCACCTCAGACAAAAATGTGAAAAACTCATAATATATTTCATTTATTTAAATACATAATACTGTAATAGAGACGCTTATACGGACGCTTATACGGAAATAAAATATATAGAATAATAATGGAACCTGCTTGAATATTTAAAAATTAGTATTTTTTCTATCAGATGTGCGTATAGGCATGACTGTGATAGAAGCCGTATATCTATCGTTTTCATGCTAAAGGTCTCTTGTATCAATCTTTGCTTGCCACTAGCTACGCCATCAAAAGGTAAAATAGAATTAATTTTAGCTTTCGTAAAAGACATTTACATTACTATTTTTTATTTTTATTTGTACTATTTATATTAACGTCCTGGCGAAGTTTAGCTAACGCTACCTCACCACTTAACTAGGACGGCGAGATGAGATACGATCACCCATCCAAGTATCGGACTCAAACAGCGTGCCTTAACTTCACTGATCGATTTCTCACCACTGAAACCGGTACCGTACTTCACCTCACATCAGCATCCTCGAACTAATGATATTTTTTAAACGAGTTAAGTACTTGATTATTTTATACATATGATTTGAATATCCCGCGTTCTGTTCTCAAGATAGAATACGAAGATGGTGAGGCAATGTGTCATGCATCAATCAGCTAATTGAATTTTCTACAAAGACGCTGGTTAACAGGGATATATTATGGTGTTCTTATTATTTACATCGATTCACATTCATGAATTATCCTACTAGACTTCTGCTTGCTGTATGGAACGTATGACAGCATTACGCCATCGGTCTTGGTTACCTGTTAGACGCACAACATCGTTATGATTTTTACTATATTCCATCATATAATAATATAGCAGTAGTCATAGGTAGATAATGATATCTAGAGGTATCCATTCCTCTTAGATAATCAGAAAAATTACATTTGAAGACTAGAAATTTTGACCAAAGAGCAGCGATTAATTCGATCAAAGAAACATGAAATATATACTATCAAACAGAATAAGGTGGCACTCAGTCCGTATGATGATAAAAGAATTATAAATTATATAAATACTGATACGAAACCTTGGGGATATAATTTCCAACAAGTCTCAGCTCGTCAGATGACGTCATCGACGCAGTGAAGCGCTTGGCAGTAGCCGTTCGGATTCATTTACTTTAGAGACTTTGATCGCGATGGACGGGTTAGAAAAAGAATTGCAGTACAAGCTTGTACTAATCACTCGCGACATATATGAGAGGTACATTCAATATGCATTGAATCGGGGTAATTATCAATTAGTTCATAAAATTTTAGAAAAGATTGTTATACCGGACAAAGCTTTATACTGGATGGCTTTAAGAGATAGTTCTAATTTCGATTTAATGAAAAAAATATTTACGAAAAAACTTCAAAACGATATTTTTATTCAACAGTTGGAATATATTTTCCAAAGAGAATGTATTACTCACCTTACAGTGTATCGATTACGAGAAGTAATTAACAGACATTATCCCGCTGCGAATAATAGTTATTTTAGAATTTTTTTAGAAGAATTATTAACGCGTAATGATGATTATATGTCAATTGATTTTTATTCGAAATCGTACCCGGTTAAAAATATTTCTGATAATTATAAAAGTATTGATTGGTCGATTAATAAAGCATTTTGCGAGGCAGCTTACTTTACACAATACGAATTTCTTGAAATTTTGTTTCGAGTAATTGGTAGGAATAATATACATTTCAAATTAGATATTAATTTCAATGAAGAGCATAAGCAGCTAATAAAATGGCTGGAGGATAATATATCCAAAGGTCGCTCTGGGCAGCCGATTGGTTGGAGCTCTGGTCCAGACAGCGGGCACTGGCCATCGACTACCTTAGAAGATTATGTTAAGACGCTTGACATAGTTCGTCTACATTTTTTGTAATTAGTATTAAAGTATTGTAATATAAATATTTTACATTTAATAAATTAAATTATTTATAAAATGTGCGTTTTTATTTCCTAATACCTATCCTGACATGGTGATCATGAGAGAGGCAGGTGAGACAGCTTGAACAGCTCCAACAGCTCGAACAGCTCCAACAGCTCGAACAGCTCCAACAGGTGTAACAGGTACCGTACCTGTTACACCTGTTGGAGCTGTTCGAGCTGTTGGAGCTGTTGGAGCTGTTCAAGCAGGCCATATACATATACATATACGTATATTATATATGAGCTGTTTGAACAGCTCGAACAGCTCCAACAGCTCGAACAGGTGTAACAGGTACGGTACCTGTTACACCTGTTGGAGCTGTTGGAGCTGTTGGAGCTGTTCAAGCAGCCCATATACAAATACATATACATATACGTGTATTATATATGGTCAGTTCCAACAGCTCGAACAGCTCCAACAGCTCCAACAGCTCGAACAGGTGTAACAGGTACGGTACCTGTTACACCTGTTGGAGCTGTTGGAGCTGTTCAAGCAGCCCATTTACATATACATATACGTGTATTATATATGGTCAGTTCCAACAGCTCGAACAGCTCCAACAGCTCCAACAGCTCGAACAGGTGTAACAGGTACGGTACCTGTTACACCTGTTGGAGCTGTTCAAGCAACCCATATACATATACATATACGTGTATTATATATGGTCAGTTCCAACAGCTCGAACAGCTCCAACAGCTCCAACAGCTCGAACAGGTGTAACAGGTACGGTACCTGTTACACCTGTTGGAGCTGTTGGAGCTGTTCAAGCAGCCCATATACATATACATATACGTGTATTATATATGATCAGCTCCAACAGCTCGAACAGCTCCAACAGCTCCAACAGGTGTAACAGGTACCGTACCTGTTACACCTGTTGGAGCTGTTGGAGCTGTTGGAGCTGTTCAAGCAACCCATATACATATACATATACGTGTATTATATATGGTCAGTTCCAACAGATCGAACAGCTCCAACAGCTCCAACAGGTGTAACAGGTACCGTACCTGTTACACCTGTTGGAGCTGTTGGAGCTGTTGGAGCTGTTCGAGCTGTTCAGACACTTAATAAGTATGAGATGCTATCAACTCATTGAAATAAAAAAAGATTATTAATAACATTTTTTATTAATATAAAAAAATTATAATTAAAATTGTGTAGAATTAATAAAATAATAAAATCACTGGTCTGACTATCCGGCAGGAGGATAGATCGTATGTTAATTAAAAAAGAAATTTATTGGTCTCGCCGGCTGACAGATCGACTTCTCCAAATCTCCGAAGAAATTCTGAGTTCAATGGAGTCTGTAACAATTTAAAAAAATATCTATAAGTATTGAGTTATACGAAACAGAAAAAATATTTTAAATACCTTTCATGATGTCGGCTAAGAGTATCAGCCGGGGCATCTCCTGTGGTGGTGGTGGTTGCGTTACGGGGTCCTGGGGCTGAGGCAGCCCCAGGTACCTCCAGCCCTCCGGTGGGACTTGACACATTGAACATTGGCAAATATTGCCCGCTATCAGCTCTCTAAGCCCCGTTTGATGGTGCATCTTTGCAGCGTCTAACTGATCACCGCGCTCTGACTCGAGGCGAGAGCTCTCCCCCCACTTCTCTCTCTCTCTCTGCCCCCCCACCCGACTCGTCATTCATACACGCACACATGTATACAGAAATAAAAGCCAGTATGGTTAGCATAAATTTGTTTATTCAAAATCCTTATCTTTATTTACAATATACCACTGATATATCGAGTAGACATTCTGCCTAGAGCAGCGTAAATGATTATTAATATGTTTATGACAATGATATTCTAAATTATTTAACATTAAACTATTCATATTATTACAATTATATAAGTCTATAATATTATTATTATTAGACAGATAATGCTGAAGCCATCGCTTCTTTTCCAGCCCCTTGACATAAACTTTTGCTTCTCTCTCAAGTACGTGGCTGTCGATGAAGTCCTGCAGGTCACCGTACCGGAGATTATCATAAGGCGTGGACCATTGGAGGCCGTGCACATGATCAGTTATCCAATTAATTTGCTTCTGAATATTGTGTGTAAGAAGCCCGTAACTAACGGTCGGTTTAATTATCCGATGTACACACGAGACATCGGTAATATTAAAAATTGAAATTTCTTTACATGTAAAAGCTAACTCCTTTTTATGCTGGAAGCCCTGCACGTCTATTATATACATATTAGTATGGACGAACTATACTGGTTAAAGGATTGTAATAAATCAATCTATCATGAATTATAAGACAATATGCAGCAGTGTCTTTCGGAATATTTTTATTAGTGCTAAATTCCCGCCTAATGTCCACTGCACTCGACTTTACAACCTCATTCTGACACGAACAGTCGATAACTACCAGAGGAGCTTTAGTTTTAAATTTATATTTAGTAAGCAGAGGTTCATTTTCTTTTTCATAATAAGATTTCTGAAATTGACAGAACATTTCATACAGAGTAGCACAGAAATTCTTCTCAAAATTAATATTCAAGTTATCATAGGGATATGATTCCGAATTTAAAAAAAGTTTAAAATTAGTCAACTCGCAGTGATCAAATTCACTCATACGTTTAGCGACTGCATTTTTACGACCCGTTTGAAGGCCGAAAATAATATATCGCGGTGTCTCTAACTGAGACGAAGTTTTAATATTCCAAGTATGCGTCTGCGATTCCATCAGCATGGGGTATTCATGTAATTCCCAGCTTCTAAACGGTACAGGCAAATCGATATTCCTCTCTAGATATTTCATTAATTTTAATCGCTCAACGTCAGATACAGTCACGTGTGGTACACGCCATTGAACGATTTCCAATTCTACTTTAATATTTTCATCGGCTACAAGATTTATGATTGCGTTTGTATCAATACTACTGCGAACGAGTACCAGCTCTTGACGGACATTTAAAATAATTCTTTCAAAGGTCTCTGCGAACCCCAGACATATTTTTAAAGGTATACATGCGTCAAAGTAACCGTTCTCGTCTGTAAAATTATCATCCACATCAGTCCACCCAGCATTTTCTAAGTGATTCGCGTCATTCCGAGTGAATGATGCATATCCCTTCATAACAGTCGCGAGGCCTGGATTTCTACTGCTGTCCACAATTTTACCGCTCACTTCGTATCGTATCTCGTCAAACAGATACAATAACCCCATTTTATCAAAGACCGCTGTGTTCGAAACTGTACCATCCTCTTTAAGTAACCGGCCCCGCATATACAGCGAACTAGCATACGGCGCAGTATACACATCTTGCTGTTGAATAGGTATACGAATTTCGTCGTTATTATTTAAATTTCTGATTGAATATGGTCCATGACTATGATTTTCAAAATTAGTTATCGCGGTTTCAAACGTAGGCTTCTCAAACACGTTTAAAATATTCGGATTCATATTAGCACTTTGTAACCGAGAGAGTAAAGAAAACGTCTATTTTTAGATGTTAACACCTTGAAGGTTACAGGTGAACTGTTTCGAGCGCGAGCAGGTGTTCCTTTTAAACTATTTCGGAAACTAAGACCCATTCTTCTTCAAGTGCAGTCTTACCGTGATGACCTCGCCACGGAAATTAACAAGATCACCGTCTTGATCGACTATGTTAATTGATATGCTATCTATATGCCTCTTATTAATCGGCAGGTAAATTGCATTAGCGGGACACTCTATTATTTTATAGCCGGGAGGCACGCTAGGAAAAAATTCATGAATAATGTGTACAGATCTATCATTCATGTAACTGCCCGTGATGAGATTACACTCCACGCATATAGCGTTTACTTTTTGAATTTTTGCCGGAAATCAGATATATATTTCTCGAGCGGTTTTAGACGACGAGATGTAAATCCTAACAAACTGCCAATACCGCCGGCCTTTTCAAAATTTATCATCTTATTGGATTTTATTTCCACTTTTAACGTATTTTTATTGGATACTATAGAAATATGACCATCGTTACCATGATTCAGAATAAAATGCTTTCTTACGTAATTATTTATATCTTCTATTTCATACGAGCCCTCCGGAATTTTTATAAACTTATCGTCTGTATCATAATATATATGATTATTTGTAGCGTCTATGTTCGGTATGGAGTTATACGCCTCGAAATTTATTAAAGCAAGCGAATATTCAGCGCCGTCTTCAAGGTCTATGGGTGGGGAAAAGTGCGCGGTTAAATTAGATGATTTGCCGGATAATGTAAACGTACAAGACATGTTGCGGCTTCAAGGTTAGCTCTGAGAATGAACGTGACTTAAAACCATGACGCATTATATAGAAATTGTAAACACAGATGTCCACAATTTACTGTGTCATAAGACTGATACTGCTTGTGATTGTATTCAATAGAACAATTTAAATATTTTATTAATTCGAGAGGAGGCTGTAAATTACCAAAACTATCATAATAAACGGCTTTCGAACCGTTCTTAAAGTATGCAGTCCAATGAGTACCATTACCGCTATCACTATCCATGTTCACAATGCCCGTCTCAATTTTATGTGCGCGTTTAGGTAGTCGGTCTCGCATAAATATTCCTCGAAAATTAGGTATATTTAACATCTTAACATATTTTTTCAGATCCACGTCGGTGAGCGCTCGATTTGGTAATTTTACTAGTCACTTGCTGTTGGTGTTTTTATTCATGTATAGTCCAAGTCCTGTTCGATAGGGACGAAGATAGAGTCCCTTACCGAGGGCGATACTCTCCATAGCATGATTGTGACGTTTAGATTCTTTAAGCTGGGAGGCTGCCGCCTGAGAATCTCTTACAGCTTTCGCTATACCTGCAGATCCACCAGCTAGCGCTCCCAGAGCACTAAGTCCAGCAAATATTGGTATTAGCAGTAGAACGCCACCCGTCTTCGGTATAGGAATAACGCGAGCAGCCATCGGTGATATATTTTTTTCTTTTTTAATACGCTGTACGGCACGAGAGGCCTTTTTAATAGCATCCCCGACAGAGGGAGCTCCACGTACTAGTTTACGAATTTTATTGGATATTTTTTTAAACGTCATCGTACCGCCACATTTTCTTTTTTTACATCCCAAGCCTAATTTAACTTTAGCACTCATGATGCCTGCTACACCGGCTGCTGTCGCTCTTTCTCCGATGGACGAGTCCCTAGCAAATACACGCTTCAGAGCACGTTTTGCCAATTCTTTATCGGCAATATGTCGTCCTTTCACATCATTGACTTTAGAATATTGTATGTCGTGGTCACGGCACGCCTCATCTAGACCATTAATTCCGCGATCTCCTCGCGCCAGTCTTTTTTCTAATTTAGTACCCGGGCCGCAGAAACGATAGCCAGGGATATGGGCTTCGAAAGGTAATTTATTTATTAGAGTGTTTACAGCCATGTTACCTCTATCGCATGTAATAGTAGACTGAGGTGTTACAGGTGATCGAAAGCTATTTATACTTAAACTCCTGGTGGAAATACCTCAGTGTCAATCATGCGTTTCATCAAGACAGGTAACAGTCTGAAAATCGATAATCTCGATTTCGATAGTCATGTGAAAAAAGATAGTAGACATGGTCCTCTGCTACCCGACAGCATCAGGTGTATCATTTGCGGACCTTCAAATTGTGGGAAAACAAACATCGTGATAAGCCTGCTGACTCATCCACACGGTTTGCGTTTCAAGAATGTTTACGTCTACTCGAAATCTCTCTACCAGCCTAAATATGAATATCTTAGAAAAGTACTCGGCTCGATCGTGGGATATCATGAATTCAAGGATAGCGATGTAATAATGACGCCTGCGCAAGCTAAAATTAATTCCATTTTTATATTTGATGACGTAGCTTGCGACAATCAAAGTGTGATGCGTGACTACTTTAGCATGGGACGGCATAAACAGATAGACAGCTTCTATCTCTGTCAGACCTATACCCGCATTCCAAAACATCTGATAAGAGACAATGCAAATTTCCTGATATTATTCAAGCAGGATGACACGAATCTTAGACATGTATATTCCGATCACGTTAATACCGATATGAGCTTTGAGGATTTCAAACATATGTGCTCGTTATGTTGGAAAGATAAATACGGATTCCTAGTGATAGATAAAGATAGCGATATTAAACATGGCCGATACAGAAAGGGGTTTGACGTGTGATTTTACTATCTCAATCATTTGATAATTACACATGTTATCTGACGCACCTGTCGACATGGACATTACTAATAAAATTATCGAAGCTCGGAAAGCCGTAAAGCGCAAATTAGAGGTACTCAAAATGCACGATCTGCAAATCGAAAAGTCTTTTGCCCCAATCACCGCACCTTTACATTCAATAGCTAAACATATCAAGCTTGAGACGGACGAGAATTTAAACATTAAGAAAAAGTCTGAACCCTCAGAGGATGAAAAAAATATTAATATTACACCGTCACCGTCGATTGTCGACTCTGAAGAAGGCGACCAGTCAGATGAGAAGTATCTTGAGAAATTTAGTGATCTGCCTAAAACGTATATATCTGAGATGATGCATGATACTGAAAATACACATGATTTTCGATATGGTGTACGATATAATCCCGAAGAAGATAAATATTATATTGGAAATTCTGCCATTCAGTTTGACGGTGACAATTTAATAATAAATAATAAAGAGTATCAGGGCACTCGCGGTCTTTATGAATTACTATTTAAAAAACGTTCACATCACTATAACTATGATGATAAGAAACAGTACATTGATATTGTAAAAAGGACTAGCGCACATAAGAGAAATTATGATTCTGAAAAGCAAAAGTCCGGTAGTAAGAGCTGGAAGTACCTGCATATTATTAAACCGATGCTTTACGCTCGCGAACCTCGGCAACGTGCTCCTGGTAAAGTAAAAGGCGGTGAATTAATGATGCAAGTCACCGATAATGCTATTGATTACGTATATTGGGACGATCCTAATGAACTCGTCAATCGTCTTAGGCTTTTGATAGCTTCACAGGAGGCAGGCAATTCAAGTCATACGAATGAAATAAATAGAATTTTAGAAGAACTATTAGAAAGTAAAATAATCGAACCGCTGGATTAATTTAACAGTACGTAAATTATTGTTGAACTGTAAACATGTCTGCTATAAAAAGAGATATTGTTAATGAAATACATAAGCCGGCTAGAATTAACTTTAAGAGACGAAAAGTCGTAGTTAGAGGTTTAAATGAATTGCTTCAGGCTGACTTAGTCGAAATGATTCCATATGCTAATTACAATAAAAATTATAAATATATTCTCATTGTAATTGATGTTTTTTCAAAGTACGTATGGGCTGAACCAGTTAAATCTAAATCTGGCGTAAATGTTACTCGAGCTATGGAAAAAATATTAGTCGCAGATAAACGAATCCCCGTCAATTTACAGACTGATAATGGAACCGAATTTTATAATATTAATTTTCAAAAATTAATGAAAAAATATAAAATTAATCATTATTCTTCGTATAGCACTAAAAAATGTTCAGTAGTCAAACGCGTAAATAGGACTATAAAATCTATGATGTATAAAGAATTTAGTATAAATGGTTCTTTTCGGTGGTATAATTTACTTGCTGATATTATTAAGAAATATAATAATACTAGGCATCGTACCATCGACATGAAACCTGTAGATGTAAATAAAAAGAATGAAAAAATACTCTTGAAATCCGTTTACAATTATCCTACAATTACATACTCGCAATTACCTAAATTTAAAATTAACGATCATGTGAGAATAAGCAAGTACAGAGGCGTGTTCGATAAAGGTTATACTCCTAATTGGTCTAATGAAATATTTACTATTTCAAAAATTAATTATACCAGCCCCATAACATACTTACTGACCGATGCACAGAAACAGCCAATAGAAGGATGCTTCTATACTGAAGAACTGCAGAAGGTTAAACATTCAGACATGTATCTCGTTGAGAAAGTTTTAAGGAAGAAAGGAAATAAGGTTTTCGTTAAATGGCTTGGATTTGACAGTTCCCATAACAGTTGGATTGAAAAAAGTAGCATTGTTTAATTTTTATGCACTTATATTAATTATTATTATTATTATTATTATTATTATTATTATTATTGCTATTATTTTTATAGGTTATGTATTCCATGTACATATATAAGCTTTATTACTGTATTATGCGTTCAGATAAATAAAATATATTATAAAAATTAAATTATTTTTTTATTTTTCGTCTGGGGTGGCTTTATTTTTTAAGATTTAATTTTTTTGATTGCATATTTGAATTCAGCATTAAAAAACACATAAAATGTAGCATGAACATTTTCGTTACAATAAACTTGAAAAATATGAATTTTTTTCATTTTTTGCCTGGGCTGGCTTTATTTTTTAAGATTTAATTTTTTTGATTGCATATTTAAATTCGACATTAAAAAAGACATAAAATGTAGCATGAACATTTTCGTTACAATAAACTTGAAAAAAAAAATCTGAATTCTTCATTTAATTAGGAAATGGGTAATAATAGTCAAACATTTTTTAAATTAATTTATTAATACATATAAAAAAGAGGTTACATGTTTTGTGATATAATAACAGAATATTTATGTTCAAGTACTGGATTAATTATTTGAGCGTATCGTAATATTTTAATTTGAAAACGATCTCGATCGCGGGCGTCTTGCATCCAGTTACCACATCTAGCAGTTCTATGGGCATAGCTCCAATGGTAAATGTGATGAATTTTAACATCCTCGCTGAACTGAACTGTTCTTGGACTTCTTCGGCCGGATACTGACATGTTGAAATGTACGTAAAACTTCAACGTACTTAACGTCTTCTCTGAGTAATTTTAAATTGTTCATAAATTGCTGTAACCTCTTCTTATATGTTTCGGGATCCATCTTTAGGACTCGATGAATTCGATGTTAGTGGTCGTGCCTGCTAGCCCTCTATATACTAAGTACACTTCTTTTAGTATAATGGTTTGTTGTAGCGTTACGATATCATCATCAGAAATAATGCGCGAGTATCTGGCTGGTAGACTCACTTTACAATTTTCGAGGATTACTTGGACCTGGATACCATACGGTGAAAGTGCTTTATATATATCTAGCACTTTATATTTTCTATCGACTTCCAGCTCATAGATTTTCATGAACGGCGTGACATGAGCTTCAACATTAATTTTTGCGAAAGACATTGCTGCTGCTGCTTGTATATATCGACTTTAAGATTGTGAATGAATGCAGCGATCTCAGGTCTTTACTTTTATGCTGTATTCCACCCCCACTTTTCGTATCGAGTAAGCAGAAAAATATGGGAAAAAATATGATGATTTCATTGTTTACATTATTTCTCTCCAAACCCTGAGACGCTCCTTATAATGGATCACGTGACTTATTAGTCATTGTATTATAACCGTCGGATGCTGTTATCTAAAGACAATTAATCACGTTTTAAATATACATATAGCCGTAGACAGTCGCATTTATTTACATTAACAATTTCCTGGAATCCGATAACGTCTCTGCATTTGGTCACAGTTTTAACATTCAAATATAAAATTTACGTATTGAAGTAGATGAATATTTACTCCATATATAAGACTTGTCTATTTAAACTCAATGATGGATGTCTGTAGCCATTTTCTTAACCTCTAACGCCCTCTAACGTAAACATGCAATACTATTCGCCAATAACTATAAACAATAAACGGTAGCCATCTTATTTTTATTACTAGATACACCATATCACTAGTACACCTTATATACTTATTTTTTATTACTAAATACACCCTGTATACTTATTTTTATTACTAGATACATCCTATATACTCTTAGCCACACCCTCTTAGATATAATCTCTTATCTTTAGCTATAATCTAATATCTAAGCTCGGGGATTGGATCTCCCCCTCCCATTAGGTCCTATCACCTATCATCTAAGAAGATCCCACCTCACACTACAACCTAGATAATAGGATCTATCATCTAGCATTATCTCACCTCACACTAGAACCTAGATCATAGGATCTATCATCTATCACCTGAGCGCCCCCCGCGGGGCTTCCGGAATGATGACGTCACACAGAACACCGATTGCTACTCTACTGACGGGTTTGCGCTAGAATCGGCCTTACTTAACTACTATCTGTTTCTGACTTCACACTCGTGGTTACCAAACTCTCCCTGGTGGTATGTTCCTGCATTGCAGATTCCTTTGATAATGCCAATTTAACCACGTTTTTAAGGGATACATTCGAACTTGAAGCATCTTCTTCAAATAGACGATCCATGATTTTTTCGGGATTTATACTAACTACGAAAATATCTCGCATAACGATATTTAGTTCTTCACCAAACTTACAATTTGAGGCCAAACTTTTTATTCTTGCTTCCCACTCCGACACACTTTCATTTAATTGTCTTTTAGCTGTGTAAAATTTTAATCGTTCAGAGAATATTCAACTAATAATTTGACTAATTGTTCATACGTATTACTTTCCGGTAAATTTGGAACACATAAATTTCGAAGTAAAATGTAACAGTCTTCAGAAAGGGTATTTAAAAATAGCTTTTTTTGCGATCCTCGTCCGTAATTTTATTTGCAATAAAAAATTGCTTAAGCCTCTCATTAAACACTAGAAAGTCCGAATTTTTGGGGTCAAAAATATTCAGCGATCCTAAAAGACCGACTCGTTCCACCATCTTGATAAATTTGTCACTAATTTATTTAATTTAATTTAAAACAAATTTAATTTAGTTTCAATAATTACACTGCACTTCCACGTGAGTCACTAAAAGATACCTCGTCGCCAAATGTTCTATTTGGGTATTACCAATTTGGGTAATTAAAAATCGGAATAAATTTAGTTGTGACTTTATTGTACATCAGAACTAATATACACTGTTGAACCCGTGATACGAGGCGGCCGGGCCAGCCGTAGTTACAAAAGTGTCCCTTTTTATATGTCAGTTTTTATACACTATTTATAATAGTACATCTTTATGAAATTAAATAAAATATATTTTGCTATACATAACAGTATACATTACGGTTTTTATTGTCACTCGAAATTAATAAAACAACTTTCTACATTGCCTCCTTTGCAATAATTGCCATTAGAGGCAATGCATTAAGTAAAGTATATCAGTGCTTTGAGGTAAGACTTCCCTACAAAGTACGGCTTTCCGTGAAAATTAATTTGCAGAAGCTGTAAACATAATTTAATATTAAACAGATCATGAAAAAATTGCTTATATTCCCTTGACAAAATGTTTTCATTATAGCAAATGAACAGTCGCAAAAGGTGGTTCGTGGCTGCTATAAAAATGTAATTTCCCCCAGGGAAATCTAATTTCCGATAACAAGTAAGCATAATTCGTTTAACTTTTTATTGTAATAATTATTATACAGGGTACTATCTCATGCTTCTGAATATATATAAAGTCGCGTCAAAAGTCTGTTTACCTGTTTACTTTTACTTTCACATTGTGGATGTACAGTAATGGTAAACAAAAATTTGAACATTTTTCTTTTATTCAGATAGGCTTAGGATGTCATGAAACGTAGATATTTTAAGTTTGAAAAAAAAACTGTCTGTCGGTCGGTTGGTCTGTCTGTCCGTATGTAACTTTTTTTGTGCACACGATTACTCTGGAACGGTTTACGCTATTAACTTGAAATTTGGTACTAGGTATGTATGTTATATAAAATTATACGCTATATCATCAAGATATAAAGCGACATTACAGATAGCATCATATTACAGTATTAGATAACAGCTTCCTTTGAATTGCTTATCTAGATATTAAATTTCATTTTAACTTCTCACAATATTATGCTGATTAGCTAGCTTGCATTTCCTTTGTTCAACTTTGGCTGACACATCATTTGAAAACTTATAAATAAGACTAACGAGCATTTGTACCAGCAGTTATCATACTCACTTTATATTAAATGTATCATACATAAATTGTATCTTTTATTCAGGAATCAACGTTGATTCCTCATGTAACTAAATAAAAAGTTTTTAAAAAGTCAATCACGCAAACAGTGATCTAACAAATGGCGCAGTCGTACGGATCTAACTAACATCGCGTGTTCGGGAGCCTAACTAGTGGTAAACGTATCCAGCGGAACAAGGAGTCCATCTGCAAAAGGTGCCTAACCATTGGAAAAGAACCATTAGAACAAGGAGAACTTCTTAGCCGTGGTGGTGGATCCCAATCCTTTAATTAGAAGAACCTACTAACCAGATGAAGAAAATATTCACGTAAGTCATTTTAAGAATCATCTCGCTTACTTTATTCATAACCTATTTAAGTGAACAGTTCTATTGTCAAAGTGAAATCCATTCCTTTACAAACGCAACGAAACAAGTTTATTTAATTTTAAGTTTATTTATTTTCGTATTCACGAAACATTGTGTATTATACAGCTAATATACAATCCATTTACGCACGCAACGTAACAAACTAATTTAATTTAAGTTCGTATCATACTGCTGATACGCAACCAATTTCTTTTTGCAATCCAAATAATTTAAATACAAAGCAAAATGCCAGACAGAACTCAACCAGAGACAGCTCAACCAATAGTACCGGCACCAGCCGAACAACAACAACAACTACTACAACAACAACAACTACTACAACAACAACAACAACAACAGCAACTACAACAACAACTACAACAACAACTACAACAACAACTACAACAACCTACAACAACAACCAGAGCAAATTGAGCCTTACAAGCTCTCTGAAGTATTTTCATTGATACCGGAATTTGATGGCAACGCCATTAATTTACAAACATTTTTAAACTCATGTCAGTGTGCACAAAGTATGGCAATCCATGACCAGAAAATTTTACTAACAATCCACATCAAAAATAAGTTTAAAGGCAAAGCTGCCGAATTAATTAATTCACGCAACCCTGGCACCTGGCCAGAAATCAAAGCACTCTTGGAAACTCATTTTGGGGACTCCAGAGATCTAACGGCCCTGATTCAGGACCTGCAGCGCATTCACCAATTGCCAGGCGAATCCGCATTAACATTTGTATCGCGTCTACAAACGCACAACGCGAAGATGCACGCCGCAGTGCAAAAACAAAATCTCACGGGAACGCAAAGAACGGCACAATAAGATCTTATAGAAACCATGACGCTTAATAATTTGTTAACGGGCTTAGAACCAAACTTAGGCCGCATCATACGTGCCAGTAACCCTCCAACCATACTAAAAGCTGTTAGCAGAATTCGGAGAGAATTGCAACTCTCCTATTTCGAACAACAAAAATTTCCGAAAAATAGTCCGGTCAAAAATCCCAATTTACAACCCAAACGACCAACCTCTAATTTTCAACAGAAATTCTGCTCATTTTGTAAAAGAAATGGACACGTCATAAACGAATGTCGTACAAGGCAACAGCAACAGTCTATGCCATCGACATCAAACTTCCAGAGACCAAATTATTAAGGAAACCCAAATTTTCAAAATTTTTCTCAAACCAATCAATTTAATCAGAGGACATTCCCTCAACCTAATCAATCTAGTCAACCACAACAAAACAGGCCCTCAGCCATAAGACCGAACCCGAATTTCAATCAGCAAAGACCCTCTGCTATTCAACCAAACCCAAACTTCAACCGTTTTAATCAACAAAAAACGCATCATCTAAATTACGAACCTTATGAAAACCAATGCGATTTTAATCAATACAGTGACTATTCTTCTGATTACCAAACTGCAGAGGATACTTACGAACATTATAACTTTGAAACTAACCAAAATTTCCAAGAGAATTATACAGCTAATTCTCAATACGAACAGTACGAGGATTATACTGCTAATCCTCAGGATTTTCGTTTAGACCCGGAGTACCCCACGGATACTCCAACACAACAGACAGCCCAATTCGAACCAATTACGGAACTAGAAACTCAAATACAAACTATGAATCTCAACGACAGTTTCGACCCGTCCCTGAACTTCCCAGAACAGAAGTTCTTTTAAATACACCCCCGCACACCTTACTAACCGTAAACTCAAAAAATCTCTATTATATGAAAGACGCAACTGGTAAATTTAAAATCTTAATTGACACAGGTGCAGGCATATCAATTTTTAAACCTAAAACAGCTGAAAATTATAGACGTAGATCTCCTGAAAATGTAATTATACAGGGTATTACCGATCAAAAAATTTATATCAACGAATCTGTTCTCATCCCCTTTTCAGATGAGTCACACAAAGTTTATATCTATAATCTAGATATAGATTTTGATGGATTATTAGGCGCAGACTTTTTAGAACATTACGAATGCCAAGTAGACTTTAAAAATAAACAACTAGTCACAAATTTTAAAACCGTACCACTATTTAAAGTCACGGAAGAAACTACAGTAAATTTACCTGTACAACCAACTATTAACTCTAACATCAAAAACCAAAATCTAAATTTAGGCAACATCAAAAATTTAATTTCTATCGAACCTCGCATGGAAAAAATCTGTAAACTAAAATGTAACCTGCGAAATACCGAGGCTATACTGTTAGCCCAGGAAAACGAGAAAGTACGCTTACCAAATGCCATTGTCAAAATCGATCACAATGGAGAATTTTTAACTTCAATAATAAACGCAAACGCCATCCCAAAAACCATAAACTTCTCAAATATTAACCTGGAACCAGTACAAAAATTCAAATCAATTTTTAATTTAAATACTCAAAATTCTGACCAACACTTACAGACAGACAGATCCTTTGAAATCAGGAACGAATTGCGCTTGGATCATCTAAACGAAGAAGAGGCCGAAATAGTAACGCAGCTTTGTTTAGACTTTCAAGATATATTCTATTTAGAAGGAGACAACTTGACTTTTACCAACGAAATCAAACACCCTATTGACACCGACAATTCCCGACCGATATTTACGAAATCGTATCGCTATCCTCAGGTCCATAAAGAAGAAGTTAAGTCCCAAGTATCGAAAATGTTAAGTCAAGGTATTATTCAACCCTCAATCTCACCTTGGTCCTCTCCTGTCTGGGTAGTTCCCAAAAAACTGGATGCTTCTGGTAAACAGAAATGGCGCGTTGTAGTCGACTACCGCAAACTCAACGAGGTTACAATCGGTGACAAATATCCTCTGCCCAACATTTCCGATCTTTTAGACCAACTTGGCAAATGCCAATATTTCACAACCTTAGACTTGGCTTCCGGTTTCCACCAAATCGAAATTAATCCCGCAGATATTCAAAAGACTGCTTTCACAGTTGAGAACGGTCATTATGAATCTCCATCAACTTTTCAAAGAGTTACGGATAACATCCTGTCAGGTATTCAAAATGAACGATGTCTCGTCTACATGGACGATATTACTATTTACTCTCCTACAATTCACGAACACATTTCCCGTCTAACTGAAGTCTTTAAACGCCTTCAAAAAGCCAACCTCAAAATTCAACCAGACAAATGCGAGTTTCTCCGCAAGGAAGTCGCTTATTTAGGAGACCTAATTACAAAAGACGGCGTAAAACCAAACCCTTCGAAAGTTGACGCTATTTTAAATTTGCCTCAACCGAAAAATCCAAAAGAAATTAAATCATTTCTAGGCTTAGCCGGATATTATAGGCGCTTTATTCCTAATTTCTCCAAGATAACCAAGCCCTTAACAAAACTACTACAAAAAGACATACCATTTCTCTTCGACAATGATTGCATAAATTCTTTTCAAAATTTAAAACAAACATTAACGACAACTCCGATATTAATCTACCCTAACTTTGATGAACCTTTCGTTCTAACCACTGATGTGAGCGCATTTGCCGTCGGCTCGGTGCTGAGCCAGGGGCCTATTGGCAAAGATTTACCCATTGCCTATGCTTCTAGAACCTTGTGCAGTGCAGAAACTAAATATTCAACGATTGAACGCGAGCTTTTATCGATAGTATGGAGTGTAAAGCACTTTAGACCATATCTGTATGGTAGGAAGTTCAAGCTTGTCACCGACCACAGACCACTCACCTGGCTATTCTCTATAAAAGATCCAGGAAGTAGACTTGCCCGTTGGCGACTCAAATTAGAAGAGTACGATTACGAAATAATTTATAAACCCGGCAAAATCAATAAGAACGCGGACGCACTTTCCAGAATCAAAATTAATCATTTTTCAGAATGTTCCAAATTCTATTCAAAGGTTCTAGCCGCGAATGACGAAGAGTCAGACGACGACGAATACCCAGACGATAATAACGAAATCACTAACGAACAAATTTCTCAAGAATTTGACACTTTCGCCAACTTATATAAAACAACATCTTTAATAGACTATTCAAAAATCAAAGCATCAAACAAACAACTCTTATACCGAGAACACAAAGATATTATAGCTTTCTTCCAACAAAATAACTTACAAGACCTCCATCATAAAATTATCGAGGACATATTCGAAGAAAATCCCGAATTTCATAACGATAAAATCAATATTGTATCAAGCAAAACGGTCAGACATAGGAGATATTTTATCATCCCTCTACCTTTTGATATCGAATCTGTAATTGAACATCTATTTTCGGTATTATTTAAAAATCAAGATGTGCTAGATCTCTCTAAGACATACTTTGTCGAAAATAACTTAGACCTCCCCATTCTTGAAATCCTATCATTCATTTTTGCGGAAAAAGACTTAAAAGTAGTAATTTGTCAAGATATCGTCAGAACTGCCGACGAAGATGAAATTCCAATTATATTGGAGCAAAATCATTTTGGTAAAAATAATCTACACCGTGGAATAAATGAAACGATTCGAAGAATTAGAGAAAAATACACTTGGCAAGGTCTAACTAAAGACGTTGAAAATTTTATAAAAAATTGCGAAACTTGCCAAAAGACTAAAGTATGCCGGAAAAACCTTAACAACCCTGTAGTAGTCACAGAAACCCCAAGAACACCATTCGAAAGAATTAATATCGATTTATTTGAATTCCCAACTCGAAATTACGCTTTAACTATTCGCGACGAGTTAACTAAATTTACACAAGCCTATGCAGTCCAGGACAAATCCGCAAAATCCGTCGTAAATACCTTGTTGTTATACTTTCAACATTACGGTACCCCGCTAAGAATCCATTGCGATTACGGTGGCGAATTTGACAACCGTTTGTTCAAAGATCTCTGCACCCCCTACGACATAAAATTAACTTCTTCAAGTGTAGGACATCCCAATCGAACGGATCCATAGAAAGATTTCATGCTACTTTAGCCGAAATGATAAGAATCCACAAAACTGAAAACCCAAACGAACATCCTTTCACGATTCTACCATATGAAGTAATATGCTATAAAAATTCGGTAAATAAAACACACGGTTTTACCCCATATGAACTTATCTTTGGTCATACGTCTAACAGACCACCTGAAACCTTATATAACCAAAAAGAGTTAATAACCAAATACGTTAGAGATTTAAACAACAGAATATCCCACTACTATAAAATAGCCCGTAGTCGAACACAATCTCAAAAAGAGAAAGCAAAAGTTCGTTTCGACAGAAATGTTCCTCAAAAACGATCTGAGTATAAAATAGGTGACTTAGTTTACGTAAAAGAATCACAAATCAAAAACAAATTGCAAAACAAATTTAACGGACCTTTTAAAATAAAAGAAATTTTCCAAAATTCTGCTACCTTATTAAATCTCGAAACAAAACAAGAAACTAAAGTAAATTTTGATAGAATAAAACCATATACTGAAAATTAAATTTATTTTCAGGTTTCTCCTGCTGTTCGGATCAGCACTCTGTCAATACAAAATTACCCCGATCAATAACACTGTTGGTGTATACTACCACCAAGACACGGACATCGTGGTGACAAATGACAAATGGACTCTGCTAGTGCATAAAAACATTTCATCCCTCAAAATAGATTTTGACAAAAATCAAAATATCTTAGACAGAATCTTGTACACTCTCAATAATGGTGATCATAAGTCAATTATTTTTACGAGTGAAATTAAAACAGACTTTAACCTTTTAACACAAATATCCAACTCTATAAAAATGAAATTTGACGAAATCTTTTCAGATACAAAAAGATATAAACGAGGAATACTTAAGAGTATGATTTGCGGTAGGACACATAATATTTTCATTGATATATATGAAAAAGGTATATACGGGTGGGCGTGCACCTTTGACCAACGAAATATGCCCAAAGGCGGAGATAAACATATTGTGTAATATAAGAGAAATAGTTCAAATATATTTCTGTCGTACAGAGTCGAATTCGCGTTGGGTGCACAAGAATTTTTATTTAAAGTAATTTGAGTAGGAAAACTGAATGCGGTTGTAGTGATTGCTTAGGCAGTGGTTTTTAATTAAAAGAAAAAACTATCTGTAGGTACATAATGTATATTTACAGTGTACAGGGTGTCCTAGTTAACGCGTTATGTCCGATTTTCTCGGTAGTTTTTGAGATAAGTATTTTTTTTCCGGGGAATCGATGCCGCTAAGAAACATATAATTAAACATCAAAGAAGAATTGATCGTATTATTTATGTTCTTAATTGACTATTAAAGGAAAATAAAAAAAGGCATGTAAATTTTAAATATCACTTCCGGTTTACATGGCAATGGCGTTCTTTTTCTTGAAAATAGAATATTAATTACTTCCACATCCAGTGGAAGTATAGTAACAAAAAAATTTTTGGAAATTTTTATTGTTCAGATAGGCTTAGACTGTCATGAAAGGTCGACATTTTAAGTTTCAGCGAAAAAAAATTTCTGTCTGTCTGTCGGTCTAACTTTTTTGTGCGCACGATTACTCTGGAACCGTTTAAGATATTGACTTGAAATTTGGTACACGTATGTACTTTAACGGGATCTGGAACTAGATTATATTTTCATCTTATTCCATCGAAGGGTTGGAGTGTAAATTGGGGTAAATGGGGAGGTAAACAGGTAAATCAAGCAGGTAAGAGTTCGTAAAATTGGTATTTAGTATATATAAGAGAAGCTAAGGTCTCGAAAAATTTTTTGACATTAGCTACCCCCATTACCCCATTTTTTAAGGGGACAAAAAAAAGTGTGATTTAGTGTATGTACAAGAACCAAAAACTTCAAAATATTTTTTTACTTTATAGTCCAAAAATTTTTATTGAAAAATTACCAAAAATCCTCGCTATGTTGGGGTGATTTCTATTACGAATAACTGGCAAAATAAGGATACATGTATTACTTCCACATCCAGTGGAAGTATAGTAACGACAAAAGAATTTTTTAAAATTTTTATTGTTCAAATAGGCTTAGAATGTCATGAAACGTCGAAATTTTAAGTTTGAGTGAAAAAAAAATTTCTGTCGGTCTGTAACTTTTTTTTTGTGCGCACGTTTACTCTGGAACCGTTTAAGATATTGACTTGAAATTTGGTACACATATGTACTTTAACGAGATCTAGAACTAGATTATATTTTCATCTTGTTCCGTCAAAGGGTTGGGGGGTAAATTGGGGTAAATTTGGGGTAAATAGGTAAATAAAGCAGGTAAGAGTTCATAAAATTGGTATTTACTAGATACAAGAGAAGCTAAGGTCTCAAAAAAAATTTTGGCATTAGCCACCCCCATTACCACCCCCCCTCCATTATTAAAGAGGATGGAAAACAAAATTTGATTTATTGTGTGTACAAGAATCAGAAACCTCAAAATATTTTTTTACCTTATCCACCCCCACTGCCACCCTCTATCACCACCCCCCACCCCCCCACCCCACTACCGATGTGGGTTATCGTTTTATGGGTTTTTGAGGTAGACGAATTCAAATATTATATTATTAAACAATTATTTCCACATACAACATTTTTTCGTTGTAAGTGACTTGGATAGAAAATCTGGATGTGGAAGTAGTGATTCCTTGGGCAGCGGTTTTTTTTTATTGTTAAAGTAGTGTACAATATCGATAATTCTATCATTTCCAATTGAAATTAAAATTTTGTGGACATGCCTATTGAAAGTCGCATTTCGGAGATATGAACTTTACTTTGCTTTTTTTTAAATTAACACTCCATATATGTACCATTTGAAACGCCATAAAAAAAGCTTTGTTTTTATAATATGGTACATATCTTAAACAAATTTTGTCTAATTTACTATAAATTTACAATTTATCAAATTAGCCATGGAAAACAAAAGTATGTAAATTAAAATAAACAATATGTTAGTTCTGTCTAATTTCACTTTATTTTAAATAAAATGGAGAATTTCAATAATTGATACAGTGTGTTTCACTTGAAATGGTAACACCCCAATAACTTTTTTATTTTTTTTCCGATTTGAATCACATTTTACTTACAAATTAGTATCTACTTATGACCAGAAAAACATTCGCCTCCTACGGTACCAAAGCCACCTGCGGTACCAAAATATGTGGAGAAAATCGGAAAATCATATTAGGCATTTTTTTGTCGGAAAATTTTGTTAATAAAACTTGTTCAGAATTATCCAAAATGGCCAAAATTTAATCCAAATTAAAAAATGAAAAACTTGAAATTTTAAAAATTTTGAAAATAATTATTTAAAAAAAAACTGTAAATTGCTTTACAACTACCTGGCAGCTTGGGTTTAATTTCAAACAAAATTGTCATAGTACAGTTTCCTAAACGAAAAAACCCATTAAAATGATATTTTCGGACTTTGACATTATTTTAATAAAAATTTATATATTTTTATTTTGATTAAATTTTGGACTTAAGGTTTCTGAAAAATTCTGAACAAGTTTCATTGACAAAATTTTCCTATAAAAATATGCTTAATATGATTTTTTGATTTTATCCGCATATTTTGGTACCGCAGATAGCTTTGCATTTGTAGGAGGTGCATTTTTTTCTGGTCATAAGTAGATCCTAAATTGTTCCATACTTAAGTAAAATTTGATTCAAATCAGAAAAAAAAATTAAAAAGTGAAACACACTGTATATTTTTCGGACTACCATGACTTAATGTAAGAAAACATAAAACTTAATATCTACTATAGTTTTTAAGAAAAATACTGTGTCATATATCATTGGAAATATTTTTCTATGGCCTTTCAAATGGTGTAAAGATATATTTTAAAAAACCAAGGTAAAGCTCATATCTCCGAAATTCGACTTGTTTGAATTGTTTTGCTGAAATGATGTTTGGAAAATACATGTCATATCCCCCATAACTTTTATTTTTGAACTTATTTACGTAACTCCCAAAATAAAGAAGTTAAATGAGGTTCTAACGTTTGCACAACCACCCTGTACTGTTGACTATAATAAGGAACTTTAGTCTAGTTAATATAAAAAACACGTTCTCAAATAAATTAAACATGTTCTGATAGAACATATTAATAATAATAATTTTTTGTTTTTGTCTTTGGTGTTTTTCAAAAAAATTGCCGCCCTTGAATTTTGCCGCTAGAGCCCCTATAGCCCCCCCCCTAAATACGCCACTGACTGCGCTCCGTCAGAAACCCTAAAATACCTATATGCATGTTTGGAGCATATTTATTGTCCTATATATCAAAAAATATTACAGCCAGATCTATCAATCCTTATATGTTTGAAATCAGGGATAAAGGATCTAAAAGAATATGTAAAAATATACAGGGTTTTCATTTAAAAAGCAACCCTCATTGTTATATCACGTGACATATGCGAGCAATTGTTTTTTAATTGCATTTAAAAAAATATGCATACAACCCTACAACTCTTATACGAAACTTTTTTTTATCTTCAATAATAACATAAATAAAGGGGGGGTCAAAATATAGTTATAATTCGTCCGCTGTCCTGGATTCCTAAATTTTTAAAAAAATTCGTAACCCGCATCCCCGAAAATCCCCAGATATCGATTTTCATTCGAATACGACCAGAGATAACGAAATTCATCCGCCATCTTGGATTCCTAAATTTTGACCAAAAATTCGTAACCCGCATCCCCGAAAACCCCCAGATATCGATTTTCAGTCGAATAGGACCATAGATGACGAAATTCGTCCACCATCTTGGATTCCCAAATTTTGACCAAAAATTCGTAACCCGCATCCCCGAAAACCCCCAGATATCAATTTTCAGTCGAATAGGACCATAGATGACGAAATTCGTCCACCATCTTGGATTCCCAAATTTTGACCAAAAATTCGTAACCCGCATCCCCGAAAACCCCCAGACATCGATTTTCAGCCAAATAGGACCATAGATGACGAAATTCGTCCACCATCTTGGATTCCTAAATTTTGACCAAAAATTCGTAACCCGCATCCCCGACAACCCCGAGGTATCGATTTTCAGTCGAATAGGACCATAGATGACGAAATTCGTCCGCCATCTTGGATTCCTAAATATCTTAGCAGTATGAGATTCCTCGGAAAACCTACGTCAGACTGGATTTTGAACCATAAACTTATCTCAGAAACTACCGAGAAAACCGAGCATAGCGCGTTGACTGGGACACCCTGTACATTTGGCTTGGTAATAATTTCGAATAAATTGATTTCTGACCTAACTAAAAACCGCATTCAAATTTTCATAATAAAATTTGTAGGAGTGTTTATACAAAACGGTCCTCTCTATTTGGCACCTTTTATTTATGTATTAACATTTTCAAGAATTTCATCTATTAAGTTATTCCAGTAAGATAAAATAATTTATAAATAAATTTAAGATTACAATTACCAGAACTCCTAAATGCTTCCCTGGCAAGCCTTCATTCGCGTCTGGTCTCCATGACAACAAGTTCCTCCCTAAAGTCTGAGAGCGTGTAAAGCTATGCGAATGCCGAGGCGAGTGCCATCTATTGACGGCAAAATTGGAAACTATTTATTGAATCTATGTTTGAAAATTAAGAGGTTATATTTTATCCACGTAATTAATTAAGGACTATCTAGGGCGTCACGATTTCGTTTTTTGTAAATTCCAATTTTTCGACGTCAATTTTTTCGTAGATCCCGTGTTTTTCATTAAAACAAAAAATTAAAAACGTGACGAACTAGAATATATATTTTAATACATACGTACAAAATTTGAAGTTTCTATCTTCAAAAATAAGCCGAATAATTCGTTTCTTCATTTCACTGATCGCAGATTATACTCTTAACGGTATCGGTACAATATTCAAATCCATAACTGGAAACCTAGATGCTGAAGATGGCCAGTACTATACTAATTGTATAAATAAACTAAATAACGACGAACATCAACTGGAAAACTTAATCAAAAATCAAATTTCAGTTACGACTTCTGTTATTAAAAACTTCAACTCGACTATACAAAAATTACAAATTGACGAGGAAACGTTTAACAAAGATCTCGATGAAATCGAACGCACAATTCAAACCATGACTCAAGCTATTGAGGCTGCTCATATAAAACTAAAATTCTTATACATTTCCAAACAACTATGGCAAGCTATTTGTATATCGAAGATAATTTAAACGACATTCTAAATTCAATAACATTTGCCAGACTAGGAATCATTCACACGTCAATCATAACCCCTAATCACTTAGTGACAGCACTACAAGAAGTTTCACAGAGCTTACGAAGGAACAATTTGCCTCTCCCCATTAAATTATCGGCAGTTGCTAAGTATTTGGATATTATTGAATTACAAGCGTTTCAAATGGACTCTAACTTAGTATTTGTTTTAACAATACCACTTGTTGAACCCCAAAATTATAACACCTATCGCCTATATCCTATCCCGATACTTGATAACAGAACTGGTCTACATCACATTTTATCTATTTCACAAAAGTTTATCGCGAGAGACGATGATTCTTTAATGTACATACCTATACAAAATTTGAAAGAATGCAAACCTCTTTATTTTGGAACCAAACTATGCTCAAACCTATACGCTTATCCCATCGATCAAAATGCCATATGCGAAGCCAGAATCCTCAAACCACTAGCTAGACTCCCAGAAAACTGCCAGACCTCCTTCATCATCAGCCAAGGGTACAATGTCCAAGAACTTGAAGACAACTCATGGCTAATAATTAATTCCGAACCACTTCACATTACCATCAACTGTCCAAAGAGAGAATCCACAACAGAGCTAATCAACAAAAATTCCATCATCAAACTACAACCAGGATGTTACGCCTACGCAGGCATCACCCGAATACAAGCTAGTGCTAAAGACTTTTCCGAAATTAAGGACAATTCACATCCTATCCAAATTCCTTTTGAATGCTGTAATCATATGCCCGACAAAATCAAAATTCCAAAATTAAAACCTCTCAAATTAAACAATCTCGACGTAGAAGACCTAGATATTGCTAAAAACAAATTGGACCAATATTCCAAAGACATGGATGACCTCATAAACGAACCTTTTGTGACCAAACACATATCTTGGTTCACATATTTCATAATCACTCTCATCATTCTATTAGTTCTACTTTACATAACCTGTAAATGCAGAAGAAGAAGATGTGGAGCATTGCGAATCCAACCCTCAACGGACAACCTTCCTTCACCTCCTTCAGAGCGAAGCAGAGTTTTTACCAAATTTCCTAGACTGATCCCTCCAAGAAAGCGACCCGGTATTAAACCTCAAGAAGATGAGGACATCGAGTTAACATAGACTTTCATATGTGGAGTTTTACCCTTGTCTATTAATTGAGACCATTGTATTTTATTCTTATTACATTTATGTAATGTACTACTCGCTTATTATTATTATCATCTACCAATTTTAACTTTTATGTATTTTATTATTTTGCTTTGTATTCATTCAACATTGTTTCAATTTATTTTGCATTATATTCATTTAACGTTTCTAACAATTTTCAAAAGTTGCTGCATAACATCGACTTTTTATTAAGGGGAAGTTGTTATATAAAATTATACGCTATATCATCAAGATATAAAGCGACATTACAGATAGCATCATATTACAGTATTAGATAACAGCTTCCTTTGAATTGCTTATCTAGATATTAAATTTCATTTTAACTTCTCACAATATTATGCTGATTAGCTAGCTTGCATTTCCTTTGTTCAACTTTGGCTGACACATCATTTGAAAACTTATAAATAAGACTAACGAGCATTTGTACCAGCAGTTATCATACTCACTTCATATTAAATGTATCATACATAAATTGTATCTTTTATTCAGGAATCAACGTTGATTCTTCATGTAACTAAATAAAAAGTTTTTAAAAAGTCAATCACGCAAACAGTGATCTAACATGTATGTATTATTACAGCTTTATATTAGTGGAAGTAAGGAGTCGAGATTTTCCCTAAAAAGTGCAAAATTGTGCTAAAGTTGTGAAACCTATTTTCTCCCCGTTTTCGAAATGCCGAACACGAATAACAGGGTGAAAAAAGTTTTTACCACAAATGTGAGCGGTGCAGACGATTTCGGCCCACCTCCCTGGGTCCTGGCTCGTTGGACCTTGCTGGCTAAGGCCTCTTCTGGCGTTCTTCTGTCTTCGTCTTCTTTTCTTCGCCAGCTTGTTTGCCCCCCGGGGGGTAGTCATCGGTCTGTTGGGTGTTTTTGGGTTTGTGGCGGGAGTGACTGCCGGTACACAAGATGCCAAGAGGCATCCTGTCGTCCGGATCATCGGTAGGGTAAGGATGAGCTGTGTAGCTCGAGGAAGGGCAGACCTAACTGCTTTGGTAGCATTTTTGGTCTGCCCGGAGCTAGGGGGACTACAGGTACTGGACGGTTGTTTGTCCGGTACCCGCAGGGTCTTGGGTGGGTGGTTGGGTGATCGTCATGTCTCTTCCGTGGGGGGTGGATCGTCGGACGGTGGTATGCTTCTCATACTCACCCGTTATCCAGGAGCTGCACCTTCGGCCGCTTGTGCCTCGGAGCATCAGCTGGGTCATAGTCAGTTGCCTCCCTGACTAGTGGGTTCCCATGCTCCTCGGCAAGGGCGTACATCTTTCTGGCTCTCTGCTTGATGATCTCAGTGACCGGGGTGTATTCCAGGTCCCTGTAGATGTCCTCGTTGCGGATGAACCAGGGTGCATCGACTGCCGTTCTGAGGGCGACGTTCTCCACTCTCTGGATCTGATGGAGGTAGCTCTTTGCTTGGTAGCCCCAAGCTACCGAAGCATACGTCAGCTGAGGCCGGATGAGGGACCTGATAAGCGTGAGCTTGTTCCTCAGGTTGAGTCTGCTCTGTCTACCCGTCATCGGGTAGATTAGGGCTCTCGTCCTCCTGGCCTTCTTGACGATGGCCTCCGTGTTCAGTCTCCATGTTAGGCCTTTGTCCATGACCACGCCAAGGTAGTTGGCGGAGTCGTGCCATTGGATGTCCTCACCAAACATGGAAACGTGACCTGTGGGGTTTTGTTTTCTTACCTTCTTGAAGAGTACCGCCTTGCTCTTCTCGGCGTTGACGGCTACCTTCCATCTGTTGCACCAGTCCTCTAGGAGGGTGGCCGCCTCCTGGAGGTTTCTGGTGGCTAGCCTGGCACTCCAGGATCTGGCAGTCAGGGCTGTGTCATCGGCGTAGAGGGCCATGGAGGTCCTCTCCGTCCGGGGTAGATCGGATGTGAAGATGGAGAACAAGTGGGGGGACAGCACTGAGCCTTGGGGGACTCCTGCCTCCATTGTTCTGTACGTGGACACCTTGTCCACGATCTTCACCCTCATCTGTCTTCTGTGGAGGTACGATCTCACTAGCTTGACGAGTGCAATGGGGTAACCCCTACTCATCATTTTGGCTAGGAGACCGTCGTGCCAGACCCTGTCGAAGGCTTTGGCAACGTCCAGGAACAGCGCTGCCGTGACCTGTCTTTGGTTGAACCCCTTCGTGACCTCCTCAGTGAGGCGGAGCACTTGGAGTTCGGTGGAGTGCCCTGTCCTGAAGGCGAACTGCTCGTCTGGGAGGACTTCCAGCTCTTCTGTCTTCTCGGCTATCCTCTTGAGTATAACTCGTTCGGCTACCTTACTCATCGCTGGGAGTAGACTGATGGGCCTGTAAGAGGAAGGAAACGTTAGGTTCTTACCTGGCTTTGGGATGACTATGACGTCGGCCTTTTTCCACCTGGATGGGAAGTGTCTCAACCTCAACATTGCGTTGATGATGTTGACCATCGCCGCTACTCCTTTCCGGGGCAGCTTCTTGAGGGCGATGTTCCCAATGCCATCACATCCTGGAGCTTTCCTGGGTTTTAGACTCCTTAGGATCTCCTTGACCTCCTCTGGGGTGGTCGGGGGGATGTGGTCTTCATCTGGCAGACGGTTCATCCTGCGTACCCTGCGTCTCACGTCGTCCTCCCAGTCCTCGTCCTCATCATCGGGTTGGTTTTCCCTACACTGCAGTTCCAAGCTGTCGGCAAAAGCCTCGGCTTTTTCCTGGCGAGTGTAGACAACACCATTCTCTCCGTGGATCGGGGGCATGGGAGTCCGCCGGTTTCGCAGGGCCCGTTGGGTGGTCCAGATGCTCCTGTCCTGTGTGTCCAGGGATTCCAGGTGGCGTTGCCACCCTTCTTGTCTGTGTTCCTGAAGGGCGGCCTTGACTCTCCGGCTCAGGGTGTTGTAGTGTCTCCTGTCCTCCGGGAGTCGGGTTCTCTGGGCACGTCTCTTGGCACTTCGCCTGTCCCTTATCAGCTGCCTGGTTTCCTCTGGGAGGTTAGCCAGGGGAGCTGGTGCTCGCCTTGTTTCCGTCTCGGTGGTACTTACCCTTAGTGCCGCCTGGATCTGGTCCTCCAGGGAGGTGATGGCCCTCTCTACGTCTGCCTCGGTTTCGAGTCTGGGAATGTGTGCGATGTTCCTCTGCAGCTCTGCACGGAACACTTCCCAGTCCGTCCTCCTTTTGATGAAAGTTGTCGTGTTTTCACCGTCCTTTTCTCCTAGTTCTAGGAGAATGGGGCTGTGATCGGTGGAACCATCCATCATGGCGGTGATTTCGGCTTCGAGGGGCATCTCCTTCAGCATCGCAATGTCCAGGACATCCGGCCTACCAACACCATTGTCATGGGTCGGTCCCTCCGGGCCAAGGACCAGCAGGTTGCCATCGTGTCGTCCCAGGAATCGCAGTAGCTCTCGTCCTCGAGTGTTTGTGATCCTACTGTGCCATTCCGGGGACTTGGCGTTGAAGTCGCCGATGGCAACCGTCTGGGTCCCTGATGTCGCCATTTCGTGCCGTGGACACTACTATGGCTGTGGCCTGCAGGTTCTCCGTCTCTGGGAGTAGGATCGGGTGGTGTGCGATGCTCGTCTTCACTAGCAGGGCTACTCCTCTCATCACTCGTCTGTATGGCCCGGTCCAGTCCTTCCTGTATACGTGGTAGCCTGGGAAGTTGATAGCCTGGTCTGGTCGCAGCTTCGTTTCCTGCAGTGCCATGATGTCTATGTCACCCCTGGCGAGGAGTTCCTCTACCTCGAGTTTTCTCTCTCGCAGTCCGTTAACATTCCATGAGGCGATCTGCAGGAAGCCTGGTTTGACCTGTAAAAACATTATATGTTAGTGAATTTTGGCATTTGTGCAAAAAATGCGCTCATTGCTGAGCACATTTGTTGCATTTGTGCCAGCACCGCGGTGAGGTTTTGGGCCTCAGCGGGTGCCTGCTGTTTTTGTGTTGGTCCTGTTTTGCCCTGGGCTACTTTTGCGTAGCTCAGTCCCCCAGTCGTGGTTGGCTTCCGGGTTGTCGGCTGGGTAGGCCTGGTGGGTGCTGGTTTCGTCGTTGCTGTTTTCTTTGGGAATTTCGGGCATCCCCTGTAACTGGCTGGGTGTGCCCCCTGGCAGTTGGCACACTTGGCAGGTACATCTCGGGGCTTGCGGCATTCCCCAGAGTGGTGTGGCTCACCGCACTTCACGCACTTGGCCTGTGCGTTGCACCGACCTTGTGCATGGCCGAAGCGTTGGCATCGGTGGCACTGTGCGACGGCTGAGGCAGCTCGCTGTCTTTCCGTCCTCACCACTAGGGAACAGCAACGGTTTACATCTAGGATCCTCTCCTCGCTGAGGGGGACCTGGACCAGCATGAGAGGAATCTCCTGTTTGGTCCGTCTAGATGTCATGCGGTGTACGGAGGCTGGTGAAAAACCTTTTCCCATCAGGTCCTCCTTGACTTCGTCGCAGGTTACACCACTTGGGATGCCCCGTATGACTACTCTTAGCAGTCTTTCCTCTGGCAGGGCGTATGTGTGGTACTCCCTGCTTTCATTGGCCAGCATCCTGGTGAGCTTGCGGTAGTCATCGGGGGTGCTGGTCTCGATGGCGATGCCGTCGGCGACTACTCGGGCCTTCTCGAATTTGATTCGAGTTTCGTCCATCCTCTGTTTTACCGCTGACCAGGTTTCTTTGTTCCTCAAGATCACGGGTGGGATCTTGGGGGCCTTTTCCCTGGGGGGTTGTTGATCGGAGGCCTATCGGACAGCTTGGCGGGAAGTTGGTACATCCGTGCTGGTGCTGGGTTGCACCTGGTTTTCAGGCTGGGCCGTCTTTTTCGCCCTTGTCCTGGTGACAAGGGTGAATTCGCCATCACTGTCCTCAGTGTCGGCTTTCCTCTTTGGGGCCTCCTTTGGTGCGGGTTGCACCACGGGGGCCAAGAGCTGGACCTGGGGTTGGGCCTGGGCCTGGGGTTGGGCCTGGGCTTGGGCCTGAGCTTGGGGCTGGGGGGTCCTCTCGGCTCTTATGGCTGCCAGGAGCTCTGCATGCTGGGTCCTTTGGGCCTCCAGCTGCTTGGCCACATCTGCTCTGAGTTGAGCCATCCTCTGGTTCATCTCTGCGAGCTGCGCTTTTAGCGCATTATTCTCGGCGGAGAGCGTTCGGATTAGCTCGTCCCTGTGGTCCTCCTGCTCCATGGGCCTGATAGTAGGGGTCCCTCTTTGAGAGGTACCGTCGTCTCCTCGGTCGGGCATACTGTCCTCCACAGTATTGTCCTGGCTATCTGAAAAGAAATTTATATTAGTGATGGTTTGGGGTAGGGAATCGGGAAAGGTAAAAATAAATTGTGTCTCCAGTGAGGGAGACTTTATTTATCTTTTGATATTAGCGTCTTAATAAAGACGTCTAATATTTCTCCTCTTCAACTTCAGTGTGGGGCTGCCACTTCGTAGTTCTCGCCTCGCTACGTTGCTTGCACTTCACTTCACTACACTACTGCTGCTAGGTGACCTGCTCGCTTCGACTGCTGCTTGAACTGTTTGTGTCGAAAAACGCCAATATTCTTGGCTAAAGATGTCGGTCTCGGATGACTGGGGCCGGGCAGGACTATTGCCCTTTACCCCAATACATCGCTGTAGACCGGGGACCAGCCTCGTGCAGGGCGGGCGAGCTTACTTTACGTCGGCCCCACTCACAAATGTGAGCGGTGCAGACGATTTCGGCCCACCTCCCTGGGTCCTGGCTCGTTGGACCTTGCTGGCTAAGGCCTCTTCTGGCGTTCTTCTGTCTTCGTCTTCTTTTCTTCGCCAGCTTGTTTGCCCCCGGGGGGTAGTCATCGGTCTGTTGGGTGTTTTTGGGTTTGTGGCGGGAGTGACTGCCGGTACACAAGATGCCAAGAGGCATCCTGTCGTCCGGATCATCGGTAGGGTAAGGATGAGCTGTGTAGCTCGAGGAAGGGCAGACCTAACTGCTTTGGTAGCATTTTTGGTCTGCCCGGAGCTAGGGGGACTACAGGTACTGGACGGTTGTTTGTCCGGTACCCGCAGGGTCTTGGGTGGGTGGTTGGGTGATCGTCATGTCTCTTCCGTGGGGGTGGATTGTCGGACGGTGGTATGCTTCTCATACTCACCCGTTATCCAGGAGCTGCACCTTCGGCCGCTTGTGCCTCGGAGCATCTGCTGGGTCATAGTCAGTTGCCTCCCTGACTAGTGGGTTCCCATGCTCCTCGGCAAGGGCGTACATCTTTCTGGCTCTCTGCTTGATGATCTCAGTGACCGGGGTGTATTCCAGGTCCCTGTAGATGTCCTCGTTGCGGATGAACCAGGGTGCATCGACTGCCGTTTTGAGGGCGACGTTCTCCACTCTCTGGATCTGCTGGAGGTAGCTCTTTGCTTGGTAGCCCCAAGCTACCGAAGCATACGTCAGCTGAGGCCGGATGAGGGACCTGATAAGCGTGAGCTTGTTCCTCAGGTTGAGTCTGCTCTGTCTACCCGTCATCGGGTAGATTAGGGCTCTCGTCCTCCTGGCCTTCTTGACGATGGCCTCCGTGTTTAGTCTCCATGTTAGGCCTTTGTCCATGACCACGCCAAGGTAGTTGGCGGAGTCGTGCCATTGGATGTCCTCACCAAACATGGAAACGTGACCTGTGGGGTTTTGTTTTCTTACCTTCTTGAAGAGTACCGCCTTGCTCTTCTCGGCGTTGACGGCTACCTTCCATCTGTTGCACCAGTCCTCTAGGAGGGTGGCCGCCTCCTGGAGGTTTCTGGTGGCTAGCCTGGCACTCCAGGATCTGGCAGTCAGGGCTGTGTCATCGGCGTAGAGGGCCATGGAGGTCCTCTCCGTCCGGGGTAGATCGGATGTGAAGATGGAGAACAAGTGGGGGGACAGCACTGAGCCTTGGGGGACTCCTGCCTCCATTGTTCTGTACGTGGACACCCTGTCCACGATCTTCACCCTCATCTGTCTCCTGTGGAGGTACGATCTCACTAGCTTGACGAGTGCAATGGGGTAACCCATACTCATCATTTTGGCTAGGAGACCGTCGTGCCAGACCCTGTCGAAGGCTTTGGCAACGTCCAGGAACAGCGCTGCCGTGACCTGTCGTTGGTTGAACCCCTTCGTGACCTCCTCGGTGAGGCGGAGCACTTGGAGTTCGGTGGAGTGCCCTGTCCTGAAGGCGAACTGCTCGTCTGGGAGGACTTCCAGCTCTTCTGTCTTCTCGGCTATCCTCTTGAGTATGACTCGTTCGGCTACCTTACTCATCGCTGGGAGTAGACTGATTGGCCTGTAAGAGGAAGGAAACATTAGGTTCTTACCTGGCCTTGGGATGACTATGACGTCGGCCTTTTTCCACCTGGAAGGGAAGTGTCTCAACCTCAACATTGCGTTGATGATGTTGACCATCGCCGCTACTCCTTTCCGGGGCAGCTTCTTGAGGGCGATGTTCCCAATGCCATCACATCCTGGAGCTTTCCTGGGTTTTAGGCTCCTTAGGATCTCCTTGACCTCCTCGGGGGTGGTCGGGGGGATGTGGTCTTCATCTGGCAGACGGTTCATCCTACGTACCCTGCGCCTCACGTCGTCCTCCCAGTCCTCGTCCTCATCATCGAGTTGGTTTTCCCTACACTGCAGTTCCAAGCTGTCGGCAAAAGCCTCGGCTTTTTCCTGGCGAGTGTAGACAACACCATTCTCTCCGTGGATCGGGGGCATGGGAGTCCGCCGGTTTCGCAGGGCCCGTTGGGTGGTCCAGATGCTCCTGTCCTGCGTGTCCAGGGATTCCAGGTGGCGTTGCCACCCTTCTTGTCTGTGTTCCTGAAGGGCGGCCTTGACTCTCCGGCTCAGGGTGTTGTAGTATCTCCTGTCCTCCGGGAGTCGGGTTCTCTGGGCCCGTTTCTTGGCACTTCGTCTGTCCCGTATCAGCTGCCTGGTTTCCTCTGGGAGGTTGGCCAGGGGAGCTGGTGCTCGCCTTGTTTCCGTCTCGGTGGTACTTACCCTTAGTGCCGCCTGGATCTGGTCCTCCAGGGAGGTGATGGCCCTCTCCACGTCTGCCTCGGTTTCGAGTCTGGGAATGTGTGCTATGTTCCTCTGCAGTTCTGCACGGAACACTTCCCAGTCCGTCCTCCTTTTGATGAATGTTGTCGTGTTCTCACCGTCCTTTTCTCCTAGTTCTAGGAGAATGGGGCTGTGATCGGTGGAACCATCCATCATGGCGGTGATTTCGGCTTCGAGGGGGATCTCCTTCAGCATCGCAATGTCCAGGACGTCCGGCCTCCCAACACCATTGTCATGGGTCGGTCCCTCCGGGCCAAGGACCAGCAGGTTGCCATCGTGTCGTCCCAGGAATCGCAGTAGCTCTCGTCCTCGAGTGTTTGTAATCCTACTGTGCCATTCCGGGGACTTGGCGTTGAAGTCGCCGATGGCAACCGTCTGGGTCCCTGGGGGAGTCGAAAAATCGCATTGACAGTGCTATTTATGTCAAACAGCGCAGCCCGGTTAGGCTCCGCCCACCTGAGTTGCACATTCCTAGCTCAGTGATTGGAGCGACCCAAACAGATAAAATAAACGCTTTCAGCTCAACCAGCCCCTGTCACTGTCGTTGACTTCGAGCAGCCATACGTGCACGTCGCTTTTGTTTTTTTTTCAATATTAGTTAATTGCTCGAATATCAAGTCATTCTTTATATTTTACACTTTCAAATCATTTTAGGGACAGTATTTAAAGACCTCTCGAGATTTGGTGTGTACATAGAATACACACCAAATCAATTTAACAAAGAAATCGTTGACTGCTCATGGCAGTACGGCTATAGCCTTTTCTAAGGTTGGCCCAGGTGCCTTTTGGCGAAGAACGTCGATCTCAGGACCAGCTTGGGGGACATAGGACGAAGAGGACGAAAGAACGAAAGCCAGGAAGTATTTTAAAACAAACCGGGACCTGAACCATTCCAATTCCCAGTGCTCCATTTCATCTTCCATAGCCTCACCTCTCTTCACGAGGTGCATATATTGGTGGTTCTCTCGAGGGTTAACCGACTGCAACGCCCTTGTAGTCAGTGCCTTCGTGGGAAGCGTGCCACGTCGGGAGTAAATTTGGTGTACAAGAGCGAAGTACCTCCGAACGACAGCTTCGGTTGTTGAGTTGACAGGGGTCTTCACTCGAGTGCACCTAGAACGCGAAACATACAGACAACCCGCGTTAAAGCCAGACTACCCGGCAGATCTAAATTTTCAGTTAGGGAGAGACAGGTGGAGTGTACCTTGCACGTGACCTTCAGTCATAGGGCATTCCGCCGAGGACTGAGTTATTTGAACCATTAGGCACAGCTATTTCCAGGTCATCCGGCTGTGTCCACTTACAGAATTTCTCAAGGTCATATCATATTATATTAGTAAAGAGCTTCGATAGGGGAAATGGATATGACAAACCCACTACCAATTCACCCCTGGGCAGAGCTCCTTGGGGACTTCGCCGTGTTTACCAACGAACCTGCGGCGCCGACCGCAGTACAGAGTTTAGGCATCACCAGCGAACCCCACCTTGGCAGGCCTCAAGGCCATCACGTCGCTCGGCTTCCAGCGTTTCTTCACGACATGTCCGATGCCCGGGACGTTTTGAGCCTTGAGGGGCCGAGCCATCGTGGACACCTTCTTGCTTATTTCTCATATAAAAGCTTGGAATCGACTATTTTTGCAGGGACTCTTTATTTTTTCATGGGGATATAACAGATGGTGAAAGGTGATGTCAGGTAGTTGACCGCAACCGCCCTTGGGGGTGAAATCTACCCTGTCGAGGGGTGTAAAATTGCTACCTGTTTTTTTTTTGTTAAAGACTTTTTCTTCCCGTTTTCGAGGATGTTGATCAAGAAAAAAATAGTTATACGCTGGTTCAACCCTTCCTTCACCCTGTTGGAAACCACCCCTTTCATGATAATAATAATAATAATAGATAGTGACTTGGCTGATATTAGGGACTCGTATTATCATTTTATTTGTTTTTGCCGCCTTTACTGTTTTCTGAGTAAATCATGTGTCCTCAAGGTATCCGCAGTCAGAAGATGAAGACGATGAACCAAGCATAGAAACAGACGAATCCGATAACAGTTATGATAGTGCTGTAAACTTCCTAAATTTTATACCCGAAGTGTATATTTCCCACAATGCGTGCGATGAAGGAGGCAATAGCATTGAATGAGGTGCTCATTTCGAGGAAACGCCCTAGGTTATATTAATATCTTTTAACAAATATTATATTGTACTAAAAATCGTGTCCTGTATATACAATTTATTAAAAACAGAAATGTTTAACAAAGGTATTCTCTTCCTTATATCCCGATTTAAGGAATATGAATTTCAAATCCTTGCGAGGATAGGTTCATTTTTGATGAGGATTAAAATGGACAAATGGTGACTTTGAAACCACTCTCAATCAATATACAAATTAGAAAATTTAAAAAAAAACACCCTCTGGGGGGGGGGGGGAGTGAGACCAACCCCCTGAGGTTGTCACAATACACTCTTACCATTGTCCTTGACCAGCATCCTCAAAAACGGGGAGTAAACGTCTTTAACAAAAAAAAAAAGAAAGTAATTTTACATCCCCTGACAGGGTAGATTTCATTCCTAAGGGCGGTTGTGGTCTACTACCTGACATCACCTTTCACCATCTGTTATGTCCCCATAAAAAAATAAAGAATCCCTGCAAAAATAGTAGATGCCAAGGTGTTATATGAGAAATAAGGAAGAGGGGGTGGTTTTTAGCCGTTTCAGGGAGTGCGCATGACTAAAAACTTTTTCACCCTGTTATTCGTATTCAGCACCCTCGAAAACGGGGGGTAATAGATTTCATAACTTTAGCACAATTTTGCATACTTTCCGACTCCTTACTTCTCCTTTAGAGGGGTAGTTGTAGTTTATGCTACCCCTATAGAGGGTAGCATAAAAGTTTGGGAACAGTAGGATAAGTTGAAAAATATGGATCCTAGAAAAAACTTTACCTACAAAAGTTGTAGGAAATTTCCTTGGCAAGCTGACAGTGACCTTGAATTTGACCTTGACCTTCAAGGTAATTTGAAGGTCAAGTCGATTTTCTTAAATGGAACCCGTAATTTTAACCCCGGAAATGAAACGAGCGGAAAATTTTACGTTCGGATATGACCTTCGGCACTTACAAAATTGACCTCTAAAGATCATCTGGATAACTTGAAAAATACGGATCCCAGAAAAAAACTTTAAATACGAAAGTTGTAGGAAATGCTATCTGATGGTGACCTTGAATTTGACCTTGACCATGATTTTCAAGGTCATTTGGGCACTGCCCGTCCTGGAATAAATTTCGCCCGACCTACGGTGATCATAATGGGAGCAATTTTAACTGTCTTTTTAATATTTTGAAAGAGATTGGGTAAAAATTTTTTAATTTTTTCGGATTAAAATTTTTTTTTTTGGATTTCTCCCCCCTCCGCTCATCAAAAAATATTTTCTGGATTTCTCCCCCCTGCTCACCAAAAAATTTTTTTGGATTTCTTCCCCCCCGCTCATTAAAAAATTTTTCGGACAAAAAAACATTTTTTTTGGATTTCTCCCCCTCGCTCATCAAAAAAATTTTCGGACTTTTTTTACGGGCCCGCCCAGCAAGCACTTTCTAGCTACAGGCCTGTCGCGTGGTGTCGGCACATAGAAACCATCCAGAAGCTGCTGACATCTACTAGATCAATGTAGAAAATTGCAGAGCCACTTACTTAACTGCATAAATAGAAGGCGAGTGGCCTCACAGGACAGTTCAGTTCAGATGAGTTCAGAACAGATCAAGAAGTAAACAAGGTGATAAAGTGACTGAATTAATGAATTATAGTAATTAGTGTTATATTAGTGAATTAATTGTTTGTTGTAAATAGTACGTAAGTTAATAAATTAGTGCTTAGCGTTGCCCTGGTATTATAATTTCTGAACCCGCAGTACAGGGTGTTTACTGAGTTTACATAACAACATTATAACGAGATCCGGAACTTGATTGTATTTGATTCCGTTGAAGGGTTTGGGGGTAAATAGGTAAAACAAGCAATGAAGAGCCCATAAAATTGGGATCTAGTATATGTATGACATGCCAAGATCTCAACTTTTTTTTTTGGCATCAATCCATCACCCCAAAGGAAGATAAAATTGTGAGTTAGTGTGTGTACAAGAACCAAAGGCCTCAAAAATATTTTTTGTGGCGCCGATCGGATGCATTTTTTAGAATTTCTAACATTCAAAATGTTTTATTTTTTTCAGCATATTTTGGTACCGCAGGTGGCTTTGCCTTTGTAGCAGCCGAATGTTTTTCTGGTCATAAGTAGATTCTAATTTGTTCTATACTTGAGTAACATTTGATTCAAATCGGAAACAGAATAAAAAGTTATAAGGGTATCTTCATTTTAAGTGAGTCACACTGTATATTTAAGGAAATGTATAGATTTAAACACAACATTACGTTAGTAAATAACGTCAGGTGTTGTAAAATAAAGATTGTTTTGTGACTGTGATTTATTAGCAGACCACGGTAAACAGCTTTGATAGAAATATTCATCGTACATAATTGATTTTTTTTTATTAATCATCGATTTTCGCCGGCGAGTATCTCGTAAACTAGGACACATAGGAAGAAAATGAATATAAACATTCTTATGAAAAATTTAATTACGTTTACAGATTACCTTTTTCCATACGGCGCATCGTTTCCGAGTTATAAACGAAGAATCGAAAAAAGGAACCTTTCCAATCCTCTTTTGGGCATTCATTGATTGGACTAGTAGATGATTTCAAATATTATATTATTAAATTCTATAAATAACACAGGCCCACAAAAACAAAAAAGTATCCTAACCAGACCCACATATTCCTACTTATTTTCACTCGCTGAACACGAATCTGGCATCAGAATAGTACCTTCCTGGATGAATTTATGAGATGATGGAAACAGCTCGAAATTCATTAATTTGTCGTATTTACATATTTCAAGATTATTGGCAGCAGTGTTGGCGTAAATTGAAGACAGCTCTAGTACTACTTGGAGGTAATAATGATATAGCAGATAAGAATAAGACCCATAACCCAACAATAACAAATGATCCAATAAATCAGCAATTCATATTACTAAAGTTCGTAAATTTAAAAGAAAAATTCCTCGTTCAGTGATGCTTTCGTACTCTTTTATCTTCAAAAGATGTACGTAATGACCTATAAACCAACAATAACCCAACGGCCCAACAACCTAATGACCCAATAAATCAACAATTCATTTTATCAAGTTTTAAGTAAAACCAAAAAAAAAAAAAATCTACTTTTATAGTATTTGAGACACAAAATCCGAATCTGGCACCGAAATTGGGCTTACACGTCACAATCTTTTTATAGTCTATTTATAATCGAAAAATGGACCCGATATGGAACAAAATGGCAACTTAATAAAATTTAGGTAGATGGTAGGAAAAAAGAACTATGCCAAACAGTAGTACTAATGAATTTTAGTTGCTACTTATTTTTAACACCAAACCAAGTGCAAAACTACTAGTGAATAAAATCCCTATTATACATATGAAAATATAAAATGAAATCACTTTTTTTTGTTTTCAAGGTACTAGGTTCATAGTTTATTGGTAATATAGTTTTACTATTAATAACGTGTACTAGATCCGAAATATAATATGGAAATTGGGGACGTGATTCGGCGGTTAAAGGATAGAAAAAGGTATTAAGAATGGGATTAGATCATTCTCTGACAAACGAAATTTGTTCAGAAAGAGATATGTTAGAACATGTACCGGATACCTTTTTAGAATATAAAAATTTTTCAATTCATATTACAAAAATTTCGTAAACTTAAAACAAGAATTCCTTCGGTTCAGTGATTCTTTCGTTCTCTTTTATCTTCGTACTCTTTTTCCTCTTTGACAACGATTCAGTCTTCATTGTCCAGCAAAAGTCAGCCATTATATTGATGTTCCTTCTACCTTGATACCGTAGTTCCATTTCATTAATATCTTGTTCAAATCGTTCGCCTTATATGCTTCACTGAAATCTCCCAAGTTTTCAGAGAAGTAGTCAATGTGTGAATGAAGGAAGTACAATTTCAAAATCAATAGACAGCCCATTTTGTGGTAATTCTGTATCATGTTGGCCACAATATTTTTGTACATCATCGTTCGATGGTTTTATCATCATCATCTTCATCATCATTACTAGGTATGTAATTAAACTCTGTCATTGATTTTACATTCCCAGATTGCATATCAATTTTTACTTTGTACTTTTCCAAAAATGTGTATATGGGTTTTAAGAGTCGTTTTTTATAATCCAAGTTCTTTTCATTGTCATGACCTATTTTAATCTCAATATTTTTGGAAATAGTCTTATGATAAACTCGATTTCAGTGGTTTCATAGACAATTCCATTATTTAATATGAATCGGTTTATTGACAAAGGACAATGTTATGAATATTTAACATTTGATGGACCACAAATTCGTACTTTATTGAACGATGAAATTTCACTACTCAAATGACTGACATCGAAAATGCCGCACGGGTTAGTTTCAAAGAAGTTATAGAACAATTTTGTAGAACAATCGTTTTCAAAAAAAAAAAAGAGGAAAAGAAACCCATTACGCAGGTCATTTGAAGATAAAAGAGTACGAAAGCATCGCCGAATGTAAGAAATTCTTGCTTTAAGTTTACGAACTTTGGTAATATGAATTGCTGATTTATTAGGTCATTGATATGTTGGGCCGTTGTGTTATTGTTGGTTTATGGATCATTACGTATATCTTTTGAAGATAAAAGAGTACGAAAGCATCATTGAACGAGGAGTTTTTGTTTTAAATTTGCGAACTTTGGTAATATGAATTGCTGATTTATTGGGTTATTGTTGGGTTACGGGTCTTATTGTTATCTGCTATATCATTATCACCTCCAAGTATGTATTTGAGCTGTCTTCAATTTCCGCCAACGTTACTGCCAATGCTCTTGAAATATGTAAGGTTAATACGACGAATTAATGAATTTCGAGCTTTTTTCCATCATAACTCATAAATTCGTCCAGAAAGGTATTATTCCGATGCCAAATTCGTGTTCAGCGAGTAAAAATAAATGGGTATATGTAGGTCTGGTCATTAGCCCAGAATACTTTTTTGTTTTTGTGGGCCTGTATAACTATAGTGTCAATTTTTTTTTTCGTTGTAAAAGACTTGGATAAGAAAAAATTTGGATGTGGAAGTAATGATTCCTTATGCAAAGGTTTTATATAGTTCAAGGTAGAGAGGAAGCTTTAAATTTAGGCATAAGTTACTATGAGCTAAACTAGAGATAAAATATTCCTTGAATAATCGCTTTTTAAAGATCAAAATGAAGATTCAGTAACTACTCGTTTTAATAACAATATTAATAGTATTAATTTTCCCAACAGGAAATTTAATTACAGGACAGCTTACATAAATGCAAATTTGTAATAATAGATTTAAATATAATAGGGGCAATGATTCAAAGTGCCTCATTTTATTCATTTTCAGGTGGCAGACAAAAATCTACGCAATTACGTACCGTGGATGATGCGTTAGGAAGCACAATGTCAGTAAAATAACCAAAAATACGAGTGAGATCACGTCATTGCGGCAAAGGTAAATCTTTGATATTTTATAGATATTTTGGTGTAAATAATAATAATTGACAGACATTTTTATTGCTTCGGAAAAGAAAGCATATGGGTGGAATATTTAAAAAATTCGATCATTCTTACGGCAAGGGTTCTTTCTAGCTCAGTTGTTACTTTCAACGTAAAAAATACGGGAGAACTGTTGATGGACAAATACAACTCTGTACAAGCAATGGCAGACACTGAAAAGTATGAAATTTGTTTATAAAAACTCGCTGAAACCAATTCGGCCAATCTCGTTTAAATTCAAAATCTAAAGTCTTCTTATAAATATTTCCAGAAGGTTTCTATTTGCACCTATCCTTAAAATTGGGGCTAGTTTACTGATGCGAAAAAATCAAGAACTCGATTTTCTTGAAAACAGTTGTAGAGATTTTGTTCAAATTTTGTATATTAATTGTACATTACAAACCTAATAACATGCCATTATTGGTTTCCCCTGAAAAATGCACATTTGAAATTTTTTCGACGACTCGAATGTTCGTCATTATTAAATAAACAATGAGAAACAGCATCAAGTAAACATTACAAACATTTAAAATGGGAATAGCATATATTTCCATGATGAAAAGAGATAAATGTACTGTTTAAGTTTTTCTTGTGTTATCCTTGTATTGCAACGCTTCGTAGGGTATAGTTTGACAAACTTTGAGGAAATATCCACAATTATAAGGGTATGTTTGTAACCATTGTCATCTGCAATCAGATTACTTATGTTGTCTATTGTCTATCATAAAAGCATATAAATAAAAGTCTTAGAAATGAATAAAACAGAAGTGAAAAAGTAAATTAATTAGATGTTTTCAACTATAATGCGTGATACACACGCTGGCCGCATCTACTTCCCTGCTTGAGTTGCCTCAATCAACTGGTAAAAACTGTGCCTTCCATATCTAGTTTCTTGAGAACATGCAGCGTTTGATGTAGGGTGGATAGAGAGCTTTATTTTAAAAAAAGAATCAACAAAATCGGTCCAGTGGGAGCTGCTGGCGAAGCCGGAAAAGAAAAACGCCTTGTATTTTAAATATGTAAATACTTAAAACAGTCCATATGATCAACCGTATTGCTGGTGAAATGAAAATGGGATTTACACCTTAGTCATTTTAGCTTCTGTTTTTCAAAAACATATAGAAAAAATTGTTCCTATGTCAATTAATTTTTTGTTGATACTAACCTAAGATGACACATCTAAATTCCACGATAATTGAAAGCTGGTTGAGAGTCCGTTAAAATTCGTTATGACCCACTTAAAATTCATGGTATCCTCTAGAGACTTGCACATACAAATCGAATTTAGTTCGCCGAAGTTTAACAAGAATAATGCAGTTTGTCCAGAATTCGCAAAGCTGATTGGCAAAATAAAGTGGCTATAGCTGCGTCATGAATATCATCACGCTATAATTATAGAGATGCCTATTGACAATGAGGAGCACAGGGGCATATATGCTCATGCAGTATTTTGTAACAAAAATTATCATTATCGTTGCCGTCGCCGTTGTCGTTACCATCATCCTAAATGTTGTTTATAGTAAATTAATAGTTTAAAAAAATAAAAAAACATGCTTTTATAAATACTACGAAGGCGTAGAAGGGTCACGGATATTTTTTTCCAATTATTCCCACATAAACTTGTAAATAATTTGATTATTCCCTGTTAAATCTGTAAATTATTGATTTACTTCCAGTTTCAACTGTAAATCTTATTATTGCCAGTTAAAACTGTAAACAATTCAATTGGTTCCAGTTGAATCTGTAAATAATTTAATTATCCCCAGTTTAAACTACATCTAAATGAATTATTCCCAGTTCAAACTGTAAATTTTTTTATTCCAACTTTAAACTGTAAACAATTCAATTGTTTACAGCTCAATCTGTAAATAATTCAATTATTTACAGTTTAAACTGTAAATAATTGATTTATTCCCAGTTCAAACTGTAGTTCTTAAAATTCCCACTTTAAACTGTAAATAATTTAATTATTCCCAGTTTAAACTGTAAATAATTTATTTCCAGTTCAAACTGTAATTTTTTTTAAATCCCACTTTAAACTGTAAACAAATATTATTCCCATTTTAAACAGTAAATAATTGAACTGGCACAGCTGGAACTGCAATTAACTCAGTCGTTTCCAGTTAAAAAAAAATGTAAATACCTATATTGAATATTATTCCCATTTTAAACAGTAAATAATTGAACTGGAGCAGCTGGAACTGCAATTAACTCTGTCGTTTCCAGTTTTAAAAAAATGTAAATATTGAATATTATTCCCATTTTAAACAGTAAATAATTGAACTGGAACAGGTGGAACTGCAATTAACTCTGTCGTTTCCAGTTTAAAAAAAAATGTAAATACCTATATTGAATATTATTCCCATTTTAAACAGTAAATAATTGAACTGGAGCAGCTGGAACTGCAATTAACTCTGTCGTTTCCAGTTTTAAAAAAATGTAAATACCTATATTGAATATTATTCCCATTTTAAACAGTAAATAATTGAACTGGAACAGGTGGAACTGCAATTAACTCTGTCGTTTCCAGTTTAAAAAAAAATGTAAATACCTATATTGAATATTATTCCCATTTTAAACAGTAAATAATTGAACTGGAACAGCTGGAACTGCAATTAACTCTGTCGTTTCCAGTTAAAAAAATGTAAATACCTATATTGAATATTATTCCCATTTTAAACAGTAAATAATTGAACTGGAACAGGTGGAACTGCAATTAACTCTGTCGTTTCCAGTTTAAAAAAAAATGTAAACACCTATATTGAATATTATTCCCATTTTAAACAGTAAATAATTGAACTGGAACAGCTGGAACTGCAATTAACTCTGTCATTTCCAGTTAAAAAAATGTAAATACCTATATTGAATATTATTCCCATTTTAAACAGTAAATAATTGAACTGGAACAGGTGGAACTGCAATTAACTCTGTCGTTTCCAGTTAAAAAAATGTAAATACCTATATTGAATATTATTCCCATTTTAAACAGTAAATAATTGAACTGGAACAGCTGGAACTGCAATTAACTCTGTCGTTTCCAGTTTAAAAAAAATGTAAATACCTATATTGAATATTATTCCCATTTTAAACAGTAAATAATTGAACTGGAACAGCTGGAACTGCAATTAACTCTGTCGTTTCCAGTTAAAAAAATGTAAATACCTATATTGAATATTATTCCCATTTTAAACAGTAAATAATTGAACTGGAACAGCTGGAACTGCAATTAACTCTGTCGTTTCCAGTTAAAAAAATGTAAATACCTATATTGAATATTATTCCCATTTTAAACAGTAAATAATTGAACTGGAACAGGTGGAACTGCAATTAACTCTGTCGTTTCCAGTTTAAAAAAAATGTAAATACCTACATTGAATATTATTTCCATTTTAAACAGTAAATAATTGAACTGGAACAGCTGGAACTGCAACTAACTCAGTCGCTTCCTATATTGAATATAGGTATTTACATTTTTTTAAAACTGGAAACGACTGAGTTAGTTGCAGTTCCAGCTGTTCCAGTTCAATTATTTACTGTTTAAAATAGGAATAATATTTGTTTACAGTTAAAAGTGGGATTTAAAAAAAAATTACAGTTTGAACTGGAAATAATTAAATTATTTGCAGTTTGAACTGGGAATAATTCAATTATTTACAGTTTAAAGTGGGAATATTAAGAAATAGAGTTTGAACTGGGAATAAATCAATTATTTACTGTTTAAACTGTAAATAATTGAATTATTTACAGATTGAGCTGTAAACAATTGAATTGTTTACAGCTTAATGTTGGAATAAAAAATTTACAGTTTGTACTGGGAATAATTCAATTAGATGTAGTTTAAACAGATTCAGCTGGAACCAATTGAATTGTTTATAGTTTTAACTGGGAAGATTTACAGTTGAAACTGGAAGTAAATCAATAATTTACAGATTTAACAGGGAATAATCAAATTATTTACAAGTTTATGTGGGAATAATTGGAAAAAAATATCCGTGACCCTTCTACGCCTTCGTGAAATACTGCACTAAAAAGCAAAAAATAATCATCGAACCTGTTCTCTCTGACTACCCCGTAAGGGCCTTAGTGTAAGCCGTGTTTGTAACTCAGTATAATATTTGAGCATAAAAACGTGGGGCGCTTTTCATTTAATCTAATGATATCTTCAGCGTTTTAATTATCGAACCTGTTCGAAATAGCGTTCGAAAAACACCCCACGCTTTTATACCCAAATATTATACTTAATTACAAACACGACTTACACTAAGGCCCTTACGGGGTAGGCAGAGAGAACAGGTTTGATGATTATTTTTTGCTTTTTAGTGCAGTATTTATAAAAGCATGCTTTTTAATTTTTTAAGCTATTAATTTATTATGATTGTTTTTCCCATTTTGTTCCCACGAGTAGCGGGCAATTCAACGGTTGACCCCCCAGAGGTCCGTATAGGGGGGCAAGACTAATTTTTTTAACCACCCTCATACCATTCAGCCCTCGGCACACTTCCCACCTTGGCTTGAGTAGGATCGCTATATACAATATATACATCTCACTCTATGTACATTCTTAATATACAAATTATACAAATCATTAATGCCCTACCATTTAAGCTTAGAAAATCCCCAGATATCGATTTTCATACGAATCAGATCATATATTACAAAACCATTTTGACGCCACCATTTTGAATTGTTAAATTTCGACCGGATAATTGTAATCTGCAACCTCGATAACCCACAGATACCGATTTTCAGTCGAATCCGACAATAATTGATAAAACCTATCCGCCATGTTGACGCCGCCATTTTGAATTTTTAAATTTTGATTACACATTTGTTTTATACTTATTAAGCCCGTTCTTTTGATACCCATATCAAGGGAGTTGTAAAGAAAATGATAATCCGCCATGTTGACGCCGCCATTTTGAATTTGTCACATATTTGTTTTCTACTTATCATGCCTTTTTTTTGATACCCTTATCAAGGGGGTTGTAAAGAAAATGATAATCCGCCAAATCTGCCAAATTTCATGATGATACAACAATTAGAAGTGGGTGAAATTTAGTTCCTTAGATTTTATTACATATATACTACAGGTGAACCTAATAAAAGCACGTTAATAATAATAAAAAGGTCAGATCTGTCGCAGAGAGCATGACATGACATTGAACGAAGCCGGAGCAAGTCGTTAGTTTTCATATAATAACAACTAACTATACGCGTAGGTAAAAAATGAACAATTAAAAAAAAATCATTACTAAAATTACTTAAACAGGAAAACTGAATAATTCTATGTACCAGTACTCTCATATAACATGTTATTAATATTTTAGCTTATGCAATGTTTTGTAGGTTGCATGCTTATATGCATGAATGACTCCTCTATAATATGAGCTTTATCATTTTTATGTAATTGGATTTTTATTGGTGCTTTGCTACTTTAATTTTCATCATGTTTTACCACAAATTCCAAACGACCAGCTCACATTAAAATTACGAGAATGTGATGTTTATATATTTTTACCAGACTACTCATTACAAAGGTAGGAAATGTGTTTTATCTTATCATACCCACTTGATTAAATAAATAAGTTATTATTTTAAATTTTTAACAGTTACCATAGAAGATAAAATGTACCGAAAAAAACATTTTATAATGCGATGACAGCAAATATTGAATTCAAAATATCTGTGTATGTGTGTATGTGTGTGTATGTTTGTATGGAGACCGTTTCCTACAAACACGATAACTTCTGTTGAACTTAAAAAGCATGTTTTAAATGTGGTACTTATGGAAAATAGCGTGGAATGTGTCATGTATTGAAATTGGGACATATCCTCATTCAAGTTGATCGCCAGAGGTGCATTAACTGTTATGTTTTATGTAAACTATATTTTAATGCAATTTAAGATCCAAAACTTTTTTAATGAAGTATACAAGAACATGAAGATGTGTAGTAGACCAAACGTCTTCCTCTTCTTCTTTTAGCGGGGCGACTGAGAGTCGCCGCACTCAGGCCTTGTGGCCCATTGTGCTACCGCTACGAATTTATTGAATTCCTCCATCCAGGCCGGATTCTAACCCAAATGCCAAAACCCTTCCTATAGGGGCATTCCTTATTTCCTCCGGCACCGGAAAACCAACGCCGAAGCCTTTGTGCCTCAAGTACATAAGACTAGGGCAGGAAGTAAGGATGTGGATGGAAGTCTCCTCCTCGTCTCCGCAGAACCTGCAGTCGGGGTTGTCAACCACCCCCATAGTGTGCAGGTGTTTTCTGAAAGAGCCGTATCCAGTCAAAAGACCTACCACGGTCCTGACCTGTTTCCTGTTTAGTCGCAGGATTTGTTCTGCTCAGTATGTTTCAAATGTGGTACTTATGGAAAATAGCGTGGAATGTGTCATGTATTGAAATTGGGACATATCCTCATTCAAGTTGATCGCCAGAGGTGCATTAACTGTTATGTTTTATGTAAACTATATTTTAATGCAATTTAAGATCCAAAACTTTTTTAATGAAGTATACAAGAATATGAAGATGTGTAGTAGACCAAATGTCACTTGACCCGATCAAGAAATAGCAAGAAACGTTATAATACACACAAAGAGGTGCAGATACAGTTACTGATACGATTCTTCAAGGTAAACCAATATTAAGGTGTATTCATATATACAATGTGTCCCGGGATGGGACACCGCACTCTTGTAAAGTTTCTTATTTTTGATTTGCCGAGAAAAAGTCAGTCTTTATAAAAAGTTTTTTTTGTTTTAGAAAGTCATAAACAGTTGTCAAACTTAAGATAAATTATACAGGGCATTCTGAAAATTAGAAAATATGAAATCAACTGAAACCTACCTTTTTTTACATTTTTGTTTAACAATGTTTTTTCAATTATGAAAAAAAGCTGAAATTCGGGGTTTAGTTGCAAAATAAAGAAATAACAAATTTTCAAAAATAAATTACATTTTATGTCCTACAACTTAAAACAGTATTTCCCAAAACCACAGGAATGCGTTAAAGAAAATGCAGCGAATAATAAAGGAATTTTAAAAGAATCTAATTCAAATAGTATAAACAGCCCAAATAAAGAAGAACTGCCGTGTAATCTTAAAATATTGCACCTAAATATACAAAGCCTACGAAATAAATCAAATGAATCAGAAATCCTTTTAAATGACGTTAAGTATAATTTTTTATTAATAAATGAACACCGGTGTACACATGACGAACTGACATATGTAAGTATCAACAATTACAGTCTTGCCTCTAAATTTTGTAGAACCAACTCCGCTCATGGTGGCGTGGCTGTGTATGTATACAATAACTATACAAATTATACAAGTTTGGAGCAGGTAAGTAAATTATCAATTGAATCGCATTGCGAGATAGCGGCCATTGAATATGATAACATTAGACTCATGACAATTTACAGACCCCCCAACGGAGATTTTGATATTTTCTTAGAAACACTTACGTTTGCTCTCGAAGCTTTCTCTAAAAGTAATAAGATAATGTTGGTATCCGGTGATTTTAATGTATATTTCCATAACGTAAAAGAGCAGCGCACTGCACTGCTTATAAACACTTTTAAATCTTTTGGATTAACGCTAAGTTACATTGGATTTACCAGAAATAACCACTGTCTTGATAACATTTTCACCAACTTCAGCGCTAATAACCTCAAAACGCGATCAGTAGATACCGATCTATCAGATCACCTAGCTATACACTTGGAGACAAATATTAGTTATAAAACACCTATAGACCCATTCATGATCATGGTCTTATAGATTTAAATAACTACCTAGATACAGTTAATTGGGAATTTATCAATGACAACAATATAGATATAAACAGTCGCTTTTTAAGATTCATCAGTATTATAACTGACGCTATAGATGCTGTTTTCCCACTAAAATCACGTGAGGTACGAAATTCAAACATAACCAAAATAATGTGGTTTAATGGATCATGCGTGAGCAGCTACATCTTGTATGAATTTTATAAAAGGAATCCCACGTACAATAACAAGGTCATACTGAATAATTTCAAATCTGATTATCGCCGTCAAATAAACATAGCTAAAAAAGTTTCCCATGATAACTTTGTAAGTAGCCATAGTAACCCCCAACAAGCTATGTGAAAAATTCTCAACAATTACAAAGTTAGATCAAATAACATATCTAATATATCCTGTGAAGAATTCAACAACTATTTTGTAAATGTAGCAGATAAGATTATAGATGAGCTACCTCCATGTAACGTAGATTATACTGATTATATAAGCGATTTCAGCCAGCCTCACCAATTTTATTTTACTCAAGTCACATGTCTGGAAATATCTGATATAATTACTGGATTAAAAAATAAAAAAAGTAAAGATGCTGTGATATGATATCTCAATTGATATTATAAAAGGCATAAAGCATTCCATCTTAATTCCTCTCACAAATTTAATTAACATCAGTATAACAAATAGCATATTTCCTGAGCCTTTAAAAATTTCCAAAGTAGTAGTAGTTCATAAAAAAGATAACATCGATGATCCCTCTAATCATAGACCAATTTCAGTTATTCCATGTATGGGTAAAATTTATGAAGTCATTCTAAAAAATCAGTTAACAACTTATCTAGAATACATAAACTTCTTAACGCCAACCAGTTTGGTTTCCGAAATAAATTATCTACAACACTGGCAATTGATAAATTAACATCTGCTATCAATGCAGGATTTGAAGAAGGGAAATATATCGGTTCTTTGTTTTTAGATCTCACAAAAGCCTTCGACTGTGTGTCCCACGATTTGCTTGTTAACAAATTAAATTACTTTGGCCTTTCTGGGCATAGTATAGCACTTATAAGTTCTTATCTTAGTAATAGACAGCAATTTGTCATCTATAATGGGAGAAAATCCACCTTACAAAAGTTAAAACATGGTGTTCCCCAGGGCTCTGTACTGGGACCTGTGCTTTTTCTTATTTTTATTATTGATTTCCCAATTTCAGTTCAGGATAATGTACTTGCCATATTATTCGCCAACGACACTAGTTTGACCCTTCCCAGCTGTAATTTAGGATACCTGTTGAATGAGGTACCGCAAATCCAGTCAACTATACAGAACTGGTTTATGTTTAACAAGTTATGCCTGAATATATCAAAAACGGAAACCATGATATTCAGTTTGCGTAACATGGAGGAAGCAAATAACTCTGAATCTATTAAATTCCTGGGTGTGAACTTAGACCTAAAGTTGTTGTGGGAAAATCATACAGCTTATGTTTGTACCAAAATCTCGAAATACACCTACCTGCTCCGAAACCTCGTTGGTAAAGTATCCGAAATTACCTTAACTACTGCATATCACAGTTTCATCCACTCTACAATTTCATACGCGATTCTAGTATGGGGGCATGCTGTGCAAACATATTTTCAGCACAAAGAAGAGTTATACGAATAATATCCGGATTAAAATTTAGGGATGACTGTAAAAAACAGTTTAAAAAATTGAGAATCATGACTGTACCCTGTACTTATGTATTTCAGTGTCTTCTATATATATAAAAAAAATCAGGATTCATTTAGCACCAGAAGTCAGGTTCATTGTTATAACACGAGAATTAAAGATAATCTAAACAATAATTTCCTACGACTAAGTAGAACCAGAGATGGCACTGGTTACCTAAGAATACAGTTTTTTAATGCTTTACTCTACAGGTAAGGGCCTTAAATGAAATTCAATTTAAAAAGAAAATAAAAAATTATCTACTTAACGGCGCTTTCTACACAGATGAATTCTTATCTAGCGACTTTAATCTGATTTAACATAATTTTATATACACTAGGGCGACTCTCTAAATATGTCCATGTATCCATGTTTTTAAGGAACATACATTGTTTCTGTACTTACCTGTTTTGTATTAATTTTATTTGTCAACTTATACCCTGTCCTTGTAGTATACATTTTTATTATTCTACCATATTTATCTAGATGTTTTACGGCCGTATTCACCGTACATAGAAAAGCTTACGATTCAAGCGCGCTTAACTTATGTTTGTCATATGCACCGAAGTTAAAATGTTATTCGGCTAAAGTTAAGCTCTCAATTTTGACCGCTTAAAATCGTTAATCCTAGCTTTTCCCAATTATAACCTAATTTTTTTGGCGTTTCATTTGATTTTGTCGTTTTGCTGTCAAAGTTACTTCTTTTGTGCCTGTTATCGTCTTAAAATAATAATAACATAGAAATAAAGGATGAAATTCTTTTAGAGGACGATATTGACGTGTTAGACATAATGGATTTTGGTTTTTCAAGGAGGTTTTATTGAAGACATGGACGATTTAAGTTTTTTTCGAAGATTTAGATTAACAAAATGTACAGTGGCATCCATTCTAGAATTGATAGAAGATGCCCTGGAATTTGAAAACGATTTGTAGGTATTTTTATTAGGTTTCAAAATTTGTGGCGTCCCACCAGAGTCTTCATTCAAAATCGATCTATGAATGTCATCGCTTTCATCCTTTCTAATTTTTTGGAGAAAGGTCCCCCATCAATGACAATGGTTTCTTTTCTTTCTTCGGCTAATGTTTTCCTCAGCTCCTTTTTCCTATTTTCATAACATTTTTTAAAACTAATAACTAGGTAATAACCTTTTTTTTAAACACAGAAACAAAACTTAGGCTTTCCTAGGTTAGAAATTTTTGACTAATTAACAGAAGAATAGCACTTTCTCAGGCGTTGCCAAATTGTTTGTAGGCTTAACAAAGCTTCGTTTACTTCACTGCGGTGCAAGACTTCACAATTTAAGCGCTGCTTTGTATTTCAGCCTAGCTTTACTAAGCACCGCTTAAACCTTAAACGGTGAATACGGCCGTTAGTACCTAATTGTATATTTGACGCGTGTAAACATTTTTATGAATTTTGACATGAATAAACTATCTATCTATCTATCTATCTATTCAACTTGAAAACTATTTCGCATGTAGACCTCCTACTAGAACATATTTTTCATAGACAGATAAGGTCACATGCAACAGCATCCACAATTTTCTTCTTTAATAAATCTACGTCCCTAAATGTACTGATCTTTTTCTCAACTACCTCGGGTGTTTTTGTACAGAGTCTAAAACTACAAGAGTAGCAGCGTCATCTTCATTAATTGTTTTTTGGTTTCTTGGATATTTTCACATCAACAGTGGAATTAGCGAAGCGGATCTGGTTTTGAAATGAAACCAACTTTAAAAAATTTTTTTTTTGACAATTCGGTTACACGCGTTCTCTTTTATCATGTTATCAAGTTAGTTCAGGAGGAGGTAGGGAAAGGAAAATTATTCAACCTCCCCGAACTTTTTTCCTTGTCGTGCGATTTTGAAAAACCAAAATGGAATTTGTTCGCTGTTATCTCTAGTATTTGACTGATTAATTTTTTTATTTTTTTTCGAATAAACAAATTTGTGGGAGGGGAAAAACTTTTTGCATTTTTTTTCAAATGCTTTTTTTATGTAGGAAATGGTTCAAAGGAAAAATCTTTTACAGGTAAGTGAGGATCTTTTTTATCTTTATTAAAAAAAAAATATATCGCAATCCAAGCAATAGGAAGGGAGGGAGGAAGCATAATGCGTTTGCGGGAATAAAGGGTTAAGGAAAAGGGATAGGGACTTCGGACCTTGATATTCGGCAATATAAATCTTTTTCCCATCTTAATATTTTACCAATCTATCTTTATCAAATATTAAACTTATTATAAATAATTATTTAATGCCGTCACGAGTTTTCGCGGCCCATTTCCCTAGTTTTAGGTGCTGTTGGATAATTATAAAATAATTATTTTTCCGTTTAACTCGTTCCAACTCAAAAACGGCACAATGGATTACTCTCAAATTTTTATCGTGTTATCACTATATATTTGTTAATAAAATGTGTTAAAATGTAGGTCAAATTTTAATAAGTGTAGAAATCATTACTTTTTTTTCTAAGGCTATGTCAATAATTTGCATTCTCAAAATAACTTTTTTATCTTTCGAAATAGATACCAAGTATATGGAGGACATATGAAGATAAAAGATTGGCGTAACTTTTTTATTTGAAACTTTTTTTATAGCATTAGCAGTTTTTGAGAAAATTGCAAATCAGTGATTGTTGGCCCAGTATTGCAATTAATTATTTTTAGACCTCCACGTTCTTTATTATCTCTTTATCATTAAATAAGTTTTGCATATATTCCCTCTTCAATCTTGCATATATTCCATTCACGGTTGGTAAATTAAAAACTTTAAAAAACTAGAGTAAAAATCATGCTCCTCTCCGATTTGTTTAACTTTTTATATAATTGTTGCACATTATCTAGAATACTCTTCCCAAAAAGTAAAAAGGAAGTAAGTACATCTATAATACCTGCCTGTGTTTCAAACTTGCGTTCCTTGGATTTCAAGCTTTAAGTCTACCTATTACACCACCATACTCTATTTCCGAAAGCGATAATATTGCCAATATAATGTCACTATTTCACTATTTGAAAATTATTTTATATTGTTATGAAATATACATTAGTTAAATATATAAATAAATGATAGAAAATAGCATTAAAAAAATTCTATTTAATTACAAATCTAAAAAAAATCAGAAAACATTTTTTATAATTTTAAATGATTAATAACTTTTGATTTACTGATCGATTTTGTTAAAAAACAAATTATGTTTGTTTTAAGTATTTTTAATGTTATAACGCCAACTTAGTTGTTAAAGTACTCGTCCGATTCTAAGGTTTGTGCAATGTGTACACTATAGTAATAGCGCAACTTATTTATAAACTGCCATTTCGGCAGTTTAATATTTGACAAAGGGTACACTGACAAAATATTAAGATGGAAAAAAGATTTATATTGCCGAATATCAAGGTCGGAAGTCCCTATCCCTTTTCCTTAACCCTTCATTCCCACAAACGCATTATGCCCCCTCTCTCCCTTACTATTGCTTGGATTGCGATATATTTTTTTTTAAATAAAGATAAAAAAGATCCTCACTTACCTGTAAAAAAATGTCTCTTCTGAAACCTTTCCTAAGTAAAAAAACGCATTTGAAAAAAAAATCAAAAAGTTTTTCCCTTCCCACAAATTTGTTTATTCGAAAAAAATAAAAAACATTAACCAATTAAATAGTAGAGATAACACCGAACAAAATCCATTTTGGTTTTTCAAAATCGCACGACAGGGAAAAAAGTTCGGTGGAGTTTCTCCTTTCCCTACTTCCTCCCTCTCCCCCCATCCTCCGGCTCCATTAATTCTGATCTATTTCACCTACCTCAAAAGAATCTCAGCCTCCTAACTACTTTTTTTCGCGAAAAAATTAAGGAATCACTTTTTTGTACATTAGTGTTACGGCAAAAAACGTGTGTGTATTTAAAAAAAAATTCACGAAAAGTTACCGTCCGATTTGGAAAAAAAAATTTAATTTAACTTTTTTTCGTCAAGTCAATAATAATAAAGTTATCGTGAAATAACGTGTTTTTGCTAATTTTAAATGCGGATTCCTGCTCCACCTCGTGTGATTAAGTTGCACTAACTTGATAACATGATAAAAGAGAACGTGTGTAATCGAATTGTCAAATAACAAATTTTAAAAAGTTTGTTTCAAAACTCTTCTTTTCTCACCAGATCCGCTTCAGTAAATCAAATGTATAAATTAATTTACATACTGCTTTGCGAGTCACTTTAACATCTGAATACTTCTGATTAAAAATTTCTATTGCGTATTTATAAGAAACATTTCCGATTCCATAGCATTTGACCTAGGAAATTCGTTGTTCCAGGGTTAGCTTAATTCAATAATCAGCAATTAATATTTTTATAGAAAATACAAAATACGAACAAAAATCTATTACACCGACATTGACATTAATCTATGACATTACTTGATGTAATCTCATATGTCTATGAAAAAATTAAGAAAATATTAGAAAAATGTGTATTAGTAGGAGGTCTACATGTAAGCCTTTATTCATAACTGAAAAAACTTTGTGGAATAAAATCAATTAAAATGTAAAAAAAAGGTTGTTTGCTTAAAGTTGATTTCATATTTTCTAATTTTTAGAATACCCTAAATAATTTATTTTAAGTTTGATAACTGCTTATGACTTACTAAGACAAGCAAAGCTATCCATGAAGAATTACTTTTTCTCGCCAAATCAAAAATAGGAAAGAGTGCAGTATACCATTCGGGGACACATTGTATATACAGTCATGCATTAATATTTTAATTCAATATTATTATCATTAGTTACTTTATTAAATACCTATGAATAAGGGAAGGAAAAGGAAGTGTTTTTTGTTAGTCACATAAATAACACACCTAGATAAACTAAAAGTTGTGCGTGCGCCTATGTGACAGGCACACAAAAGTGTCATGTACCACAATACCCTAATGTATATTTTGATGCGCTAATGTTAGAATGGGGTGTTTTCCTATTTTTTTTTTATTGAATAATATTATAGAATATTTACAAACACGCCTTCCAATACAGATTTCCGCGAAAATAATTATCAATTTTTTGAGAAAACAAAAGTTAAAATAAGTGGAGCAACAGGTGTTTTAAATTGGTGACGTAGGTAGTTTGACCGATGACGTAGCTGGACTGTATGGCTTCGTAGTGTGTGCCTTTGCTTTGAACTTTCCATCTTCCGATGCTTATTCAGGTCTGTTGGGTTTTTTTCGATTAACTTGACGTGCTCTGAGGCTAACAGAGTATTGTTTAGTTTATTTTGTTAGTTATTATCTAATTTTTTAGTAGGGTGTGGGTTAACAATTTTTGGGTATGCTATTATGGGTTGTAGTGTACTGTGTTTTTTTTTGGCTCTTTTTGATGTTGTTTTGGTGTTTCTTTGTTGTTTTTGTGTATGGCTCTTTTTGTTTTTGATCTTCAACATTTTTGGTTTTTGTTTTTTGCATTTTTTTGTGTTTTGTTGGTTGTTCTATTTTTTTTCTTTTTTCTTTTTTTTTTTTTTTTCTTTTTTTTTTTTTTTTCCATTGTTACAGTTTACAATAGTTAGGGAGTAAATATGTAATTTAATGAGGGATGGGTGGGGGCTGTAGAGAATTTGGTTGTAAGGGGGTTAGTTAGCGTAGGGTTGATTGAACAAGTGAATTCGCAAAATTGGGTAGAAGTTTATTTAGCTTATTGGACTGTATGGATTTGTTGATAGAATGGTTTTATACAAAACAGTGTGGTGTTGCCAAGTTAAAATTCCTTCTCTAGTTCTAGCAAAGATAATTGAAGGAAACAGGAGTATAAAGCTTATTTATTAAATTAATTTTAATATATTTATCCATGAAATTTAATTTTCTTATGTAAAAAATAATAATAGGCGTGAATTATTAAATATTTTAAATAATTTTTAAAGCCGATTAGATTTTTAAAAACATATTTAGCAAAACATGACAACAATATCAACGGCTAGTCAAATGACAGATATGTTCTAACGTCGCCGTCGTGTCGATTTGAAGCATTTCAGTTTCTTTCATCGCTGTAATTTACAAATAGTAGATAATGTCATTTAAAAGGTTTTTTTTTTTATAAAAGTTGTGGAAATACAAATATAAGTGCTTCGAAAAAAATGTTGTAATTGTTCTGAAAAAATTGATATTTGAAGAACTTGGTGGCAAGCTTCCAATATTTTTGATCCCATCCCTTCGAAAATCCAAATTTTGTTATAGAAAGAATCTATCAAGTCATAGTCAACTTTGGCCAAATTGGACGAATCTCCTTTTACAAAATTCAACTCCATCTTAATAGTTTATCGATAAAGTAAAAATCAAACGTCACATAAACAAACAACAAATAAATATAACCAATATATCTCTTTCACTTGGATTGTGACAAGAAGTGTCAGCTGGCGGCACGCAAGAAATATTCCCACATAATCTTCGCCATAAGTTTTGTTTACATTTTTAAGATAACTTCTTCATAATAACAAATATAAATATCTTTTAATTCCTTCTAAATACATATGTATAATATTTATTGATATTCAAGATATTGAGAAAAATAGAAGTGTCATAGGTAAAATAATGTAAAGTAAATACACAATTTGGTATTCATATAAGTTAGTTACAGTCTAAGCGAAAGTTGTCTATGACTGGTTAAATTATTTCCCGCCAAATAAAATCATTTGAAATCTGTGTCTAGACGGGCGTATTCTTATTTCTTATTTTTATTTAAGAAATTATTGTTTTGGTTTAAATTGATTATGCAATAATAACTTTACTTGATATATATCAGCAAAACTGAATTTAAAAAAAAGGAAAATACCCCATTGCTCCATCCAAGACCGTTTTTAATGTGAACAGGCCGGAGTGTACGACGTGGCAACGTTGCAATCTTAAACTCTGTCAGTCCTACTAATAGTCTATGTAATGAAGGAAAAAATAGCGTAAACATTTCGTGAAAAGACGAGATTACCTTCCCCCCCGTTTTCGAGGATGCTGAATACGATGGAAGTGGTGGGGGAAGTTCTTGACCACCCCAACCCCCTGAAGCGGCCAAAAACATCCCTTTTAACCACCCCTTTTATGTATACCTTTATTTTTTCATATATAAACTGGTCTGGGAAGTGATTTATCGACGGGTTATACTTGACATTACATGGAAGAGGGTTATAGGGTAAGTGGAATCCAGACAGCATGAAAATATTTTTATGACAAAATAAATTATTTGCTTACAATTAATTTAAAAAACCTAGGTCGTTAACAAACAGCATAACAATCCTCATATTCTTCAAAATGCACATCGCACGCGATCTCTTCTCCATCATCATCGCCCCAGCGATAACTGGTGGATGAGGGTAAGTTTCCGTTACCCGGGCCACTGCACCAGACACTAACATAAACTTTTTCATTTCTCTCTCCTTCCACACACCATAAGCATCTTTGTATCGTTCAGATTTGGATATTGCACTGCCATAAAAAGTTTTTATGCACACTGCTGAATATTTTGAAGGCTGTCAACTGTAATTGGTTGTACAGCCAGGTACACAATATTTATCTGGCATGTTGTTATTGTTTTCAGACCCCAGACCTAGAATTAATTAAAATTATTTTATTGGTTTTGGTAGTAAAAGTGAATTGAATTAAAAATATAGCTTGCATAAAAAGTAAGGTTATAATGTAATTTGACGCACAAAAAATGATTTCAGATGCGATAGATAGCTATATAATTAATTAAAATAATAACTACTTACTTTATAAAACACAATTTGTGAAATTACACCAACAGAGAGGCACTTTTTATGTATTATAATGCCAATTTATTCGTGACAGATTACTGCACAACTGTTTTGTTTTGCCAAGAAAGGACTGAACCACGTGTTGCCACATTTCCATTTTCCGGCCTGTTCACATTAAAGCCGGTCGTGCTCCATCACGTCACAGTTTTTTTTAACCTCAAAAATAGCACAGCGCATCAAAATACATAAGGGTATTATGTTGGTCTGATCCTTAGTATATGAGATTTTTTTTGTGCTCCTTTATAATTATTTTTGCATCGATGACAAACATGATGTACTGTTGGTAGGATTTTAATACTTTAATTTTGATGAAATAACGATTTAATTATGGAAAATAATATATTGTAATTGTAAATTTAGAAACATATTAGATATTTGATATATGGTGTTAACAGGGATCTGCAAACAAGATGAACATTGTGTCGGTTTTACTAATTTATAGCCTTTCTTATAAAACAAAAAAATGTGCATATTAAATTATGCATACAAAATATATGCATAACAACGTCCAAGAAAAAATGTCAGCAATTCTAAAGGCATGTAATTTGAAATAGAGAACAGATTACAACCTGAAACTGAACGTAGTGTAATTGGTAGCGTTAACACACCATCACGTCGGGTTAAATAGTTAGTGAACGCCTGGATAATAAATATTTCATTAACGATAATGAAATAGAGTGTTAAGTGGGCGGACCCACCTCTTTAATAACAATTTCCACATTGATGGACGCGAATGTATATTCTAATTAAATTCAACAATTGAGTTACTGTAGTTGGCGATCCTCGAATCGCGCCACCGCTCCCATAAAGTGTTGGTAGAGAATTTAATTGATTAGTAGACTGCAAAATGCGTTGATAATTTTTTATTGGAAAATATTTCATTGCGGATACTTTAACTTATATTTTAATGTGTATTTAGATGACCTGTGAAAACATTAGCCTGAATATTTGATTTTAGTCGGAAGTAAAATAAAACGATAAAAATAAAATGCCTTTTAATGGCTATTATAAAATTATACATTTACACATGCGATAAAATTGTATCAATGTAAATGCATTAGAGAAGAAAATGTATGTACATTTGTAATTATACTAAATACTACAGTCAACTCGGCGTTCAGTGCGTCGTCCAATGGACAAAAGTAAAATAATTGACTCCTTTATTAGAATTTGTACATCCAAAGGCTGTATTTGGAGATAATCAGGCCTGTGATAGAACGTTTACGTTATTTAACATGTACCTGTTATGTTGAGTGCTGACTAAAAAATATATGGGAGTGAGAGAGACAGATGACCGTAACATAGGCGTTATGACTAACGTAAACGTTCCATCATAGGGCTGATTATGGAACAGTAAGTGAAGCTTTTAAATCCCAGCCAGAAAACGATGGAATTAATTTCCATATTTTCTTCTTCAACGTGTTTGGTAAAGATTCTATGTTATCTTTTTTTCTGCTTTTTGGTTAGAAGTGGTTCCCATCCCTTCTTGGGAGTGGTCGCAAAAAGAAAAAAAAACACAATCTTTTAGAGAATCAAATTATAAGAAAGAAAGGTTATATACACTTTTTTGCTAAAATGCATATTTTTCGAGATGTTGCGAACTAAAAATTGCAATTTTCTCCCCCTAAAATCCGTATTCCTAGAAGTTTTTTCAAACTAATCGAAAAATATGGACTGAACAAATCGAATGGTTTTTTTTCTCCTCCTATGTTTAGTTTTGGAAGTATGGCATTTTCAAAATGGCGCCTAAACGTTCAGAAAAATTATACGACGTTAAAATCTAAAATTACCCAAATACTACAACTGGGAGAAAAAATTTTGTTCTTGAAGAAATTAAAGGTATTAAAATTTTCTTTCGAATGAGACTTTTTACGATCTTTTAAAATGAAAACTAAAAAAGTTAAAAACAAAAAGTATCGCGCCATTTTTGTTTAGTTTTATTGGTCTAATTTCTTATTAATTCAAAATTTTAGAAAATCTTTCTAAGTATTGTTAATGCATATTATTACTAACATGCCCAAATTCTTTAGAATTGTTATAATAATTATTATTTTTCATTCAGTATGCATTTTCAATAATGAACATTTTCATATTTTTTTGAAAAAAATCGTTTTTTTGGAAATTGCTCAGAAAATATTTTTTTATAAAAAATGATAGAGTACAAAAATGAAGATTATAAAGAAAACGAAGAATTCGTTATTTTTTTTTAATTTTCCTACAACAAACTGTTTCAGAGATATAAAGGTTTAAGTGTTTGAGCTCACACGCAAGAAAATTATATGTTTAAAATTGAAATGTCTCAAAAACTATAAGATTGATAAAAATATGATATATGAATAAAATGAAGCTTATAAAAAAACGAAGACTGGTTTTTTTTTCTACGACAAACTGTTCTAGAGATATGTTAGTTTAAAATAGTGTTGATATTTCTCAGTTTGTATACGCGCATTTTAGATGCCTATAATAGGTAGAGAAACTAGCTTTTTTTTTCTATTTTTCGAAGAATTCGCAGATAATTTTCATCTGACTACCTGAAACGTCACTTTGTATGAATTTTAGAATACAGCTATGGGGGAGCGCCAGCGCCAGACAATTTTTTTCAGATGATTTTTTTGTTCTTGCAAAAAGTGCTGCGGCAACGTTTGTGGGTGCAAAAAAGCGGTTTGCACTGCACTTTAGCATGTTTGAAGTGCAATGAAACCAGCTGCAAAAATACTGCCCCACTTGAAGAATGTGACGTTAAAGATGATGTCATTGAGGAATCAGATTAAAAATGTTATTTAATTAGTTTACTGTACTAATTCGATTTATTTGTAACAATCTGTATTTTTAATAAAATTTTACGTACTACTATATATACTCTTTTGTTTATTGATCATTTTTAATCCATGTTTTTTTTTATAAATTCACACCTCATAATCTTATTCAGCGACCCAAAAATACAGTTCATCTCAAACTTATAGCAACATGAGGCCCAGTGTTTCAATGCAAAGTTAAGCACTTTATCCTACAAATAAATTAGCTAGAGGTTTAGAATATGCTTTTATTAAACACTTTAATATTGCAACTTCATATTCTAACCTTCTAGCTAATTTATTTGTAGGATAAAGTGCTTAACTTTGCATTGAAACACTGGGCCTCATGTTGCTATAAGTTTGAGATAAACTATATATGGATTTTCGTGAATTTATTAGTAACATTAGAAGAATTATTAATTTACTGTCCTAAGCTTTAACCCCATAATCATATTCAGCGACCTCAAAAACATAAGTATATGGATTTTCGTCATTTTATTTTATTCGTAAAATTAGAAGAATTATTAATATTTCAGTATTTAGGGGTGATTTCAATGATTTCAACCCTTAATATTTTCGTCTCATAACTTTTGACCTCACCGTCATATTCAACAACCTCAAAAACATAAGCATATGGATTTTAGTTAATTTATTCGCAAAATTAGAAGAGTTATTATTTTTTCAGCATTTAAGGATGGTTTTCAACCTTAAAAATAAAAAGCAGGTAATGCGACAATATAGATTTTGATGTACGTATTTTATAAAGAATATTGCAAAATAAATTAAGTAAATTCCTTCAATCGTTTTTGGGTCGGGAATTTTACCATTTTTACAAGCTTTTATTTAACTTGCTTTGTATGTATGTTAGTTTGTTTGTTTAGTTCAAATCTTGCAAGTCAATTTTAAAACAGTTATCCCCAACCGATTGAGCTAAAATTTTGCATACACGTTTAGTTTGGATGACAGTGCATGATTAGCTAAGTGACGCCATTCTAAATCCAATATGGCGGACTCCCAAAGATGGCGGACCAGTTATTTTTTATGCCCATGATATGGGTATCAAATGAAAGAGTTTGCTGGGAAGAATACGAAAATAAAATGACGTCACACTAAATTCAATATGGCGGACGCCCCAAGATGGTGGACAAAATTTTTTAGTTTTAACACTATAATTTGATCGTATATTCGCTCATACGTTGCATTCTAAGAAATGGTGAAGGATCCGGTTTAAACTATAAGTTTTATATCGGATAGGAACGACGCAATGAATATATAAAACTAATTAAGCCGTAGCTAAAAATTTAAAAATAAAATTAAATGTAAAAAAAAACTTTTTTAAAAATAAGCTTTTATTATTTAGGTGTACTAAGACGAAAAAAATAAAAATAAAAAATGACAATTGTCTTAAAAGCTTGTCGCGTGAATAGAAATAAAAAAAACCGCTGCCCAAGGAATCACTACTTCCACATCCAGATTTTCTATCCAAGTCACTCACAACGAAAAAATTTTGTATGTGGAAATAACTGATTATGGAACTTTAATAATGTAATATTTGAAATCCTCTACCCCGAAAACCTATAAAACGATACCCCACATCGGTAGTGGGATGAGGGTGGTGATAAGGGGTGGTAATGGGTGGATGAAGGAAAAAAAATATTTTGAGGTTTCTGGTTCTTGTACACACACTAAATCACAATTTTTTTCATCCCCTTTAATAATGGAGTGGGGGTGGTAATGGGGGTGGCTAATGCCAAAATTTTGTTTGAGACCTTAACTTCACTAAATACCAATTTTATAGATTCTTATCTGCTTGATTTACCTATTTAACCCAAATTTACCCCAATTTACCCCCCAACCATTCGACGGAACAAGATGAAAATATAACGTAGTTCTAGATCTCATTAAAGTACATATGTGTACCAAATTTCAGGTCAATATCTCAAACGGTTCCTGAGTAATCGTGCGCTCAAAAAAAGTTACAGACAGACCGACAGACAGACAGACAGACAGACAGACAGAAATCTCTTTTTCGCTCAAACTTAAAATCTCGACGTTTAATGACATTCTAAGCCTATCTGAACAATAAAAATTTTTTTAAATTTCTTTGTCGTTACTATACTTCCACTGGATGTGAAAGTAATAGTGTTTATACCATGGCTGCGAAACTTTTTAGCGCTCTCGAGATTATCTTGTCTCGGCCGCGAACGGCCTCGGCGATAATTTTTCTCTCGGTACGTAAAAAGGAATTTCGCGGCCTAAGTATAAAAATAACTATAGTCGTCCCTCAAATTGTGACTATGACCTATTTTTAATATCGTTAGTAATGCACTACTGGTGGCAGTAAAAAAAAAAACCGCTGCCCAAGGAATCACTACACATCCAGATTTTCTATCCAAGTCACTCACAACGAACAAAAATTGTATGTGGAAATAATTGTTTATGGAAATTTAATAATATAATATTTGAAATCCTCTACCCCAAAAACCCATAAAACGATAGCCCACATCGGTAGTGGGGGGGGGGAGTGATAGGGGGGTGGTAGTGGGGGGGGAAGAAGTAAAAAAATATTTTGAGGTTTCTGGTTTTTGTAGACACACTAAATCAAATTTTCTTTTCATCCCCTTTAATAATGGGGTAGGGGTGGTAATGGGGGGTGGCTAATGCCAAAAATTTTTTTGAGACCTTAGCTTCTCTTGTATATACTAAATACCAATTTTATGGACTCTTACCTGCTTGATTTACGTATTTATCCCAAATTTACCCCAATTTACCGCCCAACCCTTTGACAGAACAAGATGAAAATATAATCTACTTCTAAATCTCGTTAAAGTACATCTGTGTACCAAATTTCAAGTCAATACTTTAAACCAGAGAAAACGTGCGCACAAAAGAAGTTACAGACAGACAGACCGACAGACAGACCGACAGACAGACCGACAGACAGACCGACAGACAGACCGACAGACAGACAGACCGACAGACAGACCGAAAGACAGACTGACAGACAGACCGACAGACTGACAGACCGACAGACTGACAGACCTACAGACCGACAGACAGAAATTTTTTTTCGCTCAAACTTACAATCTCGACGTTTCATGACATTCTAAGTCTATTTGAACAATAAAAATTTTAAAAATTTTTTTTGTCGTTACTATACTTCCACTGGATGTGGAAGTAAAACTTACTTAGGTACTTACAATCTCTGTCAAAAAAAACAATGTCTGTATGAACTTCTCGCGACAAGCTTTTAAGACAATTATTTATTTTTATTTTTATTTTTATTTTTATTTTTATTTTTATTTTTATTTTTATTTTTATTTTTATTTTTATTTTTATTTTTATTTTTATTTTTATTTTTATTTTTATTTTTATTTTTATTTTTATTTTTATTTTTATTTTTATTTTTATTTTTATTTTTATTTTTATTTTTATTTTTATTTTTATTTTTATTTTTATTTTTATTTTTATTTTTATTTTTATTTTTATTTTTATTTTTATTTTTATTTTTATTTTTATTTTTATTTTTATTTTTATTTTTATTTTTATTTTTATTTTTATTTTTATTTTTATTTTTTTCGTTTCAGTACACCTAAATAATAAAAGCTTGTTTTTAAAAAAGTTTTTTTTACATTTCATTTTATTACTGCTTCGCCTACTGTACTAATAGTTGATGCAACGTACACAAGTGTTGGGAATCGAAATACCTAATTCCTAGCGTACCTATGTTGTTAACACAGTTGTTTCTCGACTGAGTCTCAGCAATCGTGCTACCTCGATGAGAAAAATATATTATCGATTTCACTAAATAATACATTTTTGAAAATTTCATTTAAAATGAGGTTGTTAAGGTTAAATAGTATTTTGAATTTTCAAAGATTTTATGAATATTTAAAAATGCACTACTTAGTACTTATTCAAATGAGAAAATTTGCTCCTCTGTAAAATTGCGTCTGAATAATTGTTAACCAGTTAAGTAAACTACCGTAAAGAAAGCAGCCGTCAAAATCTGTCAGTTAATTCGTAATTTAATTTTTTTTAGGTTATTCTGGAATTATCGCAAGCAATGACGTTTTTGAGCGCAAGCGTGTCTGGAAAAAAGGGCCTGTGTTCCAACTTTTCCAGTTGAATAATACTACAAAAAAAGCACTATATGATTAAAAAAAAAGATCTGATCTCTACTACGCAAAATTGAGTCGCTTAAAATATGTTATTTAAAATTATAGAAATAATACAAATTTATAGGATTAGAAGTGTCCATAGAAATCCAAGACCAAGAAACGATGAATCTTAATACTTTGTGCGAAATTATTCGCGGTGTAAATTCAGATGATTCTGAAAAAAACAACGATGAATGTGAAGAAAAAAGTGATGTCATTCACAGATGGGGATAAGTAAGATTGGTGCACTATACTGATATGAATGTGCGTTATGTATTCTTACATTTCCATGATTTTGGACTGTTTACCTTCCCAAGTTTGTACCTGATAATACACTCTAAATATGTGCATCCGACTTACATGAATGAATAATATAGCTTAGTTTTCATTGGGCAAGTACTAAGTATCCCTCTAACTGAAATTGTAATTGGTAGAATATAGTACTAGATCATGGTCGAGTAGAGTAGGATTAAACAGTGGTAAAGTAACTCACTCACTCGCCTTCTCCTACCACCTTTCTACTTTATTTAACCGGCGCTACACTAATCAAAAGAGGTTTGGTGTAGTCGAGTGTTTAGTTGGCTGATGTTAATTTTTGTGACCTCAATTTTGCACTGTACGACTCGACCACTATTTTAATTCGTATGTGAAAATGGATACTCTCCCGAATCCGGTAGAGTAGAGTAGTTTGGCTAAAAAGTATGCCAGTATACTCTACCGCTAACTCTACTAATGAAAACTAGGCTTAAGTTTTTGGCGACTGTACCCCCGTGCGGGATTCCGGGATAGAGCTGTTTCAACATAAAAAGGTGGACCTCACTCTACTAAGCATCACAAGTGAACGCTTTCTTATCTCTTTATATTGCGATAATAAACTTGAACAGTTGATTGACATGTTGCGTTACAAATAATTCGCAGATCGGTTTCTGAAACCAAATTAAATCTTTCCTCGCTCCCACCCACACAAGATGCTGGGAAGGTAAAATATTCAGAATCTTGAAATTAGAGAAACCATTACGCATGCTCATACCAGTACAGTGCCCCGTGTCTCCCGACCTTCTCAAATTGATCTCTTGCTGGTCTAAAACTGTACCACAAGGGTGATCTGGAAAATAGTTCAAAGGAAATATAATATTACTCAACACAAAAGTGTCAGCAATTATTTTATACCTACGTACCTCACTTACTTCCATTTGCAAACCAATAATAATGAACCGAATAAAAATTGTTTATTAGAAAATGCTTTATAAAAAAACCAAGAAGAATTTTTATCGCAAGATTGAAAATAAAGAACTTATTTCCCTCAAAGTTTTTACATTTTTATTATCACTGGCGCATTCGGCATATTCTCGATTTTCTGGACTAAATAAATCTCACTTTCCTTATTTTGCTCGCCTTACAATAAACGTAGATTGATGAAATTATTGTAGGACCACCGCCGAGCCATACTTTGCAATTTGAGAAAGAATCATAGAAATCACTCAAGCCAATCCAGAGTATTGATTGAACAAATGTATAAAAAAACACACATATCACAGTGGGCCGAAAATTTCAGAGTGGCCAAAAATACAATTTTGTCATAGGCCGACTAACAATCATATATGTAATGAGGGAAAAATAATTTTAAAAACAAATTTCCCGAGGTGTGACTTTTAGAGTTTAGAGTTTTTCTTAAAAATGGTGTATTTCAGCTTTTTCGGTTGGACGTTATAGCAAACCGTTTGAATAAGACCGAATAATTAAAAATATATTTGTCATCGGGGGGTTGCTTTTAGAGGGTTGTTAGTGTAGACATTGGCATATTATTTATTTTTTCAGTTTAACGTTATCGAAAACCGCTTAATTAACCCATAAAAAATATGAAAAAATATTTACCAGGGGCGACTATAGAACTGAATTTTTTTCGAAATATTCCTTGAAAAGGTCAAATTTTATTGATAATAAATACTCATTATAACTTCAAAGGATATTATGAAGATAAAAAATTGTTTAACAATTGATTTCGCATTATCTTATATCAAGTGAGCGATGTTGTCGGTGCTCGCGGAAAACGTGTCGCACGTTGTAAAAAATCAAAAATTTCGAGAAGGCGGTTGAATGCGGTTACGACTTTTTTGTATGTTATAATTCAATTTCTAAGGTATTTTCTACGTATTTTTTCAAGGCATGACGACGTAAGGCTTTTTTTTGTGGTCCTACACAAATCTGAATCTACTTGTAAAAGTTTCGGATAAACACTATAATAAAATAACCTTCTTTCTGTTTTTAAATTCGAAACTTTCTTTATGCAATATACTAAAATAAAGTATATATATATACCTCAAGTAAGCTGTTCCTGTAAAAATTTCACTTTGAACTAACACGTTTTAAACACAGTCTCTCTTCAATAGTTCGTGATTAAATGAGCCGTAATACCGGTGAAACGGTGCTGTGTAAAGAGTCGTGTTTGTTAGTGCCTAGCAGTTAGAGATATTGCCTAATCGCCTTTGTATTATTGGAAAAGATAGAATGACTGCAATATCAAAGCGAAATTCAAAATTTCTTACAAAATTTGGCCCACTGCGATAGGGTCGAATTGAGAACCTCCACTTTTTTAAAGTTTTATGAAATCGGTTAATGAAAAACTGTATAATTTCTTTTCACTATGGTAGTTTCGCTTGGGTAATCAGGCCCCCCGCGTCAAATCATGGGCCCCGGTACCAAATACATTGGCGGGCCTCCGCGCCTAATAATTGATGAGTGGGAAAAATTTTCTTTTGTCAAAGTCTGTGGCGGGCCCCCACGGATCCCTCGAAAGCCAAAGGGCCCCCGCGCTTAATAATTAATGAGCGGGGGGGAGAAATTTGAAAAAAAAAACTTTTTGGTCAGTACCCAGTAGACCCCCCATATGGGGAGCCTGTGGGTAATACCTAAATAATGTATAGATATAAGGATATGTACAGTCATTCATTATATTTTGACCTTCCCTTAAGTACCCTATTTTAAGAATTTTAAGAAAAGTTAAGTGCAAAAGTTGTAGTTGTATCTATATTTTTTAAATACAACTAAAAAAAATAATAGCCTGCATAGGTACATGATATAAATATGAAGGTGATTTTTTTGTATGGAACATCCTTTATATTTGTAATGTAAGAGTAGCCGATGGCTAAACTTCGCCTTAATAAAGACGTCTCATTATTATTATTATTTTTACATTTTCTTTTAGATCTTTTTCCCCCTTTTCAAATATATAAGGGCTGACAGGTCTTGCCGTAATATTTCTTGACATATCGGACATGAAACATGCTCCAAATATTCATATAGGTATTCTATGGTTACTGACATACTGATGACAGAGCAGTGATTACTATACGCAGTAGACTGTGATTGATGATACTATGATAATATTGTTATCGTGTGGCATTTTGTATTATCATTTCGTCAAAATGGATTAGAGAGAAGCACATAGTTACCAAACAACCCCGATTTAACACTATTAGATACATTTGTGTGGGTGTTTTCAAAGGGCAAAGTTAATAACAAAGAGTCTAGCCGGATAAGCATGTGAAAAATGTCCCTAAAGGAAATTACGTGAAATGGTTATCAAAGTATTACCTTGCATGTAAAAAAATATTTGTTATAATATTATTCCAAATCCAATTTTTGCAAAAAAGGTTTTTAAATTCTTGTTGCAACTTACGTAATTGACAAAAAATTCTGAAAAAACTCTAGAACATAGAGGCCTTCCAAATGAAATGAAATATTACGTCGTATGTGGCGCGAAGTTCAAATTATAAAAAATGAATAAAAATGAAAAATGACCCTGTTTTGAAAAGGTGCTATCATGATTTTTGTTTAAGAGATGCGCCCCTGCATTGCTAATATACTCAATTTTGTTCATATTTTTTTATTTGGTGGCACATGCTGAAAGGAAATAAAAACCTCACAAAAAACCATTTATTAAACATTAGTTTCTAAAAATATAATACAGTAGGATCTGTGTTTTTTAGAGTTCATGTTTTATTTCAGTTTCCCTCTATTGGATGGAAGTGACGAAGACATTGTTACGATGCGGCTACTGTTGACTGTGTGCGTAACGCATACGGGCATAAACATGTAACTGTAATCATAAATCTGGCATCACGGAGGTGGGGATATAGCTTATGATATCACCAAGACAACAAAGTTGTGCATCACTACATGAACAACTTTAGTTGTTATATGGCAAGTTTGAAGATCTACATATAGTGAAATGCGAAATAAGTCCCGACACATTAACAAAAAACCCGCAAATGCTACATAGATTACAGGCCAAATTCTGATGGATATGCTGGACTACTGCATCATTTTTGTGACTGTACCAAGAAACTACGAACAGTTGCATGATGCTCACACGTTGCGGCTGCTGTTTTATTTATCACAAGGTAGATTTCTGCAACTTGTCAGTTGGTCAAAATTTGGCGTGACAGAAATATCACGAAACGCACAAAGTTCAGAACTGCTAATGAACTAATTCTTTCCATCTTGCAGTACGCCTCTGAGACATGGGCCGTTAGGGAGACAGACAGACAACGTATTTATTCTTTAGAGATGTACGTTTGGTGAGGGGCTGCCCACGAATTCCGTGGGCAGCCCATCGTACCAACATCTCAATACTCTAAGAAGTCCCACAAAGCGATTCTCCAGCATCGTATTCTCCCAAATTCTCTAATTTTTTTGGTCACATCAACCGGTGAGAGGACAATATAGAACGCCCTTCTTAACGTTGGGCTGATATTACCAACTAGCTGATGGAAAAAAGCTTTAACGAGGCTGTGCGCCTAACAGGCAACCGCAGCAGATGGTGTGATGCTGACAAACATACTATACAACAAAGATAGGATAACTAGAATAATTATTGATACGCGAACGTGAAGCTGGTGTGATGGATGAGGAAAGTAATGAGGATTAATCTTTTTGATTTTTAGTTAAAAATTGTGATAGTAAAAAATGTAATAAATATATATTTTTTAAGTTTTTATTTTTTTTTTCAACATGAGCCACCAAATTAAAAAATCTGAAAAAAAAAAATGTGGATAATATTAACACAAAGGCGCGCCTGTCTGTAAAATATCATGTTAGCACCTTTTCAAAAAAGGCAAAAGGAGCACTTTTTGTTTTTGTTTATTTTTTTCTATCTTAATTTCGCGCCAAATACGACGCAATCTGGAAGATATTTGTCTGGAAGATATTTATGTTCGATAATTTTTTCAAATTTTTTCGTCCATTACGCAAGTTGCAACAAATTAATAAACAATTGCAAAAATTCAGCTCCCCCTTGGATTTCTGGAATAATACTCTAACAAATACTTCATTACAGTCAATGGAATACTTTGATGCTCATTTCATTTAATTTCCATTAGGGGCATATTTCACCTGCTTATCAGGCTAGTCTCTTTAATCAGAGTATTCAAAACACAAAGCTCATATCTTTTTCTTAAATTGTTTAGACAGTTTGAAAAAGCGCTATACTATTGTCCTGATTTAATTCGTAATTTGTTTCTCTAATTTTAGTTTGAATCATTTGAACACTCTGATAAAAATATTCATTAACTTTGTCTTTGAAAAATGCCTATTGCGCTATTATGTTTGTGTAAATATTCCACTATGTATGATAGGTAGAGGTTAGTATCTATTTATAAATAATAATATAAATTTAAAATTATTAATTTTTTGAAGCATCCCAAGGGGAGATCTGTGAGATCAATATTCAATTTAATTAATTAAATTCAATTTATTTAATAATATATTATGAAGTCCGGAAAGCATTTTATTAAATAAATCGGCAATTTTTCGAACGAACGACAGGGGAGTTCTAATAGAAGCTTACGAAACCATAAAATGACATTCCGGACACGGTGCGACCTACGATATATTCAAATATAAGATAAGTGTAAAAAAGACATTTTAAAAACAATTTTCTATTGTTACTTCCACATCCAGTGGAAGTAAGTATAGTAACGACAAAAAATTGTTGAAAATTTTTATTATTCAAATAGTCTCAGAAAGTCATGAAACGTCGAGATTTTAAGTTTGAGCAAAAAAAATGTCTGTTTGTCTGTCCTCGTTCTGTAACTTTTTTTGTGCGCACGATTACTCTGGAACCGTTTAAGATATTGACTTGAAATTTGGTAAACATATGTATTTTAACGTGATCTGGAACTAGATGTTCATCTTATTCCGTTGAAGGGTTGGGGGGTAAATTGGGGTAAATGGGAGTAAATAGATAAATCAAGCGGATAAGAGGCCATGAAATTGGTATTTAGTATATACCAAAGAAGCTATAAGGTATCAAAAATTTTTTTGGCATATGCCCACCCCCCATTACCATCCCGCCCCCATTATTAATGGGAGTGAAAAAGAAAAATTCAGTGCGTGTACAAGAACCAAAAACCTCAAAATATTTTTTTACTTCATCCACCCCCACCCACTACCGATGTGGGATATCGTTTTATGGGTTTTTGTGGTAGACAATTTCAAATATAATATTATTAAAGTTCCATAAGCAATTATTTCAAAATTTTTTCGTTGTGAGAGACTTAGATGGAAAATCTGGATGTGGAAGTAGTGATTCCTTGGGCAGCGGTTTATTTAGGTGTACTAAAACGAAAAAAATAAGTTATGTTGAGGTAATTACCTTAAAAGCTTATTGCGCGCGAAAGTTTATACAGGCATTAATTATGTTTGACAGATATAGTAAATACCTACTTAATACTCCAGTGAAATAAGGACTAAACCTCGGAATGGAAGTTGAAGAGCTGAAAATTTTGACGTTCTAAAGGATCTCGTGTCCGCTATTCAAGATATCGAAGGTCGAAGGTCACGAAGATCAGTTTTTTTGTAAATGTCTCGCTTCCTATACGTCACATGTCATTAGCAGTTATTACAAAACCTGTAGAGAATTAAATTATCTACAAGTTTGGTTATATGCATATTTTCGTACGAGATGTGTGGTAGGATGAAAGAACTACAAGAACACGTTTTCAACGGTGACTTCTTTTTTCGGATAAAGAAAAAACATATTTCAGTATTATACGAATTATACAAAATGGAGATTCTAAAAAAAGTACAAAATCGGCATTATAAGAAAACCTTAACATTTTTCATACGGGTATGTTTGGTCATATACAGGGTGTCCCGTAAATAATGGATAATCCTGAAAATGGTAATAGGTCAGATCATAACCTATCAGAATATCACAACTTGACCTTATTGAAAACCCTACGGTTTTCGAGATATGGGCCCTTTTTGGAAATTTTGAAAATTTCTACTCTAGAGTAGTATTTTGCATGCCACTGCCACAAGGTAAGGATTTTTTCATTCTGTTTTTTGGTGAGTATTCTAGAACAGTTGTGCTATCAAACTTGTATAGAAGTTTTTAGATAACGACGGCGGTATTCTAAAAAAAAAATTATATCCTCAATTTCAGTTTCACCCAGATTCCGTTTGCTGACTTTGACCTTTGATGGTGTAAAGAAAAGTGCCAAGCAAAACTTGCCACTTATCTTAAAAACTTGCCCACTTATTATTATATTCTAAAATGTTTAAAAATTCTGATTCTTCTTGTTAGAAAAAGAGATATAGCTGTTTGAACAGTGGAGCAGCTAAATTTATCAATTTAAAATTTTTAACAAGTAAGCCTTGTTTTTAATTGCATATGACGCATGTCATTTTGTACGTCTGGTATTACTGATTCAGACTTTGTTTGTTTGTCGATAATAATGAATTAGCATTTCTTTGGACTTATTGGAACTTGTTGAGATTCTCAACTTGAGAACAACAATGCCTCGTATACAGTATACACAACATGAGTATGCTAATATGCATACTATTTACAGCGAATGTCGAAGCAATGCTAGTGCATCTTCTATGCGTTATCGAGAAAGGTACCCGAACGCACGCCATCCTAACTATCGTGTATTTATTAGAGTGCATAATGCGTACTGCGAGGGAAGGATTTCTAGTCTCCGTGATATTGGTGGTGCCAGTGAAGGAAGACCTCGTCAAGATTTCGACGAAGTGCTTGATGAAATTAACAACGATCCATCTACTTCTGTGCGTACCATATCATGACGCACTGGCGTATCTAAAACAACGGTGCACAGAATTTTAAAACGATGCCAACTCCATCCTTTCCATGTACAACGTGTGCAAACTCTACTACCCAGAGATTATCCCTTGAGAGTGGTATTTTGCCGGCGAATGCTGCGGATGATACGATGATACGAGAGGATCCAGATTTTTTTAATAAAATTTTGTGGTCTGACAAATCATCGTAGAGAAAAGATGGCTTTGTAAATTTACTTAATCTGCATAGTTTTCAGTTTGAAAATTCCCCTTGATGAAAGATCGGTCACAATACCAATTTAAAGTAAATCTGTGGACAGGCATCCTAAATGGTCAAGTGGTAGGCCCATTCGAACTGCCACCAACGTTAGCGTTAGACAATTATTTGGAATTCCTTCAAAACGACCTACCGGTCTTACTAGAAGACTTTCCTTTATCCCTGAGGCTAACAATGAGACAATGTGGTTACAGAACGATGGATGCCCTGCACATTATTGGAGAGAGAGCATATCAAAATTTGAAATATCCAGGAAGATGGATCGGTCGCTTAGTTCCAATTCTGTGGCCACCCAGGTCACCAGACCTAAGTCCTTTAGATTTTTTTACTGGGGATGCATGAAGGATGCATTTAAAACGTTCCTCTATTAAAAGGCGCAGAGGAGAGCAATTCGAACATTTATTATAAGTTGTTTGATTATTTCTTTTTAATAATGTTTAATAAATGCAGGTGGAATTACTTTTCATTTTATTTCGATCTTTCTTCGTCCAGAATTTTTAAACATTTTAGAATATATTCTCGATAACGACATTCACCGTAAATAGTATGCATATTAGCATACTCACGTTGTGTATACTGTATACGAGGCTTTGTTGTTCTCAACGAATTCCAGTAAGTCCAGAGAAACGCTAATTCGTTATTATCGACAAAGTCTGAATCGGTAACCAGACGTACAAAATGACATGCGTCACATGCATTTAAAAACAAGGCTAACTAGTTAAAAATTTTAAATTGATAAATTTAGTTCCTCCACTATTCAAACAGCTATATCTTTTTTTCTAACAAGAAGAATCAGAATTTTTAAACATTTTAGAATATAATAATAAGTGGGCAAGTTTTTAAGATAAGTGGCAAGTTTTGCTTGGTACTTTTCATTACACCATCAAAGGTCAAAGTCAGCAAACGGAATCTTGGTGGAACCGAAATTGAAGAAATAATTTTTTTTTAGAATACCGCCGTCGTTATCTAAAAACTTCTATATAGGTTTGATAGCACAACTGTTCTAGAATACTCACCAAAAAAGAGAATGAAAAAATCCTTACCTTGTGGCAGTGACATGCAAAATACTGCTCTAGAGTAGAAATTTTCAAAATTTCAAAAAAGTGCCCATATCTCGAAAACCGAAGGGTTTTCAATAAGGTCAAGTTGTGATATTCTGATAGGTTATCGCCTGGCCTACTACCATTTTCAGTATTATCCATTATTTACGGGACACCCTGTAGATGCCAAATGGCCTTCTGTACCTCCCTGTTCAGGGTCGGTATCGCTCTACCAAACACCCTGTAATACCCCCCCTTCATATTTGAGCTAACACCGATTTTGCGATTTCATCCCGATAGTCTAGGAGATAGCTACATTGAGAAAAAAATGTTGGCACTCACAGAGACTATTCTTTGGTACAAAAACTAGAAGTTTGAGGAGGTGACAACATTTTTTTTTTGGAAAGCACCCGTTTTTAGCCAAAAGTCCAATTTCTGGCCAAAAATCTGGAAAATGGGCAAGCAGAAAATGCTGGCATATAATTTTCCAGCAATAAGCATTGACAACGAAAATCTTCCGCCTAGTCAGAAAGTGTTATACTACGTTCCAATTTTGGCCATAATTTTTTTAATTTCTATATATGGCCTTACAAGCTTAGTGTTTTGGTCACGAAGATATTAAAAAGCTAATATATAATATTTTAGGTAAAATCTAATTGACAAATAATGCGGTAATAGATAAAGTTATTATTATGACAGATTATTATAATATATTTAAAAAAAAGAAAGAAATGTATGACTACACCTACACACAACTGAAACGTCATTCATACTCACTCACTCAGGATTGATAATAGGGAATTAAACGAGGAGGACACACTTCTCCCCCAGGGGTCTTTCAGAGCATTCTATTTATAAACATACAAGGTGGACCACGGTTCGGAGGGATTAATAAACAGTAGGGGAAAAACAAAGGTTTTGTAAGAGGTTAACTAGATATCTATATTGCAATTAATACAGTTAAGTTTAGAGAGGCTTAAGAGATATGGTAGCCAAATAGGTGAAGGAAACCCATTTTCATTCAGATATTTGATTTGGCCATAATTGATGTCGCCAGTGCTGGAGAAAAAATGTTGGCATATATCGAACGTTGATCACCAAGATATCCTCTTCAACTAGCACTAAGTCCCAAAGTGTTATACTCTGTTCCACAATTGAATATTTTCTGGGGTAGCTAGCTCTAAAACGGACAGGAGGGAGGTCTGACTCACATAAGATAGAATACTCAGAAAAATTTTTAAAACATAACAGCAATGCCAACATGTTATATCCCAGGCCTCATATATGTAGCTATCTCCTAGACTAGGAAGAGTGACTGCCCTGAACATGCATGCAGATTTGAGTAAAGCCGATTTGATTGATTTAGGCTCTAGGTGCGACGACAGACATGTAATTTTTTAAAAACCACTTTTCTGATTCAGGGAACTTGAAAACTTGGAAATATGCCAAAAACACAGTATATTGGTCATCATCATCACTCTATGTACTCCGTATATGAGAAAGTAAAAAGATAAGTTGAAATTTCAACGAGATATCAAGATTTCAACTTTTTTTTCGTCAGGCGTTAATACGTTTATTGAATATATCTCTTTTATATTTTATTCGTCAGTTATTATTACAGTTATTTAAGTTGTAAGTTATAATCTGGCAAAATTTTAACAAAAGAAACGTTGACTAAAATGGTAATGGTAAGAAATACTGACCCTAAAATCACATTTATTTTATATGCATATACGCCGATTTCCGCTATAGTGTTGAAAAGGTCGCTCTCGTGTATCAGATGGATTTTAGTGGTAAGAGTAGTAGTTTGTCTCTGCCAAAAGTTGAATGTGTCATATTAGTGGTGTATGAAAACTTTTGCAGAAAACAACTAACAGAAGTATTATTAAGAGCAAAGTTTTATTTCTTTTGCCTGCTGATGTAGAAATACATTTAAACGTATTAATGTTATAATATGTATTAATTAAACATTGAATTATTAATAAGTGTTGTATATATATTACTAAATGGTGCTTTCGATTCAAAATAAACAAACCTGAATAGTTGCGGCACAATCTGTTTGGATCTAGATATTTTAGGTACCCAGCTGAATTTTTCAGAATATGTAGCCTACGATACGTACAATAACATACTGAAAGTCCCGAAGAATCCGAATTGAGCGTTAGCCGCCATGTTGAAAAAATGGCACGCGCGCGTAGACGAAGAAAACATTTTTTCCTTGCCTTATTTATTAGCCGATTTTAATATGTGGCTTTAACATATATTTTACACATTTTACTAAACTTTGTCTATGTGGTAAAAAACTGACTTAAACTGAAAATAAAATTTTGAAAAATTCTATTTATATGATTAAAAAGAAAATTGTAGGGTTTATGAAAATATGTTTCAAGTAAAAGTTGTAGGCCATCAGTAAACAAACAGAACATTTTTTAATGTCTTTTATAGCTTTAAAAATAACGGAGATAGAACATTTTAATTATTATAAAACCGTATATGTTAGTAGCATTAAAATCAAAATTGAAAAGTTAAAATGTGCAATTTCAGTCATAGCACAATTAACCCCGAACAAAAATGATTACCAAGCTCAGTTTTCAGAATGAGATGGTTTATAATATTAATAATGATAATAAATAATGATAATAATAAGGAAGTAAAAGGAAAAAATTAATAATTAATTTTCATCTTCAATATCGCTATCGCGGTTATAATTAGACTGTTTGAATTGACACAACTTATGCCACGGCAATTACTGCACAGATCAGACACAGTTTGTGTAATTGGACAATTTTTATTGCAGTCATTTTTACAGTTGCAATATAGAAGTTTTAATATATTATCGGGTACAATTGACAAAGATGTTGGTACGGGTTTGGTTATATCGTTTTTCAATTCCCAGCCCCACTCAGATGAATTAATTTCCTTGTTAAGTTATGTTTGCACCTGAAAATATACCCTATAAACATGCTGTTCAATAGCTTTGGAAGTAGGTGGTAAAACTGTTAAATCAAAATTTTTATTTAAATTTTGTCTACTTATAATTTTTTTAAATAGGAAAAATCTCTCGATATCTTAGTACAGAAAGTGAACCTTTTAAATCCCAGTCCCAAAACGATGTAATGAATTTCCAAATTTTTTTCTTCAACATGCTTCATAAAGTAAGTATGTATATAAGAATCTATATTGTCATTTTTCCTGCTTTTTGGTTAGAAGTGGTTAGGGGTTGTCGCAAAAAAAACCAAAAAATACACATAATCTGATAGAGAATCAAATTATAAGAAAGAAAGGTCTTATACTTTTTTTTGCTAAAATTCATATTTTCAAGATATTGCGATCTGAAAATTGCAATTTTCACCCCCTAAAATCAGTATTCCTAGAGGTTTTTTTTTAAATTACTCGAAAAATGTGGACTTCAATTAAAAAATTCAAGAGTACAAAATTAAAGCTTTTACGAAAACAAATTGAACGGTTTTTTTCTTTTTTTTTTCCAATGTTTAGTTCTGGAAATATGGCATTTTCAAAATGGCGCCGAAACGTTCAGAAAAAATACACGACGTTAAAATCTAAAATTACTCAAAATCTACAACTATGAGAAAAAAATGTATGCTTGTAAAAATGAAAGGTATTAAAGTTTTCTTTCGGTTGAGACGTATTACGACCTTTTATAAAGAAAATTTAAAAAGTTACAAACAAAGAAGTAGCGCATTTAAAAATTTAGGCGCATTTTTTTTAGTCTTATTGCTCTAATTTCTTATTAATTCAATTTTTTTAGAAATCCTTCTAGATATTGTTAATGCATATTATTTGTACCATGCTCAATTTTTTTAGAATTCTTAAAATAATTATGTTTCATTCTGTACACATTTTCAATAATGAAAATTTTCATAATTTTTTGAAAAAATCGGGTTCTTTTAAATTGCTAAGAAAATATTTTCTTATAAAAAATGGTAAGAAAAAACTAACTAACTTCCTAATTTGTCTTCTAATTCTGCAAACCTGTACTGGCACTCGTTGTTTGAATTTAAAAATTCGATGAGTTGCTGAAATGTATCGCACTTTTGCGTATCAGTCTGTTTAGTTTTTTCCAAGTTCTTCAAGTAAAACTTGGTTAGACAATTTTTGTGATACCTTGCTTCAGCTGCAACGAAATCAATTACATTTATAATTCTCTCTAAAACATTTTCAAAGAGAAATCAGATATTCTTTAAATTCAAGAGTTTGCACTAACTGAACTGCACTAACGTCGTAAATTTGTTGGTTTTTTGTTTTCATTATTTACATCGGCTATTTCTCCACAAATGACACAATGTTTGCGTAAGTCAAATGATTCACTGGATGCCCTTATCTTTTTGCTGTGAAATCATTTTTACTAGTAGACTGGCGGTACATGACCAGACAGGTGCAACGTTTTTAAAATGCATGCCAATCATATATATGAATGAAATTACCATGAATATGCCAGAAACGCAAATTTTAGGCAGTCGTCGCGTGCAGAAGGGTGTGCTTTTTTTTATTTTAAAATGGATGCCAATAGTGCCAATCGAAAAGCCGTGAAAAAGAATCCAGCGGAAATTCATTGGCATGCAGTTTCCGCGCGCAAAACAACTTTTGATGCCACATTAAATCGTAAAATTTGTTGGTGTTCTTGATTTTGTATTTTTTTTCAAGGCTTTTCGTTTCGCACTATTGACATCCATTTTAAAATAAAAAAACAAAAAATCGATTTGCACACCCTTCTGCAAGCGACGTCTCACCGTGGTCATTTAATTATTCTAGGAAATAATAAATAGCGGTGTCAAATTTATTTTTCTAAATGATGTTACAATTCATTTGTTTAAGATTACTGATAAATAACTTAAGATGGAGCCCTTAGGTATAATATGTACAGAAAAAAAAAACAACAAAAAATATTTAACATTTTTATTTTTCAATTCAAACATTTTGATTTTATTTTAAAAATATATTAATTTACATTTAACATAACGTAGCGGTAATGGAATATAATAACCAATACCACTATTACTAAACTGCTGGGAACTTAGTCTATGGAATACAATTTAGTATTCGATGTCAGAATCGTCAAAATCATCAGGATCATCATTTGCCGGTAACAAAGTACTCACCAACTGTGGCTCTTGTAACAATTCTAAAACCTCTTTAATCAATGGTTCTTTGTGTGAACGTTTTCCTATGCACTGTGATAATGATGATATAAAAGGGTCTGAAGAAAATAAAAGAGCATTTAGCAATTCTCGCATAGTTTTTTCCTGGAAAATGGACGCCAAATGCTGAACAGATCTCTCTTCGATATCGACATGATACCTAAAATATTTTAGTTCCTGGCACTTCTGGGCAGCTAGCTTTAAGGAAGTAAGAAGATAAGAAAATTACCTATCTGAAAAAAAATATTTTACTAAAAACAAATACGAACACACGTACTGCAAGTCAATTTAGTTACAAATAAAATTTTTAAAAAAATTATGAGAGGAAGCATATGCATTAGCTAATTTTCTACATTTTGTTATGAAACAAAAGCAGTATTTATAATAAAAATTGTAAATACAAACCTCTAACTCAGTATTTAACACACAAAAGTGAAGAATCGTAAGGCACAAACTGTCACTATAGACTTTATTGTAAGACGCATGAAGCACGACTGAATTAAGTAATATTTACCCTTTTATTTGACACATGTTTATGAAATTACTATTAATATAAGTATGCCTTTACTGATTTCTTTAATTTTTACACCACGTATCACACAACCATTCCTCTTTGACATAAAATTAAAACGAATGACTTTGGTGATGTTAAATTTTTAGAATGATTAATTCCTAGAGTAATTAAAATGACCACTGTGCGACTGCCTAAAATTTGCGTTTCTGGCATATTCATGGTAATTTCATTCATATATATGATTGGCATGCATTTTAAACACGTTGCACCTGACTGGTCATGTACCGCCAGTCTATAGTAGAAGCGGCTGTTTTGGTTTTATTACGAGTGTAATTTTTTCTACATTTTTTGTGAACCGTTAGTTCTTTACAAATCATTTTTTTTTATGAATATTGTCATTAAGTTGTATACTTTTTGAAATTATCGTGTCTAATCCTCTTTTCACGACTACCGTTTCTTCCGCGGATAATGGAATTTGACAAAAAATACAAATACCTTCCATAATGACGGGCAAAATGTGGAAATGAAATGAATTGATTAACCTTACACAATAACAAACCTAAACCTAAACAATAATAAAAGTAAAACAATCCTTGTACGAAACAAAATACTAATAGAAAAAATCAAATAATTCGTAAAAGAATAACGAGATAAAAATAAAAGATAAATTCGATATAAAAATAAAAACAATATCCTGAAAAAAACCTATGAGAGTACTAAATATATTTAAAAATTGTATATATTCTAAACTCAATTTGAGATAATCCAACTTAGCAACTTATTTATATTAATAACAATGCAGCGCAAATATACGTGTAGAAATATACAGCGCGTGTAATTGCGGATTAGGAATGTACATCCACGTAGCGAGAGAGATATGGCAACAGCAAAACCCGCCTATCGGCACTCGACTACTGAAGTATCCCAGCTCTGTTATTTCATTTTAGTCAACAGGCGCACGCGATGTTGCAATTCTTACTCCTATGTCTAACTTGCCGTTACACGCACGGTATCTGAGTATCTAAGCATAACAGCGTGTGGCAGTCAATAGGTATATGAACATTTCTGTAAACATATTTACAGCTTTCACTCTCTTTGCGCGTGTCCCTACATATTACAAATTTCATATCTCAGCTATTTTTTAAGCTAGAGAAAAATTTCAAAAACAGTATTGTTTGTCCTTTAACGGCCTATAACATTTATTTAAAAAATATTTTCATAGGATGAGCGAGTATTTTTTTAAATTAAAAAATACAAATCCTCAAAAAGTAATTTTTACTATTAAGTATAATTGTTACACTACTAATAAACAATGTATCATAGTTTCTTAAATTCGTATCAAAGACACATTCTTTGGCTTTAATTTGTTTTTTAAAATATTAAAATCGATTAAGAGATAAGGCAAGAAAAAAATGTTTTCTTCAGCGGCGCGCAAGATATTTTTTCAATATTGTGGCTAACGCTCAACTCGGATTCTTCGGGACTATTAGTATGTTGTTATACGTATCAAAAACTACATATTTTCAAAATTCAGCTCGGTATCTAAAATGTCTAGGTTAGGCCTATTTTTTACAGATTGTGCCGCCACTATGAATAGCTCTCATCTAAAATAAATAAAATTTTGAGTATATTACGCCGATTTAGTTATCGAAAGGGCAATTCAAATAAACTCTAAATAAAACATTATGGGCCATGCCCTCTCCCCCAGCTACCAAAATTTAAAATTACCAAAGACATCCCTTTACCTGGTACATTGCTACAAGTAATATTTTCTTCTTCTTCTTTCTTTCTACTCACATCTTGCCAGACGTTTTGTGTTTCATTGTTCTAGTTGGCCTCTACTTGCTGTACAGCAAGTTTAGCGGCATCCTGCCACCTGTGACGGTTGCCTCTTAGGCACATAGCCTCATTAAAACTCTTTTCCATCAGCTCCTTGATAGCATAGCATCAAGGTTTTGGGGGGCCTCCTCTTCGCATCTTGCCATCTGGTTTTTCTTAAACTATCAACTGTTTTATATTGTCCCCTCTCCGGTTGGTATGGCCAACGAAAGGGAGTATTCGAGAGAATATGATGCTGGAAAGTAGGTTTTGGACACGTATTTCTTGGAGATTCGATGTCCAGGGAATTCGTAACAAATGTGTCCAGATCCAGAGCATCAATAGGCAGTCTGTCTGCTTTCCTAATGGTTCATGTTTCAGAGACGTAAAAAATGATATAAAAAACTAGAACGTTAGTTTTATCTTTGTGCGTCTCTTGATAATTCTGTCATACAAAATTTTGCTCAACTGACAAGTAACCGATCTTGCCATAGGTATTCTTCGACGAATAATATGTAATGCAACAGGACGTAATACTAACTGAAGATAGTCAAAGTCATCATGAATATAATTTAAAAAATTCAGGCAAGAGCAGTACCTAAGTTCGGCATTCTACTAAAACATTACCAAAATATAGTCACCATTCTGGAAACTATAATCATATTTAATGGCATAGGAATATACTGCATAGATAAACTTGCTATGAAGTCTATTTGTCTGAGTATTCTGAAATTAGCATCTGCCCTCACATAATATGGATTATTTCTAAATTAAAACCTCTAATCACTGTACTAATTAAACTTATTTACGGTATTTCAAACATTCAAAACAGTCAAAATACTACTACAGAGAAATATTTTTTAGACTCTTGTTTACGTCCCCTTGTATTTAACATCGGGACGTGGGTGTCTATCGATCCCACCTGCGAAATCACATAAACGTTTTACAGAGTTAGGAAGACCCCGGAAATTCAGGTTCTTGCAGTTAGGTATATCAGCGTACTTTGTAAATACAGAAAATAATAAATATTTATTTATGCTACATCTAGTATATTTTGCGTGGTGCAGTTAGGCATTATGAAGTTATTCCGAGTATTCAGTATTTTCGTTGTATTATTTTGATATGTAACTATGTGAAGATAACGAAGACTTTACTTAAAACTTTACTTTAACTAAATGTTATTTAGTTTGATATGTTCTGTTGTTCCCTTTAGGGAATTTCAAAATAATGAATAGGGTATACGTTATCAACTGTCGTTATCTATACCGTATCGAATTTAAAGTTGTACAAGACGAGAATTATCGCATAATATGGTGATTATTGACATGATTTCTACTGAAACTTATCTAATCTGTCGATTTGAACAGTTTGATGAATGTTTTTAAAATATCAGTTAAATAGTTTTCTTGTTCTTTTGGATACAGTTTTCTGCAGGTAAGAGCAACAAATTATATTCTATAACTTAAGTACCTACATCTTGTTTTATTAAGAGTGTTCTCATTGAATAACAGTGCGCCTTTTTGTAATAGGATCTTGGATGAGGTATTGAGAGTTGTTGTCGTAGAAGATGCCAATGATGATATAGAAGATGCAATTCTTCATGCGGTAGGAAACAGCAGAACTCAATAATCTATTGAACTTGACGACATACCACTAAGAGCTGTTAGGCTAAACATTTGTTTCCATTTAAATAATGTATAGAGTCAATTTATTGCTTACCATGATTATTTTAATTTGTAGGTGACATAAAAAACTTTTTAATGCGTAATTTCTACAAATAATATATTTTCTAAAAAATTGCATATATTCTTCATAAAATAGAATCATTAAGCATAAATGGTATGGCTATCTCTTACTGTGAATTTTAGGCAATAATGGATGTAAGTAAAAGAAAAAGAGGATTTCATTAAATTTCTATTTTGAGAAATTAATTCTTTGTATACCCTAATACTAAAATTCTGAATCTAAATGAGACACTAAAGTCTGTTCGCTGATAGAATCCCGGTCGTATATTGTAAGGAATATCGTCCGGAGCTCCTACCTTCCTTGTCTTTATTGAAATATTGCTTGCAACCTAATCGGTACCGTAAGTTTTAATTTTTGTGGTGAAGTTATGACCGACGTGCGGCATTTCTATTGTTCGACAGCAAACCAATTTGCGTAACGCGTGTCGTCGTCGAATGCGGCCGACGATTCTAGAGGCGGGTCGATTTTCTCGGAAGTCGGATATCAGGTACAGTGCACTTATTTCAATTAGTGCCTAAGGGGGCAATTTTAATCTTGTTCTATTGTTAAAATAGTAAACATGCATCCTGGTGAATTTTTAAATCCGCAATCACAGCAGTTAGTTTTGAATTTGGTGGAATATTTTCAAAAGGAAAATGAAAATGAAAATGGATATTGTCAATAAAAGCTGTTCAAATGCGAGTGGGTGTGGCTTTAAAAATCGATGAAGAGACTGTAAGAAAAATAGCTAAAAACGACAAAGAAAATGTGAAAGCTTAAGCTTCGATTAAACGGAATCATAAAAAGTTCAAAATAGAGTTACACGATGCTGTAAAATATGAAATAAAAAATGTTATTTACGATATGGTGTCTGATCATAAACATACTTTCTTGGCTATCTTTTAGAAGAGCTAAAATCTAGAGAAATATTTGATATTGACCGTACCAGTTTATATAAAATGATGAAAAAATTAAAATTTAACATTAAAAAGATGACAACAGGAAAGAACTGTGTGAAAGATCAGATTTATCTAAAACGGCTAGAGTTTTTAGGCAAATACGTAAAAAATTTGAAATGTTATGATCCCAAGGATATAGTGTTCTTAGATGAAACTTGGATCTTTACCAGAGAAGTGTTAAAACGTTATTTGCAAGTTGATTCCAGTAAATCAAAAAGGCGTCGTACAGCTACAGAAGGTAAAAGATTTATATTTGTATATGCAGGATCTATTCACGGCTATGCTGATGATGCGAGTTTAGTTTTTTCCACCAGGAAAAAGTTAGGAGAATACCATGACAACATGAACTCTGAAAATTTTAAAAAATGGCTGCAGAGAGACTTTTGCTGGGGTTACAAAATCCAAGCATTAGATAATGCTAAGTATCACTTTCGGAATTTTACATGTTTTTGGTTATTTAAGGGTTCAAAAAATATTATTTAAAAACAATAACTCAATCAAAGTAAAAAACTACGAACGAATCGCCACCACTATATTAATTTTTATATATTTAGATCATTTTCCCCCAGCCATCTTGGTTTCGTCTCATTGAAATATCAAAAAAAAGTCCGATCTCGATGAAATTAAAAACGTACTTGAACCCTGCTTAAACCTCCCAAACACGAATACAGAGTATAAAATCATGAATGCAGTATTACTTCAGTAAAATAAAATAAAATTTGGACCAAACCCGGAACAAATTTGTAACAAGCTAATTTCTTCGGGATTGTATTCTATGGCTATCCAGGAGTCTCTGACTGAAAATCCCAAAAAATCCGCCGTGCAGAAATAAAGAAAAAATGCTCCGCCATATTGAAATTAGGTACTGTTTCCTTTAATCTGTAATAGCCTACACGGATGACACTTTAGGAAAAAAGTAAAGAGGCAACATTTTGAGAAAAAGAGCTAAGTTTCAATATGGTATAAATCGGTTAAATATTAACAAAGTTATGGTTGTCAAAATGACAGATTCTTTCAAAAAAGGGTATTTTTTGTATTTTAACCCCGTAAAAATGTAACAATAGTCAACAAAAACTTTTGTTGGTAATACTAATTAAACATGGTTTATTTAAATATGAAATAAAACATATCTCGGTTAGTTTATTTCGTTTCGAAAAACAACAAAATCATCTCTTTTTTCTTATTTTGATAAAAAAACTTACATCAAGTCCAACTTTTTCTGAAAGTGCTAAACAATTTGTAATGGACGGGGGGTTTCTCCTTAAAAAAGTTGTGTAGCAACGCCCGGCTCAATGTAGAGATATTGTGTTGATCAGTGTGTTTCATTTGTTCGTTATCATTATGGTTTAAATAGTATTATTATTTTCGGCTATTCTAATGAAAGCACTTCCGTTAAATTTACAGAATATCAAAGAAGAGCTAAAAATGCATTTCAGAAAGAAATTAATATTGACCCACAAAAAAGTAGTAGAGATATCTCAAAACGAATTTTTAGCATCAGTGTCAAATAAAGATCAGTTAATTAAACTTCTAACATCAAATTTCAATCAAAATAATATCACAGTCAAATGTACGGATGCAGATGCTGATTATTTAATTGTAAAAGCTGCTATTGATTGGTCAACTGATATGTGTAACTCTGTTATAGTTGTTGGTCAAGATACAGATTTAATAACGTTACTTATTGAGCATTGCAAAACAAAAAATGTATACATGATGAGACCCGATGATTGAGATAAATCTGATAAAATAACGAATATCTGTAAATTACGTTCAGAACTAAGTGAAAATGTAGTAAAAAAATACTCTATTTGCACATGCCATATTCGAATGCGATATCACCTACGCATTCTATAAAAATGGCAAAAAACAGTATTTTCAGTTTTAGAAAATAATACTGAACTAAGTAACAGCCTATTAATTTTCGGAAGTTTTGCTGAAGCAAATCAGCTTGCAGTAATTAGGGAAGAATTGATTTTAAGATGGTATGTCAGTAAAAAAAATAATAGTTTAAATGATTACAGGTTCGTTAGAAATAATCAGATTCTTGCTAAGCAAAATATATTCCAGCACTTCTTCCGCCAACATTCAATGCCACTAAATATCATACTTATAGAGTGTATTGGCAACTTCAAGTCTGATTAGGTGACAATCTTAATCCAGAGAACTGGAGTTGGAAAAACAGCGGTTATCTAGAACCAGTAAAAACAGTACAAAAGTGTGCCCCCGATTTCATTTTAAATATTTTATTCTGTGGTTGCAAGAAAGATTGCAACAAACAGTCTTGAAAATGCAAAGTGCAGTACCAGCTGTGTAAAGTGTAAATGAGGTAAGTTTTTAGTTAAAGATCGTATTTGAGGGTTTTTATGCTTTTATGGATTTTATTTTACGAATGTATTACTTTAATTAATTAGTATTACCAGTAATAATTATTGTTGCCTTTTGTTTCGTTTTATGGTATTAGAATACAAGAAGTATTCTTTTTTTATACAAATCTGTTATTTTGACAACCGTAACATTGTTAATATTTAACCGATTGTAAAATATATATATCACATTAAACCTTAGCTCTTTCTCAAAATTTTGCCTCTTTACTTTTTTCCTAAAGTGTCATCCGTGCGGGCTATTACCGATTAAAGGAAAAAAGTGCCTAATTTCAACATGGCGGCGCATTTTTTCTTTATTTCTGCACGGCGGATTTTTTGGGATTTTCATTCAGAGACTCCTGGATAGCCATAGGACACAATTCTGAAGAAATCAAGTTGTTACAAATTTGTTCCGGGTCAACTTTTAATTTTACTGTACTATATATTATAAATGAGTTTTTAATGAATTATGCCAAAGTTTAACGCCAAAACATGTACAACAAATATTAATAATACACCTTTACGTGAGTGTTAGCATTACATTCATAAATACTTTTTGAGCTTTTTCAGGGGATGTTTATAATGATTTGATCAATTAATGTTGGATGTTACAAGGTTCACAAAATACTACAGTGTAAAATATAATGTCATATATGCATGAAATTTTTTGCACGATGGCGCAGCACTTACAACCAATCCAGTTTTCGATATCATTTTTTACCGTTGCCATCCGGGCTCTACTTATTATTTATTATACTTTTCGCAAAACGAAGAGTATTTTGTATTTGCCAGGCACTTTTTTAAAACCAGAAAGATTGGTCGAATTCGACGTTAACGTGGGGAAATGTAAGGTATCAAGTTTTATGTAGAATAAGAGAGCATGTACATGTGGAATATAATAAAAAACATTAAAAACCTTATAGTTATACACCTTACTAGTCTAATCAATCAATGCATTAGCGCAGGTGTTTATCCAGATGTCCTAAAGGTCACAAAGGTGGTACCAATTCATAAAGGAGGTTCTTTAAATAACAATAACTTTCGACCTATCTCTCTTGTTCCTGTATTATCAAAAATTTTCGAAACATGTTTAAAAAATCAAATAACACACCATTTTGAAGATAATAATTTATATTATTGTAAACAATTTGGTTTTCGAGCAAAAATGACCACAAATGACGCAATTATTTACTTAATAGACAAAATTGTCAAAGGAAATGAGAATAGGGATTATGTCGGGGTAACCTTTTGTGACCTTCAAAAGGCTTTTGATTGTGTTTCTCATCAAATTCTAATAGACAAATTAAAATTTTATAAATTTGACATGATCAGCTGCAACTTAATAGAATCATTTCTAAAGCATAGACAGCAGTACATAAGCATAAGTAATACTAACTCGACATCCCAGTACATAAAGAGCGGAGTGCCACAGGGATCGGTCTTAGGACCAACCCTATTTTTAATTTACGTAAATGACCTAAGTAAGTCTGTACCTGATGTTGACTTGGTATTATTTGCAGACGATACCACACTCCTGGTATCAGACAATAAATTGGATGCTGTTCAGAGGCAAATAGATGAAGCTAAGTTAAATGCTTTAGAATGGTTCTCATCAAATAAATTGTCACTAAACGAGCATAAAACTACAAATATGATTTTCAGTCATAGGCCAATTGAAAATTATAATAACCCAGAAAAAGTAAAATTTCTAGGCGTTTTTCTTGACCCAAATCTCAACTGGTTCCACCATGTTGATTACACAGCAAAAAAGATATCAAAAAATATATTCTTGCTAAGAAACTTGAAAAACATTGTAACTTTTAAAATTTTATTAACGGCCTATTACTCGCTAATAGTGTCCCATATGACTTATGGTCTGATAAACTGGGCCCATGCCCCGCAAGCTAACAGAATTTTCGGGTTACAAAGGAAAACTCTCAGGATAATTACAAATCGTGGATATAGAGAGGATGTAAGAGATAAATTTATTGAGTTGGGAATTTTAACATTTCCGTCATTATACATTTTTCATTGCCTGATATATATTTACAAAAACATAAACCAATATAAAAAACATGAGGATATTCACAAATATAACACGAGGACTCAACATAACTTAGTGATAGATTTTAATAGGCTTAAGTCAAGTGATTGTGGCTTTAATTGTTACGGCCCTAAATTTTTTAATAAAATTCCAAAGTGGGTGAAAGCCTTACCAGAGGTGAAATATAAACAGTTAATAAAAAAATTTTTAATAAAAGAATGTTTCTATAGTATACATGAATTTTTAAATTTTAATGGCACTGAAGCCACAATAATAGACAACAATTTTATATAAATTTTATATAAATTTACAGCATATTTTATTGTGTATATTTGTGTATGTGTACAAATATTTTGTATGTACATTTGAAATATTTTTAATTATTTATGTTATTTTACAATTTATTTATATTATTGTATCCTATATTATATATTTTATAAGTGACATTGCATAATATTATGACAATTTTTATATTTCTATATTTGACTTGTGTAAAACTGTATTGTTAAAGCACCAATAAATTTGATTTGATTTGATTTGATTTGATTAATAAATGCTACCTACTGCCTTATGCAATGGGCATACCATCTCACCATTAATTCTCAATTAAAAACAGTGGTCTAATGAAAAATAATGATAAAATCGTTTGATATTCTTTCTAAACCCAAATATAATAAAAAAACATTTGTTTTTGTTTACGTTTGTTAGATGTTGGATTATCTGTGTCACTGATACCATTCGAAAACGAACATTAGAACGATCAAGTTGAAATAACATTTTCTCCTATTCAACGTTAAATACATTGCCACCCACTTTCCCGCCCGCTCAAATGAACTTTGCAACTTTGAAACAGGCAAGAGACCAGGCTTAAATAAATTAGTAGTAGTTTACTTTTCAGTCCAGACCACATACTGACTAAAACAGAATGCTCAAAGAACACGAAAACCATAGAGAAAATTGTAAACCTTCCACAGATTAAATTATCATCCATCCCTAGATACCGGTCTCTCTTCTTGTGTATTGTAATTCATATAAATAAATTGTCTCCCTCTGAACATTTACCTTATCCTATCTTGCGAACGCAGAACTAGCCAGAAAATGACATGGTATCGATGGTGCCAGAATAAGAGATAAAGGCATTTTGATTTTTTTAAGGTCGTCTATCCGGGGGCACTGTAACCATATACGCTTATTGTGCCATTTCCTGCTTTTTTCATCTGCCCCCTGATGATAATTTTCTGCGTTAGTGACTAGCCAATGCAGTTCCGCAGCAAAACCTGCGAAATCACCTAGCAGCAAGTGCAACGAAATCTTTTTAATTCCAAATTCCACCAATTTTTAGTTATTCCGAAGGGCGAATGTAACAAAACCTCAAAAATGCGGATACGGACATCTCCATAGAGGTCGGTCGAAAGCGAGTTGAAGTCACATAACCGTTGTCTCATTAGTCTGCTGTTAAAAAGCTGACCCCGATTAAAACTCATGTATTGCCTAAAAAGTGATTAGTCCTGATGAATCATACAATTCCTCATACGGACTCATAACGTTAAGGCCAATCAAACCAACATTTTTTATTGGTATTGGCAAAACTAATCTTCGCAGACATATTCTATAACGAACTTGAATTTTTTGTGCCAGTCTTAGTCTAACCCTTGCATGCAGTCGTGCTCTTTTTTTCTCCGTTGAAAATCTAGGATAAACATTTAATTTAATTTTTTAGTGCCCCACATATTACTTTCCTCGAAAAATATACATCTCCAATATGACTAAGCTCTGGAATCTCACTTTGTAAAATTTGTAGTTTATTGGAGGTACCTAAGAAGAATGATACATTCGGTCTTACCGTTTGTGGTAGTCCTCCACACTTAATTTATTGCCCTAATTTTTTATTTATTCTAAATATATCACTCTAAGGAATGTTGCTATTTCAGAAATTACTTTTAGAATGATCAATTTTACTGAGAGATATTCTTAGGGAAGAAAAATGTACAAATAGAAAGTAGTCGAAAGCAAACCGTAAACCAAAATTTAAGATATTATATTACAGGCAGTAAACCCATGAAAAAACATTTATTCTTTCTTGTTAAAAACAGATGGATATGCACCAAGCGTTGATTGATTGATTTACCGGCGTACGGTAGGCTTTGATGCCACTTCCCCGCTACGTCCACGCTGGATTGGATCTGGGTCATACTTTTGTCACCAGCGAGAGCCACGTGACTCATGGTACAGGAGTGTGAGATGGGCAGTGTTTGTGAAATATCCACTCCATTATAAATTATAAACATAAAGTGGTAACTTCAGAAATATAGTAGGTATGTAAGTTCGGCTTTTATGAAAAACATTACCTGTTTAAGCTAGTGAATAATATACCACTTTAGGAGTTTGTAATCTCGGATATTTTCTGTGTTATGTTGCATTATATGAGGTTTTATATGTTTGAACTTCTTTCTAAGGAATACACATTAAAACTTTATCTTATATAATCAAGAGTCAAGGAAAATACAAATGCCTTATAAAATTCCACATCAATCAAAACTTGAAGTCGTCCTTTTTACAGCTTTAACCACACAGATGGAACTGAAGGATGTGACACATGAATTCATCCTAGCCGCAGAGTTAAATATTTCTGAGTTTATTTAACAGAAAGCGCATAATTGTCGATATGGAGAACACGTTTTGGCTAGAAGATATTAATTTTTTAGAAAGAATTTCTGTATAAAAAGAATAATAGAACATAAAGTGCGATTATTGGCCTTAGAAATAACTACTGAAGAGTATATAAGGATTATTTTTTGTTTTATACTATGGGAGGGGGGGGGGGGGGGTTGCTTTAATGATTATCTCCTTTCCTGTTAGTTAAAAATTAGGTATCGCTAATATGTAGAGAATAAATAATTCTTCAATTTTTACTTAAACAAATTTTCTCTATTATTAATAGTTTACGATTTACAACCGTTAAAGAGGTGAAAATGTGTTTCACTGCAGATTTTTGCAATTATCTCTGTGTCCGTTGTTTCTACAAAGTAATTATCAATATTGAATATCATTAACTTTGCTAGAGCTCTTGTTTAAACAATTTCAGGGTCAACTATTTTAAAATTTACTGTAGCTCGAAATTCTCGAGCTGCTATAATTTTTAAGTCGTGGAAGAAAATTGTTTAAACAAAAATTTGGGAAATTTGATATTTTACAATATATAATAACTAATTACTACGTAGAGCAACAGGGACAGAGATAATTGAATAAATCTGCAGTGAAGTACAAATTTTCATCCTTTTGGGTAAATTGTAAAGTATGGGCAATAGGGAAAAATTGTGTAGACAGATCAGTGAAAACTCGAAAAATTCGAATAAAGCTAATTTCAAAAAAATAACACAACTGTAAGTCAATCTTACTGATTATACAAAATTAGTAATGAGTGTTAATTACGCCTGAACAACTTATTATGACGTTTCGTCTCTTCGGAACCACCATCAGTTTATTTTTTTAATCAGAAAACGATAGGTTATAGCAAATATCTCCGGAACCAATCCGAATATATTGAGATTTTATGACCCATTTTATTGGCCTTTAAAATACGAAACTATTTTCCATCTAACCTACTTTGTAACTGTTAGGGTTTGCAAGATAGAGTCGAGTAAACTTTAACTTGGCGTGTATATAAGTTGGTAACACAACGTACTATTTGATATGCGATGCGCACAGAGCCATTACAATGACGCAGAGAGAAACTAGTTGCGTATATCTGATCCTTTTAGTTTATGTGATGAAGCGAACTTTGGACCCGCCAAGTTAAAATTTTCTTCGAATATAACAATACTGTTCAATATAAAAAAAGCACCCTGTATGTCGAAAACTATGCATTTTAGAACAAAATGTTTGAAATAAAAGTTGTTCGTTGCTGAGGGAGAAACGTTCTCAAGTACACCGTGAGGCATTAACTTTGTTTTTCAAATGGAAACCTGTATTTTTTCTTATGGAATCTTAATTTATGTAACGGGTAAATAGTACTTTTTGGGGTGAACCCTGTATGCATGGTTTCTTTTTGGTTTACCTTACCTTGTCCTGTACGTAAGAGGTAGGAACATTTCTTCATTGAGCGCATAGGAGCGACACAACGCATTTATAATTATATCTTTATGGTATAAAGTTTGATTCGGTTAATTTAAGGAAGTAGCATGTTACCTTATTATTACTATACCTATTGGAAGAATGTTCGACTCCCTCATGGTACTAGGAACCTTCAGAGTTTGTTTGGTAATTAGCATGGCTCATAGTGCTTAAATTAATTTGTTGATAAATTGTCAGTGTATGCGGGCGTCTAAAACAGGGCAAAGCAGTAGTGAAACCTTTTCCCAGTATTGTAAAAATGTAGGCAGTAGGTGCCGCGTAACGTTGTATGCGTTTTCCATCGCGTTATGCCTGGGATTATTTACATGAAAGTCATAAGTTTCTCAGTTAACATTTGTTTACGCCAATTTTCGGACAGAAACAGCCATGTTAGTTGTTTACGTTTAGTTTAGAATCAGGTTATTGGCTAAGCGCACTGTCGGTATAGGGTGACCGCGTCATTGCGCGATGTATGAATTTTAAATACCAATTGTTTTTCACTACGGGTTTCCAACGTACATGAATTCGGTTGTGGAAAAAGGGTTTGGAAGGAAGTAACGGCCATTTAAGAAGCTGTTGGGGCACCGAGCACATGGCTTAGAGAATTTTGTTAAATTAAATTTAAAAGAAGGGCCATTCTGCGAGAAGATTTGCCGGCCTAATTTACGTATAGCTAATTTACGTGTAGCTAATTTACGTATAGCTAACTTACGTTTGGTTAATTTGCACATGGCTAACTTGTATTTTGTAATTTGCACCTTGGAATTTTCGAATTCATAACTCGTATCCTGTAGACTTGCTGTTTAATATTTAATGATTGTATGATCCTGGATCTATGTAATTTGAGCTGTAATACGGTTATATGGTTGGAAGCGCTGTGTGATTCAATTATTCAACCGGCTATTGGATAACCACGGTCGCACGTGAAGCATGCCGCCCGGCCGCTGAGTCGCTTACCCTGATGAGAACACATGGTTGTAACACGTTATGTAAATAAGGAATTGCCCTGGATGTCCATGGTACTGTGAGGTGTCGACAAATTAAAAATAAGGTCAGACTGTTTTTTCTAATTACTCAGGAACGGCGACGTGAAATTCCAGCCTCTGATTTTACAATAAACGTCGTGTGAGACGACGGCGTTGAACTATAAAATTTACCAAACTTTTCAAAGAATTTGTTTGCTAAATTACTAAGCCAATTTTGCACCTAATTTAAGTCAGATAATTTCGTTAATATTACGACTTTTAATAAGTTCCACAGTTACTGTGAACCGCAAATAGTACTATTTGAGGGGGCCAAAAAGCGGACCATTTGTGAAATTAAATGAATAAATTATTAAGCATTTTGACGCTCGTAGAGCACGTTCTTACCCCATAAGGATACCTTATTGTGATACATTTTTATTATTAAATCCAATTTGAGGACCCAACCTTGACTTTATTTTTTTGCAACACCCGCAAACCCAAAAGGCTAGGATAGGCATTTTTTCTTGGTCTTAACTAAAACAAGATTAAGTGGCGCCTATTTAAATAATTGAAGACTTTAAAATTAAATTTTCCAAAGATCCTTACCCAACCCCAATGCCTCCGACGAGAGAGCTGCCGCCTAGCAAAGTATAATCCCCGGTGGGGTTATATTTATAGAAAAAAAGCCGCTGCCCAAGCAATCACTACTTCCATATCCAGATATTCCGGAAGATTTTCTACCCAAGTTCCTCACAACGAAGAAAAAAATTGATGCTATATTTGCACTCCACTATGTGGAAATAATTGTTTGTGGAACTTTAATAATATAATATTTGAAATCATCGACCCCAAAAACCCATAAAACGATATGCCACATTGGCAGTGGGGGTTCTTGTACACACACTAAATCACAATTTTATTATTTTCACCCCCTTTAAAAATATGGCGAGGGTGGTAACGGGCTAATTTGGCTAATGCCAAAACATTTTTTGGGACTTCTCTTATACATACCAAATACTAATTTTATGGACTCTTACTTGCTTGATTTACTTTTTACCCTAATTTACCACCCAACTCTTTAACGGTATAAGATTAAAATAAAATTTAGTTCCAGATTTCGTTGAAATACATATGTGGTGCGAAATTTCAAGTCAATATTTTAAACGGTTCCAGTGTGATCGTCCCTACAAAAAAAGTTACAGACAACGACAGGCAGACAGACAGAATTTTTTTCCTCAAACTTAAAATCTCGAAGTTACATGACATTCTAAGCCTATTTGAAAAATAAGAATTTTCTAATTTTTTTTACCATACTTCCACTGGACGTGGAAGTAATAAATAGGTAACTTTTACCTGAAACATTTTCTTCATGTGAATTTTACATGTTGTTAATTGAAATAAATTGAGTTTATTGACCCAAAATATGTTCCGTTTCGTTATTTTATTTATATTTGGGTTTCGTTAGAAAAAGAAGCAGTCTTCTTGTTGCTAATCATGTTCTAAAATTAATTACAGAAATAAAAAAGCTAATAGGAAAAAACTCGAAGTTTCTTGTTTTATATCTTGTAACATTGCAATCACATAAAAAGATGTTTGAGATAAAATTTACTCCTTTTTTTGTACATTAAGATTTTGTAAGAGAAACTATAGAAATCCATTTCTTATGGTTGATAAACGCATGGCAAACTTCAAAATTTTGTCTTTATTCTTTTAGTGACATTGTCAAAAAATAGACATTTTCTATTTTCTACCTCTCTGGTGTAAGATTTTGTCTCTTCTATCGCTCTGGTATAAGATTTCCGCTCCGAAGTTTTTGACATAATTACGGAAACACCCTGTGACGTGCTTTAACAAAATATAGTGCAAGAATTCACGCGTTAACACATACATCTTGCTTATCAAGTATAACTCAGCTGCATTTTGATTTTGAAAAAGGGGGTTGTTTTCAGAACTTTTAGTATGCTGGATTTGAACCTCCAGGAAATATCTATACTTAAAATTGGCTTCCTATTATTATACTCTTCGCAAATACGAAAACGAAGAATATATTGCATTTGATCAGCACATTTCTAAAATCATAAATATCGCTCGCAGACAAAAAATGTTAGTGGACGAATTCTGAACAACTTTCAAAATGTCTGTCTGTCCGTCCATCCGTCCGGCCGTCACGTTTCTTGTCGGCATGATAACTCAAGAAAGAAAAATCAGATTGTATTAAAATTTGGACAGTAAGTTAGAGTTAGCTAGAGAGAGAACCCTATTGTTTTTGAACAAAATCGATCGGTAAATAAAAATGTTATTAATGATTTAAATTTTAAAAATTTGTTTTTGATTTTTATATTTTTGTAATTAAATAGAACTCTGGTAGAATGATATTTCATTTTAATCACTAAATATTTATATATTTTACAAATATACATTTCATAATGTAATATACAACCGTGAAAATATGATTTTAGCTCGTGTCTTATAATGTAAAAATTTACATTTTTTTACGTGTAATGTAGTGGTGTAGTTCTTACGCTTTTGACTCGGAATCCAAAGGTCCTGGGTTCGAAACCCAAATGGGGTTTGGTATGTTTTTTTTTTAATTTTACTTTATTTTACACTGACTCTTTTACCAACTAAATTCGTACTATAAAATTAAAAATATCTAAAACTAACATTATTTACAAAAAACTGCGAAGAGTACCTGTAGAATGTTGTGTAACAATTATTTAAAAAGTTCAGTGAATAGGCGAAGAGTACGTTTTTAGATTGTTTTTTCTGAATTTAGGCAAAATATTGCATAGATTGACCTGGGCAAATCCTAGTCGTTTACATGGAGGTTTAAGACGTTGTTGAGGTCCAGGATTGGTATATTCTAAGGTGACCTAATAACTCACAATCCCCACCAAAAAATGTCATTAGCCAATGAACATATCTGGTGTGAGCAGGGCCTTATTCAAAATATTGTAAGTATTTGTGTAATGTTAATTAAGCAAAGAACTCGTAACTTCAACGGGCTCGCAATGAGCCGCTTTTGAGGTCGGGGGTAATCATCTTCGCATTTTGAGCCACTGTTCTGCATGCTGGTAATGAGGATAAGTTGTAGAATGTAACACTACAGATCATAAGTATACATCAGACCATATTTCGGGCCAGTACGGACGGTTCTTCTAGAGTGAGATAACTGCGCCGCTACTGCGCGTTCGGAGAACAAGGATAGTCTGACTTTTCACCTTCGCACTGACTTCTTCGCCTAAAAGCTCTATATTAAGGAACCTCATACTCTATAAATCTTGGTTGAGGTCGATATAAAATAGTTTGTTTTTCCATTGCTGTAGAAAGGAAGGCGTCGTGGTAGCTGACCTGATTGGTTCACGCAGATCACATGGTACCCTTCCAAACCACTGCACGCTTGACAAAATTCAGATACTGAAAGGAAAAACCTCTCTGGTATGTTCATATTCGTTGTATAGATGTATCGACTGCGACCTCCACCGCGTTGTATCTTTGGCATGTCCTTACCCTTAAGAACATGATAGTTGATAGTCTGTTTACATTTATTCTTTCAATTTATCTTAACTGCTTTTGAAAGTTCTTTCGAGATTTTTAGGCACAAAGTTTAGTTTGAGAGTTATGTAATTCCATGAATCCATTACGCCAACGTGATACAGGCGAATGTAAACAAAGAGCGACTATTCGCCTCTCGGCGACAAACCAACAATCATCTCATCTTAATAGACTTCAGATTCATAAAATAAACACTACATTAATCTTAAAACTTATCTAGTTGAAATGTATGCAAAATGTATTCCTAAAACATTTTTATTGTGACAAAAATCACGTAAATCATTTCAATTTCTAAATAATCGCATAAAACCGGAAACCTCTTCCGGACATGGGCGTGGTACGTACGCTATTTTTTGTGCTACTGATAATATATTCAAAAATAAAACAACTATTAATAATACAATATAATACAATACAGCTTTATTCTTTGGTTTATAAATTATAAAGTTGCATATAGGCAAAATACATTCAACATTTACGTTAATGAACATTGCAACATATTCAAATGTGTATACATATATTATACAGGGTGTAATTAGTTTCATGTCATTAAAAAAAACTGATAATGGGAACCGACTAGACAAACAGAAAACCTATGACATTTTGCTCTAGGGGCACTTTGAAAAAACTGACCTAGGTCAAAAATTTGAATGTTAAGGTAGGAGATATTTGAGAACCACTGCTTTTCTGGGTGAATGGATGTATAGTTCCGAATCATATATGTTTCTTACTTACTTTTAAAAAGTCATAAAAAGTGTAAAGATTATTGTAGTATATTTTGGATTAATTAGAATAAAATAGTTACTTTTGGTTGTTACCGTTGTTAATATTACTAGGGTAACACTGGGATTTTTGTACAGTTAGTTGACAGTAATTTTTGAAATGAAGAATGTGACAAGTTGATCTTGCAGCTGAATAAAGAATTATTTTTATCACCATCATCATTTCGTTTTATTGCGAAGTTACAACATTTTATGGCGACGAGGCATTAATGGATTAATAGACAGATGTTATTTTTCGGATGAAGATCTGATTTGAATATTAATATTAATTCGAAAGTTTGAGGTTAGTTTTTTTTTTTTGGGTCCAGTGTCCGCACGTGTTGAAATTTCAAATGCCTCCAGAAGGTGCAGGACGTAGGCAAATGGCTTCAGTTACGATAGTAAACAGGGGGAATGTGGCAAATTTAAATATATATAAACTTGGTGATGACTGGGAGATATTTAGTGAGAGGCTCGAACAGTTTTTTAAGGCCAACAAAGTGCAGGACGATCGCAAGATCTCCGTTCTATTGACCTCGGTGAGTGAAGATGTTTATAAAATAGTGAGAAACTTATGCCACCCGGATAAGCCAAGTACCAAAACATTCGATGAGCTTATTAGATTGTTGTCGAATCAGTTCAAAGCAAAGGTAGCCGTATATAGAAAGCGAATCCAGTTCGACATGTTACGCCAAAAAGACGAAAGTATCAATGAATGGTATGTAAAAGTTAAGAGGACTGCAGCGGAATGTGAATTCGGTAATTCACTAGATAGCAGAGTTTTGGACAAATTCGTGGTTGGTTTAAAACCAGGCCCTATTCTGGATAAGTTATGTGAAGAGACCTCCCCGAAGCCGTTAAAAGAGATGTTAGAAGTAGCGCTAACCAAGAAAGCAGCGTTAAAGGAATCTAGAAGTACCCAAGAGGTGAATAGAATGCAGAAACTGAAGTGTCGTGGAAAGGTATCGACTCAGGGGAAGACTGAACCGCAAGAAGAGGTAAAAAAAGTAAAAGAAAAAGGGTTATGTTTTCACTGTCATGAATCGAATCATGATTTTAAAAATTGTAAATTTAAAAAATATGTTTGTAATGTTTGTAAAAAAAGGGGCATATCTCTAAAGCTTGTAAAATGAAAGTAGAGAGAAATCATTGCTTAGACGAACCTCAAATGTTGGACGAAATTGACTTGTTCAATGTAGGTGTTCTTAATTTAACTGAAAATAACTATGTAGCACCTGTTTCAATCTGTGTTTTGTAAGAAAATAGAGCTATGTTGATGGAGGTTGATACCGGAGCGGGGTTGTCATGTTTACCACATGAGGTGTATAGAAAATATTTTTCTGATGTGGAGATAAAGCCCACCACCGTACTTATTAAAGTATACCATGGTCCGGTAGTAACGCCTAATGGCCAAATTGAGTTGAATGTCACGATTGGTCAAGTTACGAAACGATGTACATATGGAGTAAGTTCGGTCTTACGCTAAATGAAAGTAACGAGGTATTCTTAAATGGGCAAAAGTTAAGTAACAAGTTCAGTATGTCAAATGATAGAACAAAATACAGAGTTAGCAAAGGTTTTAGATAGTTTTTCAAATCTTTTTAATAATGAATTAGGGACGTATAATTTTGACAAAGTTAAGCTAGAAATCAATGAAGGTATTGCACCAATTTTTAAAAAACCACCACCTATACCATTTGCTTTCCGAGACAAAGTAGTCAGTGAGTTAAGTAAATTAAAAAAGGAAGGGGTTATCGAAAAAGTGGCCAATTCTAGTTGGGGTACACCACTGGTACCTGTTACCAAGGCCAATGGTGTTGATATAAGACTTTGTGCAAATTATAAAATTACTATTAATAGGCACTTAAAGGATGTAAACCATCCACTGCCTAGGATTGAAGATATATTTGCAGCGTTACAAGGGGGGCAACAGTTCACAAAACTTGATTTTCTAAATGCTTACAATCAATTGGTCGTGGATGATATGACATCGGAACTGTTAGCTTGGAGCACCCCGTATGGAATTTATAAAGTTCACAGGCTACCCTATGGCACAAAACCGGCTTGTTCAATTTTCCAGTGTATTGTCGAAAAGGTCCTTCAAGGTTGTAAAGGTACAGTGAATTATTTAGACGATATTGTCGTCACTGGAAAAGACGAACAAGAACATTTAGATAACTTATGGTTACGCGCCTTAATATTAATTGTAGTATAATTAAGTATTTTTATTTTTCTATACATTTGGTAGTCTTAATAAAAATTTCAAGGTCTTAGCACCAGCAAAAAAGGGTGCGTAAAGAAAGATAGCACCGGGCGCGAGACATTGTGATGAATAGATAGAAAGTAGATAGCATAGCACGCGGCTTCACGCATATAGTTCTCGAACGCATATAGTTATCGACTAGAAAAGTGAATTGAAGACCTAAGTGGACAGAGGTGTTATGTCACTCTTTTAAAGTTTCGATTATTAGTTAAATCAATAATAATTTAAAGTGTCGGAAATTTCACATTCCTAATTTCCTATCCTTTCCACCTTACCGACATCAACAGTGAAACCACGAGACATCCTGAAAGTAGGTAAGTTTTCGACATTCTTAAGTTATTTTTCTTTTGTTTGGAAATCTCGCACCTATAAAATACAGTTCACTCAATTCATTATTTAGACGCACCCGCTGATAAGGCTTAGGTCCATTCAACTTATATGAAGTGTTGAAAAGGCTGCATAAAGCCGGATTTCGGTTAAATGCAAAAAAATGTCAATTTTTTCAGGATAAAATATTTTATGTAGGTCATAAGATTTCTGCTAATGGGTTAGAAAAAGACGAAAAAAAAAAAAAAATACAAGCAATCATAAAAACGCCACAGCCACGGGATAAGACTGAGGTACGCGCTTTCACTGGCATGGTGAATTACTATTCAAAATTTATGCCAAACATAGCTCAGAAATTAAAGCCATTGTGTGAGTTATTACAAAAGGATGCTGTTTTTAAGTGGTCGAAAGCTTACATTGAGGCATTTGAATATGCAAAAAAAGAAATAATTTCTGAACGTATTCTAACTCATTTTGACCCGGCAAAACCATTACGTTTAGCTTGCGATAGTAGTGAATATGGAATAGGAGCGTTTCATTTCACGGGTTCTAACTAAAGCAGAGCGTAATTATAGTATGGTAAATAAGGAGGCACTCTCGATTTACTGGGCGACTTTAAAATTTTTTGAATATATAGCGGGTCGTAAATTTGAAATATTAACGGATTATAAGCCGTTATTGACGCTGTTCGGAGAATTTAAAAGCCTACCTAAGATTTGACTATACCATAAGATTTATTCAGGGTAAGAAAAACGTCAATGTCGATGCGTTAAGTCGGTTACCATTACCTAATAGTGAACCAGTAGATAGTGAAGAGTATGATTATTTGAACTTTTTGGAGGATATCACTCCTATTGATGTTAATAAATTAAGGTCTGAGACAAGACGAGATCCATTGTTAGGTCGCGTTTTTAATTTTGTGAGGCATGGGTTTCCAAAAACTGTAAGCGATGACTTGTTGAAACCATTCTTTATAAGAAATTCAGAGCTGTCAATCGACAGAGGAGTCATTATGTGGGGATATAGGGTTGTAGTTCCTACGAAACAGGTCATAATTGCTTACGGAATTACACAGCACTCATGAAGGCATCAGCAAAATGAAGGCTAACGCGAGGGCATATTTTTGGTGGCAGTCTCTCGATAGAGATATAGAAAACGTTGTAAACAATTGTAGAGTTTGTTATGTTTCTAGACCAGAGCCTAACAAGGCTGTATTAATGTCTTGTGTAAAATCGAACTTTTTTTCGAAAGAATACGTGCAGACTTTTTAGGTCCTATTCGCGGGAAGTTAATATTGATTATCGTAGACACCTACTCCAAGTGGCCTGAAGCATTTTTAATGAATAGTACAGACGCTATTTCCACAATAGCAAAATTCCGGGAATGTTTTGCTAGGTTTGGTCTGCCTAGAGCCGTTGTAACTGATAATGGAGCCCAATTTGTTTCGATGGAATTTACAAATTTTTTAAGTATGAATAGGGTTAAACACATGACTTTACCGCCCTATCATCCATCCACTAACGGATTTGCGGAAAATGCTGTAAAAAGTTTTAAAAGCTTTTCGGGACGAAACCAATAGTGATTTGTCTTTTGAAACTATCAATCAAAGATATTTGTTTCACTATAGAAATTCAGTTCACATCACTACTGGTGTCACACCAGCGAGCTTGGTATTTAAGCATAAGACCGAAATAGATTTGATTTGCTTGTAGAGCAGGAGACAAAAGATTCTGTTAGCAAAAATTATAAGGGGAAAGAAGGAGAACTTGTTTTGTGTAAAGACTATAGAAATCCAAATAAGAAAGTTTGGACGGAGACAAAGATAGATGAGGTATTAGGTAATAGAATTTATTTATGTAAATTACTTAAAGAAAATGTGATATGGAAAAGGCACGTTGATCAGATTTTAAAGTCTAATCTTAAAGAAGATTTATTACAAAATGAAATAGGGAATAAATTAGATGATCAAATTTTAGAATTGAATTCTGAGGACGAGTTACTACAAGAAAATCCAGATAAGAACTTAAAGTCTGACAACGCTCTTAATCTACCGACTGATCATACGATATCTGAATTTAATGATAATGTATCTGACCAAAAGTTACCAGACGTAAACTCGAAGAATAATGACTCGATTAGTGATTCTCTTAGTGATCCGGTTGAAACAGTTAACGAAGACGAACCATCTGTGAGTGCGAGTAAAACTATAGCTGCTAGTAGTAAGGAATCAGATTTTAAAGCCAAGTGTAAAGCGATCCCAGGATCTTTAAAGTTTATTAAAGATGTTACGCTAAACATCCCTGAACGTCCTAAGAGGACAGTGAAAATTCCTGATCGTTTAAACTTATGAATGGGGGTATTGTAGTATATTTTGAATTAATTAGAATAAACTAGTTACTTTTGGTTGTTACTGTTGTTAATATTACTAGGGTAACACTGGGATTTTTGTACAGTTAGTTGAGAGTTATTTTTGAAATGAAGAATGTGACAAGTTGATCTTGCAGCTGAATAAAGAATTATTTTTATCACCATCATCATTTCGTTTTATTGCGAAGTTACAACAATTATCAACTTGTGTCCTCGCCGCCGCGCGGTTTCCAACAAAGAAGCGCGGCACTTTGATGGGACCGCATTAGCGTGTTTGATGGTCACAGGCCCCGACATACGCGACGATAATAAAGCTTACTCCAATATTCCAGCAGTTCTCAAGCAATATTACTAAAAATTTTCGAAATGTTATTGTTTCTCCAAAAGTATATGGGCTTTAGAGCCCATTTTATATAAAGTTTTTTGTTGTTTGTTTAGTCGTTTCCCACCACCAGTTTTTTTTAATGACATGAAGCTGCATGCATTTACATTGTGTTTTTACTTATTATAAAAAGAGGAGTCACACTTAAACTGCACATCCAGTTTGTGTGTAAATATTCCTTTTTTAAGCGAAAAGATGATTTACCTCCTATACTGCTATATGCTGTAGGTGGAGGATATATAGTTTGGAGAAACATGGTAAGATCACATTCATAGTTAGTTTTTATACAGGTAGATAAATAATTGGAGTGATTGTAGAAAATAAAGAATATAAGTGTATTATCATTTTTGGTTGTTCAATATTTGTGTAAATTTATCGAAAAATTTGAGAATATATTCTTTGGTTTATTTTAAAAGATTTACGGCTATTTAATAAATATGTTATGGAGTCAGGTAATGTTGTAATATTTTGGTGCATAATAATGTAGCATTTTAAAGTGCTACAACTCTAATTTCTAATAATTTGGTAAGTATTTAAAATAGATTTAGTGCCGCCTAAACATTCATTATTTACTTTCAGGGACCAAGTTACAGGTTACAGGTAGGCAACCAACTTGACAGTACGGTGTGTTGCATACTGTGGAACTCTTGGTCCGGTAATTTGATGATATCGTTTCAAAGGTGTATAACTGGATTAGGTTTATTTATTCATTTATTAGGGTTTAATAGTTTCAGTCTATGGAGTTTACTCTTCTTATGTTCTTAAAATTGGGTATAACACGTTTTGTGGCTCAAGATAGTAGAGGAATTTTTGTTTGTAACTAGTTTCATATTGGCAACGCTGGGGTAACGGTCGAAAGACGCCCTTCTTGCGAAAACCGCGAAGCCTTGCGGACACGTTCTTCTTTTGGGAGGAATTTTGGTGGCATCGTAGCTAAAGTGATATTTTCATGGATTTGTGGATGATGTCCTAGCGTGTCATCTCGTACTGCTCTTGCCGCGAATGTTCAGAGTGTTCAGAAAGCTGTGTTTAGCTGAACCTTCAAGTTGGCGGTTTTTTTTTTTGTTGAGTAATGCTCTCTTCTATGGAGGTAAGCTTTTCACTTTGAATTTGTATAATGGAATTCTTATTTGAGTTGTGCATTGCAGAGTGTTTGGAATGTTTGGATCCAGTGATTTGTTCTGGTAATGTTCTGAAAAAAAACACGTGGTTTTATATTGGTTATGTTGATCCTCTTGGAAGCGCCTCGTGCTGGCTTGTTCAATTGGTCTTGGTTCGCGTCATCCTGTCACTCACTGTGATGAAATTTTATTCGTGTTAATC